>MVGT01002624.1:237144-275790 GCA_002174775.1 Macleaya cordata | reverse complement strand
AAAAAAAAAAAAACTATGAAAATGTCAGGCGGTGTCCCTGGGGGCTGCTTGGTATTTTCAATTTTTTTTAAACGACGAATGTGTTCATTTTTAGATTTTTATTAATTTTTTTTAACAAACATCATTTACACCGATGAGTTACTCGTTTTCGTAGGCCAAATTTCCTAAGCTATATTTAGCTTTTAGCTTACAACCAATGTGGATGGTCTAAGGGCATCCACTTCGGTGATATTTTCTGGCTAAATCTCCAGAAAATGTTGCACAATGGTGCATGCTAAATATGGATAATATCTTAGGTGGCTCTCAGCTGGGTGAAATTTGACTCTTTGCATAGAAATCTGCAGATTTTTTAGCCAGGCGGGGTGGAGGAGGGTCGCGTAAGTGTGGGGTGGGTAGGGAGTGGGTCGCCTGATGTCAGACGACTTAGGGGGTGGGCATCTGATGTTTGAATGGTTTTTTTAGGTTTGAAGGACATGTGTCATTTGCAAAAAGAAAAAAAAGAAAAAAAAAGAAAAAAAGAAAAACAAAGAAATTGGAAATGCCAGCCCGAAGGGACACCGCTAGGCATTTCTAATTTCTTTTTTATTTAAATGACGCATGTGTCCTTAAATGCTTTTTTATTAATTTTTTTTCTTTCTATTAGACCTAACTTTTTACCGGTGTATTATATATTTGGTAAGTTATATTTAACTTCTACCTTCCAACCGCTGTAAATGGCGTAAGTACATATGTAGGTAATTTTTTTTAGATGTGAATAGCATTTTGCCCTGCTGGAACATCGGTTTCTAAAACCATAAAAAGGGAAAGGAAAATAAAACATAGGTTTTTATTACGCTACCTGCTATTCAATGAGACTATTGCACTGTAGAAAGACGTGTTGTCAATGCCAGTACGTACCCTTCGTGATAGGGTTTGCTTTCTATTTATAGTTCCCTAATGCATCCAAAAGAATATTATATCACAGGGTCTTGTTAACGTGTGCCCTAAGGGCACACGATAAGGTTGTTTTCGAAAGAGTTTTTTTACAAGTTCGAAGTCTTCAAATTAGCTAAATTTTTGTAGACATAATATTATTATTATTTATAAGATGTTCACAAAAAATCAGCTCAATCAGAAATATCTAACCTTCCAAACAAATCACTTTAAATGTAAGCCGTTCATTCACACTACTAAAGTTTAAATTAAGTGTTTGTGGTGTTAGAGGGTGCTACAGGTCTCCGATTGAGCTGATTTTTTTAGATATAGTCAAATAAGTATAAATAATATACATATCCAAAAATAAACCAATTTGGACAACCTTAAGAAACTAAACAAAACACAAAACCTAAAAGCTTATCATGTGCCCTAAGGGCACATGTTAACAAAATCCTATATCACAAAGACTTTGTATTACAAAATAACACATATAAGGATCATAAAGTCATCTCTATATTGTCCAGGCCAGCTGGTCAGGCTTCACATTGATTAGAAATTTGAATCAGTGAATCACCTCTCACCTTGGTTCAACACCTTGGGTCCTAGATGAGCTAAACTATTCTGAATCAACTATATATTCCTTTCCTCGAGTTGGTTTCAGTCTGGATTGTTTATCTTAGGATTTTAATCCGCTCTATTTGAATTTATCTGATTCAAGATGTTGCGAGTCTTAAATTGCGTTACATTACAAAATAAATAAATAAAATAAAAATAAAAATTCTTCATCCAAACATATTATAAGTGAACTTTTAAAATCTACTTGATATCGGTAGATTTTAAAACTCCGCTCACTCAAAAAGGACACAAAAATAAGAATCCGGCAACCCTTTACATACCGCTCAATATATTTGAGTGAAACTATAGACATGGTGTTAATTTGATAGCTTTTGCCTTAGTCGGATATATTTCCATTTATATTCAATCAATATTAAAAAAAACACGAAACCATTTATTTATACGGGATAAGAGTGAGATATCCTTGTGAAAAAAAAAAGTACGGGGATGACATACATTTTTCAGTATGCACAATCTCCGACACACGTTAGTGCGATGTAAAAAGACAGAAAAATCTTATAATAAATAATGGCGGTGCACATTGGCAAACCCTTTTTAATTAATTCTAACATAATAATGGTCATAACTTTTAAAATATAAATCGAATTTGAACAAAATTTATACCGTTAGAAAGCATTCTTAAGATATTTAAGAAAATGCAAAAAAAAAAAAAAACAAGGTGGGGAACCTATCATGGGCCCAACTTAATGTGGATCAAAGCTTCATGTTAAGTTTGGTCACTAAGAATGCAAGATTCCAACATTAAGTTGGGCCTGGTGCCGGTACGTGATCCACTGGATCGTAACCTACATTTTTTTTACCGTCCGATATTTTCTCGAACTTTGTATCCCATGAAATACCCTAGAAAACCCATTTAAGAAGCTATAAAACCTGAATCATACGTCTAATTTTTAGAAACTCCCATTCACGAAGTAAATACAAAAAATACAATATTGGGCTGAAAACCCTCCTTTTATAACCATTCATGTAGAGGACAATCACTTTTTGTTTTTGTAAGCCTAATCCTTACTTTTTAGTGTTTTGTAAGCAAATGATTTAGTTCCTTCTTTTATTTTAAAACTGCAAAATTTTGGTATCTAAACTACCTTTCCCTTTACTAAATACGTACACTTCTAACTTTTTTTACTTGTGAGATCCAATGACGTGGCAGAGAGAGAAAATAAGTTTTTTTTAAATTAAAAATGCTATAACTTTTAATCTACAATTTAGATATTGACCAAATTTATATTTTTGGAAAGCATTTTTCAAGATCTTTAAAATGAGACCAGACAACAATACTAAATTCAAAAAAAAAATATTCGTAATTAGAATATGAAAACCATAACTACTTGTATAATAAAAACGCCTATGAATTTGCATAGTAAAAAACGATGCAAATTATAATTTGTATCAGCTATTTTAAATAATTTTGAGCATCTATACTTCTCTAAGTCTCTATGCAACCAGATTGCATATGAAAAAAGCTATAAAATTACATTTTAAACAATGCAAACTATAAATTGTATCAGCTATTTTAAATACTTTTGAGCATCTACACTTCTCTAAGTCTCTATGCAACCAGATTGAATAAGAAAAAAGTTAAAAAATTACATTTTAAACAATGCAAATTATAAACAATGCAAATTATAATTTATATAGGATATTTTTACATACTTTTGAACATTTCTATTTTTTTATGTTCAGTAAAGTATTGTAGTTCATAATATGCAAGTTCAAAGTTAACTGATGTATGCAAATTATAATTTGCATCGATTACATTTTAAACATTGTAAACTATAATTACATGGTAAAAAACGATGCAAATTATTTGCATTGTCTATTTTAAATACTTTTGAGCATCTGTATTTTTCTAAGTTTCTATGCAACCAGATTGCATACGAAAAAAGTAAAAAAATTACATTAAAAATAATACAAATTATAATTTGAATTGGATATTTTTACATACTTTTGAGCATTTGTACTTTTTTATGTTTAATAAAGTATTGTATTTCATGGCATGCAAGTTCAAAGTTAACCGATGTATGCAAATTAAAGTTTGCATACAATTATTTGAGTTTATAGCTTGGTAAATTAGTTTTTTTTCTAGATTTTTTTTTGAATTTGGTATTCATATGTGATCTTGTTTTAAAGATCTTGAAAAATTCTTTCCAACGGTATAAATTTTGTTCAAATCTGATTTATATTTTGAAAGTTATAGCCATTTTTGTGTTAAAATTCATTAATTGGGGTTTGCTAACGTGCACCATCGTTATTCAACAGATGGGTTTTTCATCTTTTTATATCGCGCTAACGTGTGCCGAGAACTGTCCATACATGAAAAAAAAAGCATGTCATCTACTTCAATTTTTTTTTTATGCAAGGGCATCCTATTCATTTTCCATACAAAAAATTGCATGAAAATAGACAATGCAAAACTTGTATATGTAAGTTATAGTTTACATTATCATAAACAGTTTTGGGTTTCTATAGTCTAATTATGAAGGAATAATTTTTTTAAAATATGTTATTGTTGTCTGATCTCATTTTGAAGATCTTAAAAAATACTTTTTAAAAATATAATTTTGGTCAAAATTTGAATTGTAGATTAAAAGTTATAGCATTTTTAATTTTAAAAAATATTATTTTCTTTCTCCGCCACATCATGAGTCCCTACAAGTAAAAAGTTAGAAGTCTAAGCTTTTAGCAAAAAGAAGGGTAGTTTAGGTACCAAAAAATTATAATTTTTAAAAGAAAAAGAAACTAACCACCTTGCTTACAAAACGCTAAAAAGTAAGGATTAAATTTACAAAATAAAAAGTAGAGGTCCTCTCCATAAAATCGTTCGAAAAAAAGAGTTTTTAACCCAATATTATGTTATTTATACATTACCACCGCGAATGTTTAAAACAACATCTTTTGCATGGGCCTTTGTCCCAACAGTTGTGCATCCCTCCCATGTCTTGGGAGGTCTTGAGATCGAAACTTCTTGGGTGTGTGGTTTACTATTAAGTTTCTCTTATGTAATTCTAAATATATATATGTAGGTACTCTTTCATAGCTTGTTGGTGGTAGTTTTCATAGTTCTTAGGTAGCAGTTTCATTGGTGATAGCTTTGATCCTGATCTAATGCTCTTGGAGGTTTCATTGTACTTCTTACACGCTTAGTTTTATGTATGTACGCCTTAAAAAATACAATAAAGCTTTTTGGACCGATGCTTTTACAAAACCATGCCAGACGCTTATATGGTATGGTGGGACCCACCACTTTTTCCCTCTCAAAAGTGTTTTGAGGGGATGTCCAACTTATGTGACAGTGGCATCTGTTTTGTAATACGGTCGGTCCAAATAAAAAATATGTATGTTGGACAATAGTTCTATTTTTTTTATAAAAAAAGTATTTTTCACTTTTTTTGATTAATTTTCTTTTGATGGAAATATCCCTTTCTTGACAAGAAAGTGTGAGATGGACTCATGGAAATTCCATGAGTGTCTATTTTTTCATGACTTTTTTACTTTGATGTTCACGTTATTTTGTCGTCACTATTTAACTTTCACGTTCACGTCAGCTTAGCTAGTTCAACCTCTTATTTTACTTGTCAACAACATTTGACCATGGTCTGGGGCATCTCAACAATTTAAAAGTTATAGAGGACATATCAAAAGTATGAAAGAAGCCAAGGGATTATTGTCTAAATTTATTTATGAATTATATTGTGTGGGTGCCCAGACAGAAAATGTAGGTGTTACAGTTCCCAACCACGTCAGTTATTGCAACAACATGGGAAATTTTAAAATGCATTACACAAACACCTAATCTCTCCTGTTTGGTAACCCTAAATCGTGCATCTGGCACCGCTTCCTTACAAAGTATTCAGGATCAACGGTCAGGAGTAATTCCTTATGCTGACTTTGAAATGTCATCCATCACAAATTTTTGCCGTACAAAGACATTGGTAAGTGGGCCCAAGAGAGTACCACGTGGTGTATTATAGAGGGACGTGTATCGAATAGTGAAAAAAAGTTCATACTTTTTCCCTGAAATTACTACTGACAGTTATTATAGATTTCGCAAGTTGTCAATTTTAGAGTTTGTAATAGTGGGTCCTACTAACGTGCAAGAATTTACAATTTCAATATTTCAAATCTAACGGCTAGATTTCACTCCTGGACATGGTTATTTTTGAGTAAGTCCCATTAAAAGGTGGGCCAATCCATCACGGATCTATGGAATATGCCACGTGGCGTCATGTGAGAGTCTTCGTCTTTATTCATTCATAAAAAGGTGAGACTACCAGAGCTTCAATTCAAGGGAGGAATGCTCTGAAGTCCTCTCTTTCTCTCTCTAACTTTCTCTCTCTAGATGTTCTTCGAAATTAGAGAGAAGAACTGAAAAAAAAAAAAAAAACTGATTTGTTCTTATTAATTTTCAGTGTTTAATTTAGTAGAAAAAAAAATGGCAATGGGTTCACAAGAAGCGATCAAGCAGTTGCAGGATTTAATAGAAGAAGGTCAGCTTCTTAAAAGTTCTTAGATCCAGATTTTTTTTTTTGTTCAGTTGTTGATCTTTGAATTACAAACTCTAAAATCTATCTCAAATTCTACTTTCATTTTATGTTGCAGTTGACGAGCCTTTAATGAAAACCTTCCAGGTTAGCATTTTCTGCAATTTATGTTCTATCATCTTTCTTTGATCTGTACTTTTTTTTTCAAAAGTTTAGGAAATTTGTCGGTGTTTTTTTGTTTTTGTTCTAATTGACTTGATCTATAAAATCCTGATGTTAGTTTTGAGTGTTTGACTTTGTTCTGTTTTTGTGTGTAGTTGGTTTGTTTTTTTATTTTTTTGATGAAGAAGTTGGGCTGTTTTTTATGTTCTGCTATAAATGGTGTAAGTTTAAATGGTAGTTTTTTTTCTGTTGTGCTAGGGTTACATGTGAAGTTAAGTTTGATTTTTGTTCAGCTAGTTTAGGTCCTCTTAGAAAGTGTAGCACTAACATGTTCCTGATCAATTAGCTAGATTTGTTTGATCTGTGTAACTGGATGTTAATTAGAGTTCCTGAGATCCTTACTGCTACTATAATATTTGGGTATATGTTGTTTTTTTGCTCTCAATTTATGTTTTTTCCTTTTTGGATAAGTGGGAAAGTTGAAACTTCTGGTAATCTGGTGTGATCTGCATTTTCAAGTGAATCTTGTAAGCAAAACCACCAAATGCCTGGGTTTTGGTTCCTGATTGATTGCTTTCGACTAGTATGTGGGTTGTGTTTTTAATTTGTTTTCTATAATGTAATTAGCCGCAATATTGACAGACCGGTCCTCGTGTTTCTGACCCTAGAAGGCTAGAACCATTATTTCAACTTCATTTGATGCTTGGTTTAAATTCTGCTTTAGAATAAAATCATCTTGACTTACTTGAGGTTCGAGTATAATTTGGTCCTCGGAATGAAGAAGCATCAGAATTTCGACTAACTAGATCCAAAATAGGAAAAAAAAAAGCAGCAGCTTAAGACATTAGATGAGTGAGTAGAATTGAAGTGGTGTATAATTCCTATTGAAAGTGTAGAAATCCACCTCAAGTGGAAAATATATAATTACACACCTGGCAGTAGTTTATTACAAAACTTTCTTCGTGGTGGAATGGTTACCTCATATTCAATCTATAAAAATGTGTAATAAGTTTTTTGTATTTATTTAGTGGCTAAGGATTTTGATCTTATGAGTTTAGATGGAATTTCTGCTCAAACCTTATTTTGTAATGTCCAGAATATACATCAAGGTTATCCAACTGAAAGTTTGGTGCGGTTTCTCAAGGCTAGAGACTGGAATGTTTCCAAAGCATATAAAATGGTTTGATGCATTGTTTTCTATTGAAATGTTTTTTTTCCCTATAGATTCACACATTTCCTGTTCTCTCTATCCTTCTACTAATGATGACTTTTTTCTGTTCCAGTTGGTGGATTGCTTAAACTGGAGGGTAGAAAATGAGATTGACAATATACTGACGGTAAGTTTTTCTGGTAACTAAATGCAAAAATTAAGTTGTTCTCTAATCTCTACTAGTTAGAAAAAAAAGAAAAGAAAAAGAAAAAAATTGATCCTTCTCATGTTTGTATATATCTTGGACTCAAGTGCTTCTATATGAGTAGAAAATATATAACAACCTTTACCATTTGTGCCATGTAGGAACTTATGTTTATATTGTATTGTAATTTTACTACTCATATAGAATTTTTTTCTCCATTTGAGGACTTTTAAGGCTACATTAATCGAAGATTTGTGCATATTCAGCATAAAATGCGCGGTTCTATTTTAGCCTGAAACCCATGTAATGAATTTAAAAATACCAAAATGATTTGCACAGTTCTATAATCTTGTGTAAACAACAATAGAAACGGACACCTAACTTAGGCCAATATTTTATAGTTGGGTTTTGTGTTATTTCTTGATGATTTGGTGGTAGGACAATGTATGAGTATGATAGGTGTCCTTAATTCTGTCCTTTATTAATTTATCTAGTTTTTCTTTATGCAGAAACCCATAGTTCCTACTGATTTATACAGGGGGGTGCGAGACTCGCAGCTTATAGGATTGTCTGGTTACTCAAAAGGGGTATGTCTACCCACTTTCTCTTTCTAGTTTCACTGCCCTTGCGCATATTCCTGTTTCATCCGTTGCTTTCCTTGGTTTGTATGTTATCACTCTTATTCAGTTAATCGGTTTTTCCATAGATGACAATCTATGGAGTTAGTTCAATTAGTTGGTCTCTCTTCTCTTTTGTTCTTAATTACCGAATTACTGGCTATCTTGGTCCATATACTAGTTCGTTATGAAAATGCCTTACCACTACCTCTTTTGCCCTCACTGCATGTATTGAGAAAGTTATTCCCTATCAATCAATAGAAATACTACTATTCGTTTGTTCTGTGATTTTGCTGTCAAGAGTGTGGTGTTCGTATATTTTTCTGTAATTTTTATGTATTTCAAGGTAGGTAGTGGGTGAATTCTTGTAGAAGGGTTTACTAACTCTTTTACATATAATATTTAATTTTAACTTCCTTTTTTCCTCATGACCATTTAGAGAAAATGACTAGTCAGAAAAAACTTCATGTTAGGGCAATCACATTATATCTCATGTATTGCAATGTATAATTATTATTATTATTATTTTTTTCTATTCTTAAACAGGGCCTTCCGGTCTTCGCTATTGGTGTAGGGCAAAGCACATTTGACAAAGCTTCTGTGAGAAATATGATATCTCTATGCTCATTTCATGTATTTCTTTGCTTAATATCTAGAAGTTTCCAATTTTCTAACATTTACCTGATTTCTTTTTCAATTTAGGTCCATTATTATGTCCAGTCACACATCCAAATCAATGAATATCGTGACCGCGTTGTGTTGGTGAGTATATTATCTAGAAACTCTTTACATTGTTTACTCCAAGTTCTGAATTTTAGCGTCTGTTGTAGCCTTACGCAACAAAAAAGTATGGACGCTATATTGGCACCTGTTTGAAGGTTTTGGATATGACTGGTCTAAAGCTTTCAGCACTCAGCCAAATAAAGGTATATCTTGCTACTATTTTTTTATTCATCATTATTTTAATTCTCAAATAAAAAAAATTCTTTTTGATCTATAAACATTGGCCCACCCTTTTTTTCTCATATATATTTTTTTTTCTTCTTTTGGACTTTTATTTTTTGGGTGATTAATGAAAAGTACTGCAGGTAATTGAGAAATATAATTTCAAATAAAGAGTTTTTTTTATGTCTAAAAAATGATCACCAAGACTTGTCAAAAAAGAAGAAGAAAAAACTGGAATGATCACTAAGCACAATCTGTTACAAACATCAACTGAACCATGCAGGATTATTAGTACAACTTAGATGAGGAATCAAAGTAACTTCTGAACTTAACTGAACGTGCTTCCCTGTGGCATCCTGTTGTTCCGATTTTGTGGTCATTTTTCTTTAAGTTTCTGATATAGATACTATGATCGCATTGTCTTTGTTTACTGAATATGCCATTTATATCTTAAACCTGTTTTCGACAGTTCATTTCCAACCCTCTGTTTGGTACTCCATTTAACAGTGCCTTCTTTGCTCCACTAATGCAGTTACTGACTGTCATATCTACTATTGATGACCTCAACTACCCGGAGAAAACAGATACATATTACATTGTGAATGCCCCATACATATTTTCGTCATGTTGGAAGGTTAGCCTCTTATCTTATTTTGATTTAATCTCCTGGGATTCTCTCTACTTGAGTTTCAGTAAAACTGTAAAACAATTTGGCTGTAGTTTTTAATTTCATTGAAAAGAAACATCTATTTAATTTCTCAATAATATGTATATGCTAAGAAAATACTTCAACTATTGCCAGATTGTGAAGCCTCTTTTGCAAGAGAGGACGAGGAGAAAAATTCAGGTGCTGCAAGGTTGTGGGAAAGATGAGTTGTTGAAGGTAAAAGTCTTGAACATTATATATATATATAGGTATTGTCAAATTGAACATTTTAAGCAGGACCTCATTGAAAAGGTCGACAAAGAAGAAACATGAAGACAATAAAATAAAATAAAACAGGGGTCTGGTGTTTATCTTACTGCATTATTTTTCTTCCCAACCATGTATCCTCATTATATCTTGTTACTGTAAACAATGACAGTAAGTAAGTTGGCACCCATAGTTCCAATTTGGGCACCTTCATGTTTTGAAAGATAAATAAGGTTTTTTTTTATTTATTTATTTATTTTACTAACCCCTACTTTTTTATAGCTAATTGACATAACTCCTAATGATTCCAAAGATTAGACATGCTCCTTTAGACTTTGTTCAAATGTCATTGACCAATTGAAAAACATGATAAAAGTCATCTGGCCATTAGTTTAAAATCAGAATTTGTCAAACTGGCTTTAATTTTTTTCGTAGTTCTTAAATTTCGCTTTTTCTACAATTAGATAGGGTTTGCTTATGAAATGCAGTAAGACTCCATAGTTTGCTTCTATTTTCCACTAAATCATTAGAACTTAAGTTTGGTGATCTGCACCATTTATGTAGGTAATGGACTTTGCATCACTCCCTCATTTCTGTAGAAGAGAAGGCTCTGGTTCATCTCGACATTCAAACCCTGGTGTTACTGATTGCTTCTCTTTGGATAACGCCTTCCATCAACAGCTCTACGACTACATCAAGCAGCAATCCATGAGGATTGTACCAGTTGCTCCTATCAAACAGGGATCTTTCCACGTAGACTTTCCTGGGCCGGACTTAGAAGAAACAAAGCTTGCTCAAACCATAGAAACCGAGCTCCATAATTTTGGTAAGCGAAACGGCCTCTCTCATTCGCTAGATGGTCTAAAAATCAATGTTGAGTGAAAATCTCAGAAAACAAAAAAAGATCATTACTTGTCTGTCTGTAACCTCTGATAACAAACCCCAACACTTGATGCCGGATCTGTTTCTGACCGCGGCCTGATAAAGAGTGGGGTTTTGCTGCCTCTACTAATGTCGAGGCACAAAAAAAGCTATGTAATCGCTCGCATTAGCTCAATGCGGGTTTAGGCAAGAAAAGTTAAATTTGGTTCATGTAATATGACATATCATCGGCATTAGGTTGGGCTCGATAATATCTTGTCCGTCCAGCCCACGTGGATTTAGGAAGAAAGTGAAGCGTAAATGGCTATTAGTTTTAAATTGCATTTCAATTTTGCAATTCTCTACTCACCCTTCCCAACAAGTACTGAATCGTTGTAATCCCCAATGTGGCAGTATCTCAGCAAAAACATTTTAAGATAAAGGCTTAAATGTGCTACTCCAATTAAGATGCCACCATATCATGGATTGTTAGTATGAAATTGCACCAAAAAGTCCCAGATGATACAAATGTCTTAAAACCTCAGGCTATATGGTCATGCATGGATGGATGTATATGAATCATGCCATCTGATTTACATAAAAGTACAAAAAATGAAAGCAATGACAAGAATGTAAAATAGAAATAAATAGATTGAAAACTATGCAGGAAAATGTAAAATTCAAGAATGATCTGAAATCAAATAAGCTCTACTCAGAAAATAAGGGCCCGTTTAGGATTTACAATAAAATATCATGTAAGATTTTGTAAAACAAAAAAATGTTGTTTTATGTGTTTTCAATGAAATCATGTAAGATTTTATAGTAAATCAAAATGCAATTTCAGATGTGATACACGTTATAGTTTAGTTTATGTGTAAATTAGTTTTTGAAAACAAGTTTTTGGATCACGAACTAAACGGGCCTAAAGCTTCCTCTGCTGTTCGGAAAATCGTGTATATGCTGTTGAATTGATCTAAAGCTCGATCTCTCAGAAAATTCACTGTTCAGAAAATTGTCAAAAAATTTGTCCTTGATAGTCGTTCTGATAATCTGTTCTGGACCTTTTATTATTAGTATTATCTGTTCTGGACCATTTATAGCCGTGCTGCTGCTGCTGTTGCTGTATTGGCTGGTGTTGTATCGATTGAAGCAGCTGCTGTATCTGTGTTGCTTATGCAGCTTTTGCTGCTGCTGATGATATTGGAGGTGCTGTACGGCATCTCTTCATAAAATTTTCTGCATACTGGTGCACGTAGCTGTCTCTTGACCCAAGTTGTGAGACACTAACATTGAACAAACTTTCCACACGGCCTTGCAGCGTTTCCATGTTCACGTACTCTTTCTATATATATAGGTATACAGTTTTATTAATACTTCACATACATGCATCATAAGGTGTTAATTGTACTCTTGACATGGATGCGACGCCCTCCAGAAATAGAATTCTTGTGAAGTCACGGAAATCTAACAACTCAAAATCGTCCCACCAATTAATTTGTGGAGGTGCCAAAAGCTCGGGAATGCTGCTTATTCCTTGTTCAGGCGATGAGGGGTTCTGTTGAAAATTGAAACAAAAATTCAGAGAGATATCTATAGAGGTATAACTGGATGAAGTGATGAAGTTGTTCCACTAGTAGTACTTGAAAACCTCGCAATCTAATCTAATATATATAAAAGATTTCGGCATCTCTACTCATTGTCAATTAGTTTTGAGTTAAATACCACAAATTTAATATGGTATCAAGAGTAAACCATATGTGCTAAGTTCAAAGGTCATGCCTGTTCTACGTCACCCAATAGAAAAAAAAATACTACACGTTAGGCTAAAAAATAAGGTCAGACTTAGAGGGCGTGTTGAGAGTAATTCCACACGATCAAAATGATGAAATTCTTTCAACCAAATATATAAGATTTTAGACTAGACTCTCCACCTTATTGCTAATTAGTTTTGAGTTGGAAGACCATACAAACTTAGTAAGACTCGGGTTCACTTCTTCTTTTTGTTCTTTTGTATTTTTTTTCTTTTTGATTTGTAAAAATAAATTTTATTAAAAGAGAACAGGAAGATTTAAAACAAAAGATCAAAATCAAGAAAGATCATGCATTCATTCAATAGATATTAATTAAGTAGAAGTAACAGATTATCTGCTCTGCGCCTTTAAAAAGGTACCCTAAATGATATTGATAAGGAAGTAGTTGTATTTGAGGAAGGAAGGAAGGAAGGAAGTTGTATTTGAGACTTTTTCTCTAGTCCTTTCTTTACCATCCTAGTCCCCTAGCTTGCCGATTTTGCCTTGTGGGAATAAGGATCACTTAAAAGACGATCTAATGGTTAGTAAGTATTTTGTGCAAATGTTAGACGATCTACTTAAAAATCAGTATATTTTATTTTCAATAATAGACTGTTAGAATTTTCAATCAAATAAATTTTTTAAAATGAACTAAAATGTTTGTGAGAATAATGTTGCACAAATCTATAACAAATGGAGTCCAATTCGATGTGCAGTTAAATTGCGTGTTTTTTTAGTCATCCCTCTTCACCGCCAATATAGAGCCTTTAGATTAAAAATATCATGAATGGCCATGATGTGTGCTTAAGTGGCACTGAGAATTTGTTTCCATCAAATGACTATTAGAGCAGGGCCAGTCATACACCTCAAACCTACCAAAATTTGGTTTGGGTTTGAGGTTTAGGGGTAGGGTACGACCAGTGGGGCGCAAACATTTATCGCGGAAATGTTACGCGCCGCGAAACATTTCTGCGAGTCAACGCTGACCACAGTTGACTCGCGGAAATGTTATGCGACGCGTCGCGTAACATTTACGCGAGGCATTAAAACCCAAAACGCAAGACCCTTATCCTTCCACATTTCAACGACGTCGCGTAACATTTTCGCGAATTAGGCCTGTCGCATTAAAGTTTCGCGTCGCGTGAATCTTTCGCGGATGCCCCCAACCCCTAAACTATATCCCAAACTAATGGTTCAGGTGAAGGGTCTGAGGTTTTGATGCACCCATTGGCCATGACATGTTCATGGCTTTGAGGTTTTGATGCCTCCACTGGCCGTGCTCTTAGATCAAGCGGATTGCCAGCCCAGCGCTAATTGGTATCACCATCTTCTACGTTGGTCGATTAGTGGGACCCACTCTGAGGTGTTATAAATATTTACACATGGCGGAATGTCAAATCATCTTATGAAGTGAATATTTTATATTAGTTAATTATTTATCGGGTACCTCATACGAATAATACGAATTTCATAAAATGTAACGTCAGTTTTAAAATCGGCAAATTATTTTATAATTGTGTGGTCACTTTTAGATAATAGAATCGACAATACAAAATTTAAATTATGTGGAACAGTTATGTGAAAATATTAGTCGCCTTCAATTTTTCCAAATAAAAATGTGTATTAATAGTTAGCTCTCAATTGGACGTAAGTTTAATTAACACTATTGAAAAATCTATATAACAAAGGAGAAGGGTGTTTGGATAACTAGGACAAAGACAAACAGGGGTAAGTGAACTTAACCACCACACCCTAAAAACAAAAAATTAAAGGGTGGGTCAACAAAACCCCTTTAATAATAAATGACTAAAGTAACCTTTTTTTTATATATTCTAACAATACCATTATACTCTTTAATAACTTTATTACATAAATTACTAAAATAACCTTATTTTTAATACTTTTATACCCTTTAACAACTTTGTTGTATAAATGACCAAAATAACCTTATGTTCTTTTATAAAATACCTGATGTGTCCCGTAGCCTGATTTACACTTGACAATGGAGTCGCGTGGAGTGGATTCAGTGGTGGTGGTGGTGGCAGTAGTGGTGGAGATGCGCGCGAAGCGAGCATGATGGCAACACGTGTAACGCGTTTGGACATTCAACCCACGCGCGCGAAGTGCGTGTGGAGAGAATGGACAATTAATTTTCACGAGCTAAATGACTAGAATACCTTATTTTTAAGAGCAATTGAGCCGTGCATATTGCTAGTACAAAATAATTGGCAACGGGAGCCCATAACCCCGTTAGGTGATGAGATCAAACAATTTTCGTACGGCAACGTCACCCTAGAATCCATTTTCATCCAATTCAAAGATTTCATCAATGCTTTTTTTTTTGATAAACACAAACTGTATATTAAGAAGAAAGCAAAGAGATACAAGTAGTAGCAGTTACATTAGAGACATTAGGATCAATATGACTGGCAGAAACAGGAAGAAGAGATTGATCCTGTAAAAGAACATCAACTAAAAAAGGTGGAACATCTAATCCCCAAGTTTTTGTTGAGGAATTCCTACGAGCATAAGCTGCTAAACGGTCAGCTACTCTATTACAGTCTCTAGAAACATATTTATATACATGAAAATGAAAAACAGAGAGAAGTTTGATTGCATCATCAAGGATGTTATGATTGCGCCAGTGAATCGAACCTTGACCTGTATTCAAAAAACTAAGTACTGCTTGATTATCCCCTTCAATATATACATTATATATAGATAGTTCTTGAGCCCAAAAGATAGCATGAAGGATGGCAAGGCATTCAGCATGCTCAGCATCTAATGCTGGAACAGTTAGACATCTTGCTCCTCGAAAACTACCTGCACAATCACGAGCAATGAGACCTAGACCTGCAGTAGAAGAGTTAGATGACCAGGAAGCATCAACATTAATTTTGATGAGGGATGATGGCGGAGGATTCCACTTAGATGCAAAAGAAGGAGGTTGCAACAAAGGAGTATGGTGACTAGATTGCAACCATTGATTAAGAGACTTAAAGATAAGGTTAGCAAGCTGCAAAGGAGGAATAAAAATATTCTTGAAAATCAAATTACATCTTGCCTTCCAAATCTGCCAAGAAATGACAGCAGCAATCTCAGGTATACCAACAGCAGAAAATCCAAAAACAAAATGATCTGTAAACCAAGATTTAACCCAACTATGAAAATCTAAATGTCCCACCCTAGAAAGATTGTAGTTAAAAGGTGGTGAGAACCAGACAGCTTGAGTATAGTCACAACCCGTAAACAAATGAAAGACAGTTTTAGGTTTCTGAGTGCAAAAAGGACAAAGTTGGGTAGGTAGATCAATGAAGCTAGATAAATGGTTTCTTGTTGGTAAGCAAGAGGACAAACATTTCCATAAAAAGAGAAGAACCCAAGCATGAACTGATAAATGCCAAAGTTTAAGCCAAGGAAATATCTGTTGAGAAGTAGAGGAGGTAGAATGAGGAGAAGAAAGATGAGAATAAGTAGAACTAACAGAAAAATTTTCAGACTTAGTTAAACACCATCTTAGTTTATCATGACCATAAAGAGGGATCCGAAGTTGCTGAATTGCTTGAATGATTGAAGATGGAAAAAGGGACTGTAACAAAGAAAGATTCCAAGTAAGAGAAGAAAAATCAATAAGCTGACTAACAGTAACAATAAAGTGAGCAGTAGGAACAAGATCTTTAAGGGGAAGAGGAAGAGTAGGAATCCATCTATCATTCCAAACATTAATAATTTCACCATTTCTGAAATCCCACATACTATACTGACTAACCAGCTTAAGGCCTTCTTGAATTCCTTTCCAAATCCAAGTACCAGATTTGTTAATAGAAGAAGACAAAGGAGAGACAGAAGGAAAATATTTAGATTTAAGAATTTGAACCCATAAGGACTGAGGTTGAGTGACCATTCTCCAAGCAAGTTTAGCTAACATAGCAGTATTGAACTTAGAAGAAATCATGAAGCCTAAACCACCAAATTTCTTAGGCTTACATAAAGAAGTCCAAGCTTTGAGATAGAGACCCTTACACTGACCTTTGTTCTTACCCCACCAAAAAAATCTCTGAATTTTATCTAATTGATTGAGAGTAAATTGAGGTAATTTAAAGCTAGTCATCTGATAGACAGAGATTGTACCAAGCACAGACTTAACTATAATAGATCTACCTGCCTGAGATAACAAGGTTCCTTTCCAAGTAGCAAGTTTTGATTCAAATTTATTGATAAGAGGTTCAAAACTTTGAATTTTGGATCTAGAAAGGAATAGAGGAACTCCCAAATACTTATCACGAAGATTAATACGACGAACATGAAGGATTCTAGTGAGCATACGACAATGACGATGATGAATATTGGGACTAAAAAACACTGCTGATTTAGTGAAATTAATGGATTGGCCTGAAGCAAGACTGAAAGAGTTGAGTAAATCAACCAAATTTCTGACTTCATTGAGGTTTGCTCTGATAAACAAAAGACAATCATCAGCAAAAAAAAAGATGAGAAAGAGAGATACTTCTCCTAGACACTTGAATCCCATGAATCTATTATTGTTCAGCATGATGCAAAAGACGAGAAAAGGCCTCCATACAGACTATAAAAAGATAGGGAGAGAGAGGGTCACCTTGTCGTAAACCTCTTTCAGGAGTAAAAGGTTGGCAAGGGGCACCATTTAATAAAATAGAAATAGAAGGGGTACTGATGCACTGATGAATACGTTGACACCAATCCGCAGGAAAACCAAAACTCTTAAGAACCCCCAAAAGAAAAGACTATTCAATACGATCAAAAGCTTTAGACATATCAAGTTTCAGACCTAAAAAACCATGCTTACCCTTCTTCTGTTTCATTGTATGAATAAGTTCATGGGCAATAACAACATTGTCAGTAATATGTCGAGAAGGAACAAAAGCAGCCTGAAATGGTGATATGATCTTATCAAGAAAAGGCTTCATACGATTAGTTAATAATTTAGAAATGATCTTATAAGTGGTATTACAGAGACTGATTGGTCTAAAATCAACATGTCACTGGGGAGAATTAACTTTAGGAACAAGAGTGATAAAAGTTTGATTAAGATCCTTAAGAAGAAAGTGAGATTAGAAAAAAAATTTGAACCATTTAAATAATCTGAGGTCCCATAATATCCCAACAATTTTGAAAAACACCCGGAGGAAAACCATCAGGACCAGGAGATTTCCAAGGACTCATATTAAAGACAACTACTTTAATCTCATCTTTTGAAGGAATTTGAAGAAGTGAAACATTGTCTTCGACAGTAATGTAAGAGGGAATGAGATCAAATGAAGGTTGCTGAAGAACAGAAGTAGGATTGGTAGAGGTAGCTATAGAGGAAAAATGATGAGAAAGAAGGTTCTCAAGATTAGGTCGATCAGAAATCCAAGTACCATCAGGGGATCTTAAAGAGTCAATTTGGTTAACTCATCTGCGAAAATTAGCACAAGCATGAAAGTACTTAGTGTTTCTATCACCTTGACTAACAATGGATTCTTTAGATTTTTGCTCCCGGAAATCATGTTCAATATCATACCAATACTCTAGTTGCTTAGTATAGTGGTCAACAAGAGCCTCAGAAACAGAAGATATTGGTTGACAATTGAGTTGATCAAGATGAGTATGGAGAGAGTGAATATGAGTCTGGATATTACCAAAAACTGTAGCATTCCAATGCTTAAGAGAAAATTGTAAACTGTTAAACTTTGTGGAAAGTTGGAAAGCAGGAGAACCTTGGGAAGGAAGAGTCCAAGATTGAGAAATAACCTCCTTGCGTCTTACGACGCCTCTACCCGTAGGATATTGATCAAGTCTAAGCAATATTTGAACTTAATCAATGGTACCACCTTTGTCAGCATATCTATAGGATTCTCCTTTGTGTGAATCTTCAATACAGAAAATCCTCCACCCTCTATAGTATCTCGTACTAGATGATAACAAACATTAATATGCTTCGACCTCCCATAAAAATCTTTATGTTTCGTCAAGTCGATTGCACTCTGACTATCACAATGCACTTGAATGCATTCATACTGAATGCCCAAGTCTCCAGTTAAGCCATTAATCTAATTAGCTTCCTTCATGACCCAAATTACAACGATCAATTATGCATCTGTTGTTATTGGGCAACAATTGACTGTAATGTTGACCACTAACTTACCGGATCTTGATCTAATGTAAAAGCATATCATGTAGTAGATCTAGATTGATCCATATCACCTGCATATTCCGCATCCACATAGCCACAAATATGTGGTCCTAGACCACCATCACACTAATACACCATACCTACATCAACTGTACCTTGTGGGTACCTCAATATGCACTTCACCGCTTGCCAATGTTGCTTCCCCAGATTTGCCATAAAGCTATTAATAACACCAACCGCTTGTGCAATTTTTGGTCGAGTACAAATCATAGCATACATCAAACTACCAACCGCATTCGCATATGAAACACGAGCCATGTACTCCTCTTCATCTGTAGTGCTTGGAGCCATCTTCACTAATAGCTTGAAGTGCGCCTCCAAAGGTAGATTTACCGGTCTAGAATCTTGCATTCCAAACCTAGTAAGAACCTTCTTCAAGTATCTCCTCTCTGAGAGACACAACCTACCCCTCTTTCTGTCCCTTTGTATCTTCATACCAAGAATCTTTGTAGCTGCACCCAAATCCTTCATCTCAAACTTTATACTCAATTGAGACTTCAATTTCTTAATTTTCACCATGTTCTTAGTAGCAAAGAGCATATCATCCACGTACAAGAGTAAAAAATCAAAGACTCATCCGATAATTTCTTGAAATACACACAACTATTAAAGATGACTTGGAATTCGACTACCTAAATGAGTCAATATTTCATTGGTCATGAAATTAGCTTGTAGATTTCTTACTCAGCCACATTCTTGTTGGGCTCAATTATTGACTGCTAAGTACCTTAAAACAGATTCTTTTTGGAAGGAGAAAAAACTTCATAATGTTTCTCCTATTTGGAAGAGCATATGTTCTGTAATATCTTTAATGAAGGATGTGGTTTGCTGGTCAGTTGGTTTAGGTCATTCCATCAAGATCTGGAGTGACCCATGGGTCCATACATCCCTGGCTTTTGAGTTGAAGGTTTGCCTCATGCTCGCATATTAATTTTCAGAGTTTCTGAACTTATTTGCCATGATTCTAAACGATGGAAGGAAGATTTTATCTGGAGCTATTTTCCTTCATATGAAGCTAGAGCTACTCTTCATATCCGTCTGCCTTTCCGAAATGATCAGGATCAGCTTCTTTGGTTAAAAACTCCCACAGGTCAGTTTACAACAAAGAGTGCTTAAAAATTGATTTCGCAGGGTGCCCCATCTTCTTCTTTGACTACATCTACTACTGATTTTAATTGGAAGGCCTTGCGAAAACTAAAAGGTATTTCTTCTTGAGTACAGTTGTTTTTATGGCGTGTTTTAACGGATTCTATTGCATTACGTTCCCGGTTAGTGAAGCATGTGAGTGTATATATGGATCCATGTTGCCCTCTTTGTCAATTTAAACCTGAAACTGTTGATCATGTATTCTTGAAATGTGGGTTAGTTCAAAGCATTTGGTTTAGATCTCCTATTCGCCTTAGAATCAATGCATATGATGAAAATTGTACACTAAAATTGTTATTTCAGTTTTGGTTGTCTGCTGCAAGTTCTTTTGATGTTGCTAAAATGGGGTGTGCCTTAATCTGGAGTATTTGGAAAGCACGGAATAGAATCGTCTTTGATGGAGGAACGATCAATCAATTGGAGGTTCTTAATTCTGCTTTACAATTATATACTGATCACCTTGTCGTTTCACAGCCCCTGTCCTGTCTACCTCATCATCTCTTACATCTCAATCTCTTACTCCCTGGATTGCACCAGATGAAGGTTGTATTAAGATAAATGTGGACGGCGTAGTTAGGGAAAATTCTATTGCAGTTGGTTTAGTTGCTCGAAATGAATATGGTATGGTGATCTCTTGTAAAACATATTTTGATGGTTATTGGTCATCAGGTCAAGATGTTCCCTTAGAGGTTGAGGCACGTGCTTTTCTGAAAGGCCTGGAATTAGCTTTTAATTCTCCTAACACTCCTACAGTGATTAAAGGTGATTCTAAATCAATTGTGGTGTTTCTTACAGATGATCAATCTCTCTATCCTTGGCGGATTCGGAGTATAATGCAAGATTGTAGATCTCTTCTTAGTAGTAGTTCGTTTCTTTTGGTTAATTTTGTTGGTGGCCAACCAAATAAAGTGGCTCACAAGCTCGCACAATGTGCGTTTTAAATCGCTCTTATGATGTGTAATTTCTTTCCACACCTAATTGTATCGCAGAGACTGTCAATTTGGACCCTACTGCGTCTTCTTCTCATGATTAATGAAATCTCTTCTTCCCCTAAAAAAAAAAAAGCTACATGACACACAAAAAAGGTGTCGACTTATGAACACCAAGCTCTTAGGGCCCAGTCCAACAACTATTTTTTTGGTTAATTTTGTTGGTGGCCAACCAAATAAAGTGGCTCACAAGCTCGCACAATGTGCGTTTTAAATCGCTCTTATGATGTGTAATTTCTTTNGGCTCACAAGCTCGCACAATGTGCGTTTTAAATCGCTCTTATGATGTGTAATTTCTTTCCACACCTAATTGTATCGCAGAGACTGTCAATTTGGACACTACTGCGTCTTCTTCTGATGATTAATGAAATCTCTTCTTCCCCTAAAAAAAAAAAGCTAGCATGACACACAAAAAAGGTGTCGACTTATGAACACCAAGCTCTTAGGGCCCAGTCCAACAACTATTTTTTTGTGATGATATTCTCTTTACCATATAGATCATCCTCACAAAAATCAGCCCATTCTAAATCTTCCAACTCTATTAAAAGTTGATTGAAATCAACTGTAACAAGTAGATGGTGAGGAATAGAGTCAATTTTTTAGGGAATTAAAAGTTTAGAATGGGCTAATTTTTTTTAGGATAATCTATACAAGTGTTGTGCACGTGCATTGCACGTTTTTCTCACACTAGGCTTATTCTTTACACTCGTTTTATATTAAATTATTAAAGTAATAAATTGCAAAAATAATTACAAAAAAATACCAAAAAATGCAAATATCCATTGCACGTTAATAATCTCTTTACATGATTGAAATCCAGTCTATCCACCATTAACCCTAAAAATAAAAAGGTATACGAAATCTACACCCTAAAATATATTAGAAATTTTCAATTAACCTTGTAAATAAAAAATATATAAAAAATCGTACCATCAAACCTACAAATAAAAAGGGTAGGTTGGTGGGTTGATACAGAATCAAACATCAAATACAGCAGAAAAAAAAATTAAACTATTTTAATTAACATGGAAAAAATAAGTTAATACAAAATCAAACATCGAGAGATTGACTGACACACACCACGACCTCTTCATCCATTACCGCCAAATATTTTAAATGTAGCAAAATCTTCTGAAATCCTTTCCCCCAAATCCTTTATCAGTTGATTTGTGTCCTGCAAAAAAAAACATTAAGAAAACTAATTTAATAATAAAAATATGGAAGATGGATTGATAGAGAAGACACTTTAGTAAAATTTGGAGAAGATAAAAATAAAATTACAATTTTTTTTAAAAATAATGGAGGTTTTTAAAGAAAGAAAGAGGAGGAGAAAATTGTGGTGAGATTTGAAGAATGTATGAAAGGGGAGAAATATAGGAAGAATCGTGTGGGAAGGGGAGAGAATCATGGGGGTGCGAGAAAAGACTAAAATATCTCCTTTAAGAAAGTTTATCAATGGCTAAAAATGAGATTTTGGTGAGAGTGGGGGATAGATATAGAGAGAAAAGTGAAAATTGAGTAGGTAGTTACAGAGTAATTTTAGGGATAGTTTAGGGAGAGAAAAAGTAAGAGAAAATCATGGAAGGGATTTAATTTCCTTTGCAATAGTGTGACGGTTATGTTTTGGTGAGAATAAAATAACTAATTTATCTTTTTTTAGGGGTAAAAGATGACCATTATATCATTTCAGAGTGAAGTTAAACTTTAACAAAAACATAATTTTTTCAGGGATCAAGGAAAAAGCCCCAAAAAAACCCCATTCTCTTAACTAATAGTATAGATGGTGAGAAGAACATCCTCATCAAAAATAAATTCTTGAAGTGGGTCCTAACTCCTAAGGGCTTTTTTGGGTGTCACGTTAGCAAAATCCAAGAAGGAAGATCTAGTCTAAAATTTTTTTTAAAAGAAAACCCATTTTTTACTGAATTTCCAATTTTTTTAAAAGGAGGCTGATAAAAGGTAACTAAATAGGATAGGGGAAGCTTTTGATAATAACACCACCCTACCACCATCACCATCCCACCGCCACCTCCAACACCATCTAAAATTTTTCTCTCTCTCTAAACAGAAGATCAATCAAAAAATCCAGATCTGAAAAAAAAATCAATGATCGAAGAAATTTTCGACCACCNCTCTCTTATCTCTCTCTCTCTAGATCTCTTTATTACATGGTAATGATGGTGATGATGGAGGTGGAGGTGAAGGTGGCCGCGGTGGTGAGATGTTGGTGTTGAGATAGTATTTTATTTTGTGGGATGGAGATAAAAAGAACTTCCCCTTCATCCAGTCATGATAGGCCCAACAAAATTGCTCTCCCTATGTCCAAAACCGCTTTCTCAATATCATCAACCCCCTTTAAAAAAACATTGCAATTGTTGTTAGTCAGGGTATTTATACATACAAGAATCCATTTTTACCATTCACCATTTGTGGGTGCTCTAAAGCCATCAAAAGTCAATTTGAAATTTATGATATAAATGGATGACGTATAAATCCCCAAACTTCTGATGGAGTTAAGAAATTCATAATGATTAAATCTACATGCATGGTAAGAATATCACCCTCACTCAAAAATAAACTCTATGATCACCTCCATATTTTTTTTGATCACCTCCATATAAAATTCACAAAAATAGGATGCAATACCCCTTCTCCAACAAGAATCGAGAAAAAAAAAAAAAAAAAAAAAATTCGTCATTCACATAAAGTAACTAACGGATGGAATCCTTTTAATTTTGTCCGTCAGATTTGATTATTGTTATTATATATACAACACCCAATCTATTTGTTTGCATGGTGTGCCATATAAACGGGTGAGAATATCTATATATATATATATATGTCTTGGGAAGATTGGTGGTATAGCAACTACTTGTGCTCTTAATAACCAAAAACGTTGTAAAGATGTGACGCTCTCACTCTAAAACCTCGCTTTCACTCCCAAACTGTACTCACCAGGGTTTCCTCCAAAGGTTCTCCAGAGCTTAGGAGTTTTTTTAATCCTTTAATAAGTCGCTCCGACACTCTCGCTTTCGCTTCTGTTCTTGCTCCGCATTCTGATTACTGGCACCAAAAAGATCGCCACATGTAGACCAATCTGGTTTTAAATCAATATTGCATGGGAGCTGTAATCCCTTTCTATTTTAGTATGGATTATGGGGTCGAGCTGTTTGTGTTGATTATAACTGTTGCCTGAGTATAATTTAAAACTGTTATAGCTGTTAGGGACTTGGATTTAGGGTAGCCACACAAGTCTGGCTTTCATGAAACTGCTTAACCACTCTCCCATTCCCTCAAAAACCATAAGAAACCCTACTTAAAATTCTTCTACAAATAACCAAAAACCAATCAATCTCTCTCCTAAAACTCTTTTTTTGAAAAAAAACACTAAAAACACATCTCTCGTTTTTCCTACTTTCCTCATCACTGTCTACATTGCAATTAAGCATGGAGCCATTAGCCATTGTCACATTTACAGGTGGTGTTATCGGACAAATTGGGGTCATTGCCCTACGGTTTCAGCCGGTTTTCAACATCATTTGTCGGCTGATCGATTGCCTCAGACACCCACGCCCTCCACCTCCTCGCGCTGTCACTGCTGAGAGGATTATTGAGGCCATTGAAGAGCGGATTTTAGCTTGAATTCTCCACTGTATCAAATGTCTCATGTAAATATTCTGGATGTCCAAATGTTCGCCTTACAAACCTATTCTCTTGTTCTTTTATTCCTATTAATTCACATCGTAATCTATAATTTGCAAAGTTAAGATTATTTGCACAATAACGTAGCAGTGACTTTCTGTAGTGGTAAACGAGTTATACATATCAATATTAGATCCGTTTACACCACTTTTTACTTACACCAGAGTTACACAGGCCTATGGGGTCCTCACAAAAAACTTGGATAGTTCTGATAGGGTATCAAGAACCAAGTTGTGTGCCATACAGACATTGATCTACATGGTGAGATCATCCTCAAAAAATTCAGCCCTTGGATCATATCCATGCGGGCCCCACAGGTCAGTTTAATTGGTGTATATGTACTAATGCCTTTTAGTGTTCACCAAAAAAAAAAAAAAACAATCAAGAAAATAATGTAATTGAACATGACAATCAGAAAGTAGTTTCATAGCTTCCTCCCTATTTAAAATCCCTGAAGATCTTACAAAAGATGCATTATACACAAATTCCACACATAGATTTAAATACCTGGTTTCATTGCATCTAAAAGAAAGACACCCAGAACAACAGAAAAAATATAAATAAACAAATTTCCTTACCTGTTAGTGTTGATGCTAAATCTAGATTTTGGAGCTTTCACCTCAGCTGCTTGTAAGAGCTATAAGCAATGGCGACCGACACAATAGCCCCGACAACAGCAAGAGCTGCATATGTATCCTCACGCTCCCAGCTCTCAAACCACGTTGGCATCGCACACACTTTTCGTGTACAAGTCCCTTTACCACTACTACTTCGAAGGATTTTCTTGTCAGTGCTTTTCTTCTTCTCCAGAGTCATGTTTCCCTTCTTTTCATTGATAACGTGATTATTTTCCACCTTTTCTGGTAAAACTTGGTTCTGGCAACAAGAGGAGCTCTCGTTGCCTTGACAACAGCCTGAAATCTCATCGTGAGTGCCATTTCCCATTGGTCCATTCTCGTATTCCTACAGGAGGTGTGGGTTTTTGCCCATGTTTATAAATTTCCTTCTCTATTTGCCCACAAAACAAACGAAATAACAGAAACAAAGACAAAAATAAAAACAAAAATTGAATCTCATATACCTCGATGAATTCCTTTGTGCTTTTCTCCAAGCTGGTTTTACTATTTAGTTGGAGCCTTAGCTCCTGGGCTTTCTTCTGGTCTTCTTCTGATAAACCCATCTGGCCCCTGATGTAAGATAAAAATGTCTCAATTTACGATGCACTTCAAATCAATGTTTGTTTATGAAGTCATATATTAGTACATTACAGATTTCTATGAACACATGGAAATGTGGATTCAAATTGAACTGAAAGCATAGCTGTTGATGTATCCTACAAAATATTGTAAAATAATGCAATTGCACAACTCTCTATTGTATATGCTCAAGGGGTGCCAACCGATATACTTTTAACGGAGAACTGAACCTAACCAGAACCATTCTCAAGGTGTCGGTTCCACATATTTTAGTACAAGAACCATAAGCGCTAGGAAATGGAGTATTTACAGGTTCCAGTTCTGGGAACGTTGATATCCGATGAAGCCAGTAGATTGAAACCGGAACCGGCTTACATCATTTTTTTTTCCTTCAATTTTTCTTTTACTTTTAAGTGTCTTTTTTATATAAGAATTAATATTGAAAAATTGGAACCTAGATACCCAAGAATAGACTGGAACCGCTTATCCCGGTTCTAGGTAGTTCAGTAACCAAACCATAATGTTCCAATGACACCCCTAATATGCTTGTCAGCTCGTCTTTCCAATCTGATTAAACTGTAAATGAGCTGGGAACTTCATTTCCATCGACAAATTCTGAACATTGTTGCATGCAGTGCATCTCTGGGATGTTGATGATGGAACTAAGGCGTAGCAAAGTGAGAAGAATATGTTATTCCTAGATGGCTACGTTGTTATATGCACTTTTCTAGCTGGGCATTTTCATGTAACTAATTTTGAGTAGATTTTTCCTTAGTCGTCTTTGGATTTTATAAACCTGAATGAGCTCCATCAAGTCAAGAACTTAGCAGCAGTAAGTGCTTGGGTAGCAGTACAAGAAAACCAACTTATGTTTTTCATTTTCGGTTGGTCCTTCCAAACAGATTGATCCCGCTCAACAAATCTTAAGATTAAGATACTCGATCCTATTCATATCATCCTTTATTGCCTTAGTTTCCTACTCTGATTGATGGTCAAACTTCTGGACCTGCTCCAACTATGCTGTAAATTGTGAGTTTGTAATGTAGAATGTATCAGTAAATTAAAATGTTTTAATTTGAAGCAAAGAAAGAACCAGACAAGTGTTCATGATTCCATGCAATGTACATACTTTTCTACTTGTAATATGATAGTCTAACATGAGCTAAAGGACAAGAAATGGAGGGAGCTTTTTCAAGGCTCTTCTGCGAGAAAAAATAATTTAGAGAAAATTTCAGGTGTGTAACTGTGTGTACCCACAACTTCAATTCAGGAAGTCTTTCTTCTTTTCTTTTTCTCTTCCTATAACATAATTTGAGAAAGTTAAGAGTTCTATCTGCTTCCCCACCTGACTACTAAAAACTAATTTCTACTTACAAATATATATCATCTCAAAAAACTGCACAGTAAAAAGACATGTTGCATGGATTATGTAAAGCAAAAGAAACGCCATGAAAAGAAACATAAGCAAACAGGAGTAATAGGCAAAATGGAATACAGTAAGAAAGCTACCTCCACAATCTGTCTATAATTTCTCCTTTCCCTATATGCTGCTCAAGCAAAAGAGGTACATCATCAGGTGTGACATACCCATACCTATAAGAAACAAGAAAATGATGACACAAAATCGAGAATACACATAAAAGGGAATGTTCAACTAGGACAACTAAAATATTTGATATTTCCATTATGAAGTAGGCAAACAAGATGGAAGAAGTAACCAGGAATATAAGTTGGCATTTGGCTCGTGATCCATAAACGATTCATTGATTTTGAAAAGAAAATACGTTAGATTAGGTAGTTTCAGAAATGAGTTTTCAGATACAAACCAGAAATTCGGGCAAAAATATGAATACAAAAACCAATCATTTTCGATATATTTAATGAAATTGTATCCATTTGATATTATTCCTTACCAGTGACCTGTCACAACTCCATCGTTATTTGGACTAAATATGATCACATTTCCAGCATATTTGTGTCCTCCAATGTGTGAACAGGGGCTAACAGACACCTGACCTTGGAGACCCCGTACATCTATCTCTTCTTTGAATCTTGAAACCAGTGCAGGTCCACAAACACCACATCGACGATCCCGACTCCCATGAGAACATACAAACACATACGAACCTGATAGTGTTTCGGGTGTTCCTGGAAGCCATTCACTGTCCTTTACTAGCACTTCTTCAACAAATGTGTCCACATCAAAATGTGTCAGTCGCCTGAAACCTTGACCAGTATTAGAATGAGAAGGAAAGAAAATAAGCAACATAAAGCAAGCTTCCAAAAAGTTCTCAAATCGACCACGTAAGTCATAATTACCTGTATCTAACCATGTCCGGAAAGATCAATATATCCCCGTTTGATGTCTCAGTCCCATCGTGTCCCTCACATATAGTTAACCGAGTCTTCAACAAAGAAAAGAGAAGAAAATCATGCCAATAGAAAATCAGTAAATATATATCCATGACAGCATATTTGTGCAGTCCATAAGAAATACTAAAAAAAAAGCTCCATAATGGGAAAATGATAGTCCATTGCTATTAAAGGATAGCAAATATATATCTAAGATACATACTGCCCCTTGCTAAAAAAATTCACATGCAGGAAATATGCCATACATTAAAAGTTCAGGTATTATTAAGATCAGTGTTTAAAAAAACAGCAATTACTAAAACAATAATGTATAAAATGAAAAAAAAAATACAATATTTTTTACCTTTTATGTATTTTAAATAATTTGGAAATAATACAGAAACTATCCGTGTATAATACACAAAAATACAAAACATTCATAACTGCAGCTCGAGAAATACAGATGTTTAATAGATTTTTCAGAAAACTATAAAATGTGAGTCTTTGCTACATGCTATCAAGGCTACTGCCATTCTATCATTTTATTAAACAATTTATTTGCTTATACAATATTCACTTAATTTTAAGACTTTCTCTACCTGCAGAAATAAATATTAGCTAAGCCTAAAACCCAGAGGTTTCATGCTTCAAGGACAAACAGACTCTTACATTCCACCCTCTCCTCCCAAGAGGCTCCAAGGAAGAAAAATAAAGAAAGAAAAAATGGAGGAATTTCAGAATTCTCATCAACTTTCAGGTGGATAGCTTCCAGTACAAGTATGTTCCTAGGCTTTTAGATTTATTTCCTTCAGAGCCATATATGAAGATAGACTAGTGAAAGTAACTAAAAATGGGTTTAGATAGAACACAGAGAAAACCAACATAAATATGTATTAAGTATTAGCCCCGACAAAATAACCAAAAGAAGCCAACTTAAACGCTCGGAGAATTAGGGCCATATTTGTGTCTAGTTTCTGTTAATACTGTCCACAAACATTATTCGTTATAGATGGCTAATGATCAAGAATCATGATATACATTCAAATAGAGTCCAGAAGTCCTTCAGCCTTCCTTAGATTTCTGGAGATCAAAAATTCATGATACAATGTTATAAATGAACTGAGGGAAATTACCAAGAACATAACCATTGATTAATCTCTGGAATTATAAGATATAACATATTGACAAATCCAAACAAGTTTGATTCTAAAATCCCTTTACTATTAAAATTTCTTCCCGGGAACTCAATTATGGCAACCATCATTCTTCACTCAGAAGATTTGCAGTTACATCCATTAGTAAATCACAAGCCTCACTAAGAATTCCTTGATAGTCTATAAGGGTGAAGACAATTAAAGAAACAATCTAATTGACAAAACTTATCTATGATTCAGACTAAAAATAAATAAAAATTTTCCAAACCCCAATAAACAATCTGTAGAATACACGTGGACACATTGATCAAAATCCACTCTACCAAAAACCAAAGCCCCACCATTAATCTTTTAACAATCTCCAAAACCCAGATCCTCATTTCCTTCAAAATACCCAAAATGTTAGCTTCTTCATCTTTCTCTATTTGCAAACCCACCACTAATCTTTGACAACCTCCAAAACCCAGATCCTCACTTCCTCCAAAACACCAAAAACCGTACATACTAAATCTTCCTCTCTTTTTATACCCACCAATGAACTTGAAAACTCTCCATGATCTAAAACCCATTACTCCAAATTTCCTTCCTTTCAACCAAAACCCACAAATAACCTTCAAAACATTCTACAACCCAAATCACCAATCATCCCAAAACCCCAAAAAATCAAAACCCAGTTCACAAAAACAACTAAAAAATGAAAGTAAATAACTAATAAATACCGACCTGTTTCTTCATCTCAACCTTTCTTGCCAAAAGAGCAGCAGAAAGTAGCCTTGGCAACCGATCAAATTCCGCCGCTTCAACATGAGGTGGCCATACTTGGGGATTTTTGTAGCACAAAAAGACATGACGGTCGTAGATCTGTACAGTCCCTACCAGAGGACTCTGCCCTAATTCCGGGCGTAAAAACCCAAACTCAACATCACTGTTGCTTCCACTCCCACCATCTCCTGCTAGCAATCCATCGTTTTGGAAGCTTCCAGAAGCACTCCCAATCTGAGAATTTGTAGCTTCGACCAGATATCCATCGCTTTCCAAGACTTGTATTGGGGAGGAAGAAGGGTTCACGAAGGAGAGAGGGTCGTCTCTGTTACTAGCCATTAAACAAACTAGAGAGAGAAAGAGAGATTTTCAGACTTTACAGTGTTATGTTAGAAATTTTTAGGCTTTCAGGGGTTGAAATAAGTATTCTTCTCTCCTTCCTCTAAAGTTGGAGTACAGTTGGACTGAGTCCGATTTTGTTTACCCACTTGTAAGGTGGGTAATCTTATACGGTCTAAAGATGATGGTAGTTGACCGTTAAACATCTTACGGTTAAGATTATGTGGTGTTGCTCACCCACCTGATAAAAGGGTGCACAAAACCACAATTCAGTGGGACTCGTCAACTATGTTAACTCTGCCACGTGCCACAAAAAAGACCCGTTGTATGAGCTGGTGGTTTGGTCTTAAATCTTAAACCCTAGACAGTAGTGCACTGGACCACCTTTACATAATGCTTCATAGTAGTTCATATGAATGAATGAAATCACACACTGGCCATGTTTGTATGCTAGGGTTTATTCACCAGGTGCTCATGTCTTTATCCAAGTGGTCAACCAGGGGATTAAGACGGTCAACCCCCACCACAATCTATTGACCATTTAAATCCCCACCAATAGGTGCTGGGTTTTTGTTCACCCACATCAAACGCAGGTTAACACAATAGAACCCCCTCCCCACCATACCTATATTCAATGGAAGATTGCCCTTACCAGTTACCAATTTACCATAACTAACCATTTGAATGCACTTACCAAAGACGCAATACATACAAAATAGAGTTCTTAATGCTGGAACCACTTTCAGGAAAGTAAAAAATTGAGAATCCAACCTGATTTCTTTACATATTACCTTAGATATTACAGAGTAACCAATCATCAATCAGTCGGAGAATTTTCAGAAGAAACAAGCAATAGGATCATCATCTGAAACTGACAAAAAAAGAGTTTTTTTTTAAGAGTTTTGAGCTATCTTACTTAAATTCAGTCTTCTTATTCTTTTTGCTCCCAAGAGAGATAGAGAGAAAAAGAAGAAAGAAAACTAAGTGAATCCATCCTTCTGCTCTCTCACAATATACACAACACAAAGGCAAAACATGTTCTTCTTTTTCTCAATCATCATTCATATGTGCAACAACCACTCATTTCATTTGCAAACACAGAAGTTATACTGGGTTCTCTCCCGGAAGATAAGACGGGGACCCAACTTCAACCTGGTTCTTCTTCTTATGGAAAATTCCGCTCAAAGAGGGTAGGAGCGTCTTTTTTGATCCGGAAGTTTTATCCAGTTTTCGAGACCCATTAATCTTCTCTGAAGACTGCTTCTGAACCTTAGGATGAAGAGGGGATGATTTCTTCTCTGAAGACTGCTTCATAACCTTGGCCTGAAGTGGAGATGATTCCGGAGACGAGGCTTCTGTTTCTGCCAGAATGCGACTCGCAGCTTCAGCAGCTCTCTTTTGCTCTCTTTCACGCCATCTCCGGAGTTCTCCCTCCACAGCCTTCTTTGCTGCCTCAGCCATTTCTGCTCTCTTTAAAGCTTCTTCTGTTGCAGCCTTCATCTCCTCGATTTCCTTCAAACTTGTCTCCAACTTCTTCTGTGTTTCATTTTCACTTGCTTTAATGGCTTCCACCTGTGCCATTGCTGCAGCTATTTTCATTTCAGCTAATATGTCGGATTCCTCAACTTTTCGGTTCAAGGACTCGAATTCCTCTGTTGAGATTGTAATCTTTCCACCAGATTCAGATGTTGAGGCGCGGGCTGCGTTTGTTCTTTCTGATAAAACCCTAATCTGATCAAGGGCTTGGATCTCTGCTGCTTTTGCTTCCTCGGCCTCTTTCAGAGCTACCTGTAGCTTCTTCTCTGCTTCCTCTAGAGCAACTCTGGTTGCAATAGCTTCTTTCTTCAACTCTTCTGCATTATTTTTCATCTCTTCTGCTTCTCGTCTTGCATTTTCAGACTCTGATGATAGCTGTTGGAGTGTTGTGATAAGCTCATCAGAAGCACCTCTTGTTTTGGATTCTTCTGCAAGAGCTGCCTCAAGCTCAGCCTTGCTTATCCGGAGCTGGACATGTAGACTCCCAGCAATAGATTCAGTTTCTGCTTCCTTCTCCTTCAGTTCAGAATGCTCCTTCTTCACACTCTCTAGCTCAAGCTTACAGGACTCTACAAGACTCCGGAGGGTGTTTTCTTCTTCAGCTACTTTTTGCAATGCCTCTTTAGCGTCATCAAGCTCTGAGGTGACAGTTTTTACAGAATCCAGATCAGAAGCCTTGGCATTTTCCATTTTCTTTTGCAAAACCCCAATCTCAGCATCTGTTTCAGCCAGCTTGGCCTCAAGCCCAGAAAGCTCAGGATTGAATTCTTTCTTGAAAGATACCAATTTCTTCTCTGCTTCTTCCAGCGCAGCTCCATAAGACTGACGATGAGCATCTTTTCCAGACAGGATCTTTACTCGCTCTTGCTGAGCTTGCATTGCCGCAAGCTTTACGTCCACGAGTGATTCCTCTGCAGCTGCAATCTCCTTTGATATCTCTGAAGCCCTCTCTGTGTTAGCTATGGCTGAGTTTTCGGCTTCTGCAGCTAACTGGAAGGCAGCAACTTTTGCTTCCATGGATGCCTCATAGTCCTGACGGATTTTAGTGAGTTCCTGCTTTGCAGCATTGAGTTCAGAAATGGCGGCTGTGTACTGTTCTCTTGCACTATCCAACTCCTGTTCCCAAGCACCATTAGATTTTGTGGAATTGCCAGCAGTTGCTTCTTCCAGTTGCTTAGCCTGATTTTTTGCAGCTTCCGTTGCCTTGATTGCCGATTCTTTAGACTCATTTATCGTTTTCAGCTTGCAGTTCAGATCCTCAACTGTTCTTTTTGCTTTTTCGAGCTCAATCAGTGCTTGGGCCTTAGTAGTTTCAGCATTCTTCAATTGGTCCTTAAACTTGTTCAGTTCTTTTTGTGCCAAGTGAAGCTGTGTTTCCTTCACCAACACTCTCTGTAAAGCGAAAAACAAAAAAACAAAATTGGTAGCAGAAGTTTTACATACTGATATAGTAAATCCAAGCACAGAGAAATCATAAATTAATGAACTTGTTCTACAGAAGCAGAAAATGTACAGATCCCCTGTGCTAAAAAGATCTCATTAAACTAAAGGGAATTTCGAAGCATCAGAATTTCTGCAAAAGAAATAATCTTGTAGAATTATTTATGTAGCCCGCTATTGAAATTTTTAATGGAAAACAGAAATGTTTACATTAATATTAAAAAAGAAAATAAGAAACTCAAAATTGTAAACTTTTGAAACTACGATTAAATTTGACCTAATATGAATTTTCAACAACAATATCGAAAACTTTATAATGAAAAAAGAGTTTCCATCCATTCAAGAAACAATGATTATACTCCAAATGAGGTAATCATCTATTCCTCTCTAATAAGGACACCTGATAGTTTTGGCACCATGGCACGTGTTGCTTTCGAAAATTCAGGGTGCCGACCATACTATCCCCACATCACAGGCAGCAGGAACTGCCATTCAATAAAAAGAAATGGCCATAATAAAAGTATCAAACCTAATTGTTAACATCACAAAATACCTCTGTAGGAGGAAGTTTTGATTTCTTAATGACAGGTTTCTCGCCCGAGCCTGAGAAGGCTGCCTCACCAAATAAGCTAACAGCAGCTTTGACAGATGCAAATGGTGCTCTGGTGTCTATTTCTCCAACCTCCGCCCTTGGAGAATCTTTAGGACTGTGACGTGCTTTTATGCCCATACTTCTGTTTCTCTGTTCTTTCAATTTCACCTGTTAAGATGGGTCAGTAATTTTGAGCACATTAGAAAGGGAAAAAAATTACATTTATCTAAATCTGAAACAAATGTATGCCAAGCTAATCATCCACCTACAACTAGTAATTATCGAGGAACAAAAGGGAATTTAGCTTGAAGCATATGTTCTCCATATCCAAGATGAGACGTGCCTTCACAATATTTATGTCTTTCCAATTTGAGAAAGTAAAGGAAAAGAGTGTCAAATAAGGCGTCTATAAAGTTTGGCTTAAAGGAGGGGTCGTATCTCCAGAAACAAATGAAAAAAAAACCGAGTGCCCACTTCCTCAGTCAGGGAATCCTGGATACAACACTATCCTTGCAACCAAACCCCTCCACATAGATTCGTATATATGCCTAGGATAAAGACAATTACTACTGCAGGAATTGGCACAAATCGAACATCTGGTGTCTGCAAAATCTGAAATAACAATATCGGTTATCCTTAAATAGTTAATTAGATAGATTAACTATGTGAAGTATGACAACTCTCATTCTTCACAATTAATATGAAGGATAAATTAGTGAGGGTGTAAAGGATTGCAAGAATGGGAGGAAGATACTTTCATGAAATGGCTCCACCACAACATTAATATTGGGAAACAACATTTTTAGGATGTGTGACTGCATTGATGTTTCTTCTTTTTTGTAATATTTTAGTGTGAGAATATTGGGGAAGGCAGGAGGCATCTTCCTACAAAGCAGGTTGCAACTAGCAAATATGTCCCACTTGGTGGATTTGCATTCTTGTTCCCTGCAGTCAAACTGTGTCCAGGATTTCGTGCACAGGGACATGACCTTATTAGTATCACCATTCAACAACAACAACAACAACAGACTTCTCAATGGAAGTGTCAGGAGTTCTTTTCAAGAACTGAACACTAACCTAATAGATTTAGATCAGGTGGTTTTCAACAATTTTCACATTTTTGTGACTTTGAAAACCTACCAACGCAGGTTGGCTTAGCACTTTAGCCTCCACTCGGCCCTGTTCTGCAGATTGCAGCAAGTATTTATATGCGTAGATACATAGTTATTAAAGAACTAAAAAAATCTGAGTTAAGGACTCCAGTTTTTTACATATTAGACTTTTATATTCAAAGGGATTGGGCAACCTATTCTAAATTGAATAAAGAGATGGTTCAAGCCTCAAGGGATCATCCAATAAGATAATAAATAAATGAATGAAAAAAGGGTGAGTTATCTATATTTATTTCGGTGTGGAGTGTCTGTTGTTGTGTCATTATCACAAATTTATCAGGCAAACATCTTGTAGAGCAACCTAGTAATCATCAATTTTTAATAGAGCACGTTCAGCGTTGAGTTTCTGTTGTTGTGTCATTATCAAAAATTTATCCTTACGTCATAGGTCTTCTACATTTGGTTCTTTACCTATAAGAAAGCAAATCTAGAGAATGCATTTTAATGATCCTTAACATACCCATGCAATAATAAATTTTGTTTTTTTTTCAAGATTATTTGCAATGATAAATTCAAAATCATCGAAATATAGCTTCTTAAATTAAGTTCTCTAATGGGGAATTGGGAATAATTATAATTATTACTTCTTCTTTTTTCAATGATAATTTTAATGGAAGAAACATTCAATTTGTCATCCAACAAAAAATGGTGTGACGTTGAAGAACAAATTTTGAATTCCAGAATCAAAGTTTTCCATTTCTTCAAAAGTATTTATAGAGACGTATGAAGAACAAAATATTACACAAAAAAATTTCATTAAAAACAGAACATTAACTACAGATACGAACAAAAGAACAAAAAAGACAAAAAAAAATTCATGTAATGAAACAAAAAGGGGTAAAGAAGAAAGATGTATACCTGATGATCGTTTACTCGAAAACCCTAATGAAACTCCGTTTGCAACCCAAAGAAAACACCATAAACTTTAAAATCCCATCAAATGATCAAAGATCTAAGAACCTTCAAAACAATACATAATAATAATCTCTCAATCCCCAAAAATCGCCAAACCAAACAAAGATATCTCTCCTGCTTCTCCGATTCTCATAATACTTCGTTTTAAAATAAAACCCTAGAATTCTCTCAGAAATTACCACAAAACTCAAACCAGAAACTCTGGTTAGCCCTTGAAGCTTCAAAACCGCTAGTGCCAAAGAAAAGCGGTTTTGAGGAATTTGCGGAGGTTTAGAAAAGGGGTATTTCTCTGATTTTTAGATGGCTTCGTAGGGTTTGAAATGGCAGAGTTGCAGGAGAGAGACAGAGAGAAAGAGAGGAGAGAGACGGGTTGAAAGTTTGAAAGTGGTTTTGGGGCAAATTTATATCTGCAAAAGTCTGGAAGAGAGAGAAAGAGAGAGAGTTTTAGAGAGAGAAAGAGAGTTAGAGAGAGAAAGAAGGGAAGAAGTTGGGACAGGTCAGCATTTTGCACCATCGTCCAAAAAAAAAATGTAAACTCGTGACAACGCTGAGACACAGTAGGGTCTGTTTTTTTTGTTTAGGTTTTCGAATTTTTGCTGTTCCTACAGATCCCGATATTTGCCTGCTCAGACAGATCAGAGAACAAATTAAAACAGCTGTGCTGTGGTGGCTTCTTTAACGGTCAAAAAAATTTTACATTTTAATCTTCACATTGGATATGATTCTTTTTACCCAAAATAAAAAAAACTCATAAAAGAAACGGTAATACTTGAGTTACAGCAAATTCCTACAGAATTTGCTACCACTCAAGCATCCAATGGTCAGAGTAATTTGTATCTCCTCGTATTTCGCATCCCATCCTAAAATGTTATGAATCTCACACATAAATAGGGGATACAATCCTAAAATATGGATTTAGTCTTGACATCTCAAATATCAGAAAGCATGTTTTATTTCCTAAAAAAAAAAATTTAGAATTTTCAAAACTCTTGTTTAGGAAAACTGTAAATCATGTCCAAAAATTAAATGTGATCTTACATATTTCAAATTTAGTCATGTTAGTCAAATTGAAAAACCCCACCATAGCAGCTTCATTTACACATTCTATCCTCAAGTGGGTCTACTGAGGTTTAGCTTTTCTTAATCTTTTTTAATTTAAAAAAAAAAAATTAGCACCCAAAATTATATACATTGATGTTAGGCTTATTGAAAAGCCTACAAAATTTTCTATCGAAGGCACAATTTATAGCGGGCGCATATCACTTTGAGATTGATACAAATCACGAAGGTAGGTGAAAAAAGTTTCATCATCGAATTAACTTTCGGTAGAAAATTATGTAAGATTTTACTGTAAATTTAGCATTGTCCAATTATATATTACAAGTTGGATGCCTAAGAGGAAAGCATATTATTAGCTTCAGCTTCATCAGCAAATTCTAAGAAACTATTTTTATGCCAACTTAATAATTCTATGAATGATCCTGAATTAAAGCCATCATAGACAAATTGTGAAGGGATTTCGGTTTTCAATGAAACGCAATGGAAATAACTTTTTAAAAATCATCTGAATTCTAATGACCATCGTTTGTTATTTTTTAAGAAACTAATAAATAATCTTTGTGCAAACTCAAAACAAAGATCTTGCACTACTTTGGAATTTGGTCGATCTGTTAGAATGAAAGGTTCTATGTATAACACCATTGAAGATGAAGATTTCATTGTTTTGAATAGAATTGGTGTAAGATGCTGCCCTAGACCAAATTCAAATTCTTCTTCCTGAGCTTAGTTGTGCCCTCCTTCCAACCATATTAAAATCTCTTGTGATGGTCCTTCCCTTGGTAACTCATGCAAGTCATGTTGGGGCTGATATAGTTATTAGAGATAGTAATATTGCCTAAGAGAGAGATAGATTGGGGTTTGCTTCATTGGAAACTCCATAAATGCCTAGCTACTTAGTAAGGATTGATGTATGTGAATTGAAAAATAATGTTGGGACTAGTCCATTCATCTGTCTAGCTAGACAGATTGAGCTGGAGTCCAACATCCACCATTCATTGTGTATTTGTAGGCTCTACACATACACAATGAATGGTAGATGTTGGGCTCCAGCTCAATCTATCTAGCTAGATAGATGAATGGGCCAGTCCCAATAGCAGTCCTGATGTGAATTTAGTGATGCATTTTGCCTTCTCGTATTTGTTTTCTTTGTTGTCGCTTCTATATCCTTTTTGGAAGTCTCCTTTTGATATCAGTGAATTTTTTTTTTTGTTGAGCAAAAAAAAAATGAATGAATTAAGGTAAAGAAAAGAAATGGCATTTGTTGGTGGCAACCTACATGTTGGTGAAGATATTAAAGGCGGTTTATCTGTACTTCTCACATACTCATTGCGATATATCTAGGCCTTACTGTAATTTGGTTAATTAGTAGTCAGTCTCCTCCTATAAAAAAAAAAAAAAAAAAA
>MVGT01002624.1:210695-237119 GCA_002174775.1 Macleaya cordata | reverse complement strand
CCCCCCTAAAAAAAAAAAAAAAAAAAAAAAGACAATGGAATCAGTTTGTGTTGAGTTTGTCAAGAACTAATTTTGGTATTTTATACATTTATTAAGCCTACTCTAAAAGAGAATGTGCTAAAATAGGATCTATCGGTGAATGTGACATTGCTAATTGTATTAAACTTTGACAATTCTAACAGTACTACTTCCATCCATTAATTAAAGAGATTATTGGGAGAACAAACATTCTTGATGTTAATGCTCCACCACATTGATTTTGCCTACGTTGTTCCCCTCAACTATAAGTGCAAATTCTGTATTTTTACTCATAAAACAAGAACAAAAAAAAGTTGGTCGAGATATAACCAAAATCATGTAATAAATGGAAACTTTAATTAAACCAATTAAATATTAGACACCAAAAAAATTGTACTTATTTTACTTCCTTCACAACATTATTAATTTTGAATTTGTTGTATGTTCTTCTTCTTCTTCCAGTATAAAAAACAAAATAGATGTAATTAAAAAAAAATTTAAAATTGATCCAATCCCCATTATTTAGTTTTTTTTTTAAAAAAAATTATGATGTGAATCTCGAGGAGCATCAACGGTCTATAATGTCTATGGTAAAATGAACTCAATTTTTAATTAGAAAGTAGTAATAATATCCATAAAAGGGTCTACTTTTAGCAGGGTAGGTGGATGGGCTACCAGCCTACCACCGGTCCACCACCTCAGCCGACACTAAGAAAGAAAAAGTTGAAGATTCGACTGTGTAGGGAGACTTCTTTCACCGTCTCATCAGAAAACACTTGAATTATTTAGGCCTACGTACGGTACAGAAATTAATGTTTATTTTACTAAAATACCCCTTTAAATATAAGAATTACGTAGACATTCCTTTATGGCTTTATTTGCATTGTACTTCTACTACGTTCTCTGTTTGTGGTGCACGTGATCAATGTTTGTAGCTCAAAAAAACAGCTTACCAGTTACCTCTCTCTGTCGTCAAACTTCAAAAAAACCTTTATAAAATAACAAAAATATGAGTAAGTGTTTGGGTTTTGAATGTGGGATCCACAATTTATTTTGTTTCAATCAACGTTTAAAATCTGGATGGGATGCGATGTTTTGGTTTGTTGGTTTAGGGTTAGAGAAATGATACATCTACGCGGCAGTTCTACACTCCCATACACGCGGCCGACGTGTCGGTGAGGTGTGAACATCAATTAGGTTATGCAGTCTGACGTGGCAACCCAAAAAAATTTGAAATTTTTTAAAAACCCTCTTCTTTTCTGCCGCGAATCTCGAAAAATTTATCAAAACAAAAAAATCTCGATTTTGACTCCCATTCTTTCAGCGAGAGAGAGAGAGAGAAGACCAGGAGACCAAAACCTTGTCGGTACCCCTCGCCGGTACCCGCTCTCTGTAGATCTCGTTAGCACTCGTCGACGTCGTCACCAAAACGGAGCATCGCTGTCGTCACTAGGTGTGTTTTCTTCTAATCTCTTTCACTCTCCCTTTTCTTTCTCTCTATACATCATCTGTGTGTGTGAACCCTAGATCTAAAAAAAAACCTTAAACCCTCCTTCTGTCTCTAGATCATCTCGAGATTTCGCCACCACTGGTCGCCGTCGTCACACGAAGCATCGCCGTCATCATAACGGAGCCTCGCTACCGTCACCAGGTGTGTTTTTTTCATCATCTGTGTGTGTGTGTTTGATATTGTTAATTTAGTTTGATGAGAGAATTTTGGTTATCATCAAACCTTAGATCTCAAAAAAAAAAACCCATAAACCCTCTTTCTATCTCTAAATCATCTCTGTGTTAATTTTCTATTTTTTTAGATTATGAAATCATCATTTAGCAACATTTTCTGCAACCCGTGGAGTTGCTGATTTAACAACAGTTAAACATGTGGTGGGCTTAAAGATAAGTTGAAAATTTGAGAAAATCAAAAGGAAGCAGTTCAAAACATGAGCTAAGTTAGGTTGCATCTTCAAAATCCCCCACAAACTAGGAAGCTTTGGTTTCTTAGATGCAATTCTATCTGTACTAAAAACTCGATATTACATATGCTCGACTTTTAGCCTTTAGGCCTATTTAGATTGAAAAAACTAGCAACCCAACCAAGAATTAAATATCTGACATCCAAAAATTTGACGAAAGATTACAATTCATTCCATCTAATCTTCAGAATTCGTGTTCATATAGCTTAAAAGAATGAAACAAACTACAGAGGAGTTGCAGAGAAACACAGAACAAACATAAGAAATATATATGGTCATGGTAATTGCAGATTACATAAAAGAGACAAAAATCACTTTGATTCAATTTATATGATTTCAGTTGAAAAATAACTTTAATGGAATCAATTGTATTTCAGTGTTCTTAATTATGGCAGAAATCAATATCCTGTGGAAAACAGAAATCACAAAGACCAAATGTAATTGTCGCCAAGGTTTCTTTAAAAAGTACACATCGTACACTAATGCCAATTATGAACGTGACTTTGTGAAATGCCCGCTAGAGGTAACTTTGAATATCTTCATTATATTTTTTTAATTTCATGCAGTAAGGGAGTGTGAATGTATTTATTTTTCTGTGCATAGATAAGTGAAGGTGGTTGTAGTTTTTGGTGTTGGGAAGATGAACTGCGCATATATCAATGCAAAAAAGGTTTTTGTATGGTGAAGACTTCAAAAAAAGATTGTAGCAGAGGGAAGAGGTTTTATTGTTGTCCTAAATCTGGCAGTGTAAGTAATTATATTTTTTCTTAATTTTAGTACTTTATTTCTTCATATTATGCGGTACCTATTTAATTTGTTTATAAAAGATAACAGGGTGTCGTCAAGGGTTGTGGATATTTCGAATGGATAGAAACGTCTTTGAATACATACGAAAAGAAAGTGGATGCTTCTTTCGAAAAGAAAGTAGACGAGGATGCTTCTTCGTCTCAGCAGAATGACATGACGAAAGAAAAATTAATGATAGAACTTGAAGTGGAGCGACGTGCGATGCTCCGACAATCAGAATTTTGTGAATCACTCATGAAAAAAATTGCTGATCTTAAGTTTCAGTAGGAGACTTTATTGTATATTTTGGGGCATGTAACTCTTGCATTTTTGAAAACTTAATTATATACGTAACTATTGAATGTGCTAAATTTAAAGTCTGTTAAGACCAAATTTTGTTGTATGAAGTATTCAAGCAATTTTGAGAGCTTCAATCATTAATTTTGAGAGCAACAATAATAGTAAAAGAATACCAAACTGGAGTACCACATTAGATTTGGCTCTAGGAGATGCTAATCAGGCTCCTGATTGTACTGACTATGTGAATCTCATGCACGTGAAGAGTAAAATTGAAAAAGACAATGAATTCCAGCATCTGGAAGGAGATCTTCATTTGAGTTATAGGTCAAACCAAATGAAGATGGGTATCAAAAGACTTTGAATTTAACATACAAATGGGTATCAAAAGACTTTGAAAATAGGTATCAAAAGACTTTGAATTTGATTTAAGACTTTGAATATAACATACAAATCTGCAGATTCGTCCGCCATGGTCCATAACAGAGATAAGCTAAATTAAATAGGGTTTATTACATGCCTTATAACCTGCTTCAGTCTTACAAGCATGAACTTCATCTATTACATGTTAAACATACTGGAGTTTACAAATACTCCATGTGTATCTTCAAGACTTTGTGTTTCAGGCGCCAGATTTTGTGTAGGCATCAGATTCACTCCATTAAAACCACTCCATTGTTGATAGTGAGCACCCTAACACAAATATTTATAGAACATTTAGCCTATGTATGTCTCACACACAATTTAAAAAAAAAATTCAATATACAAAAACACAAATCTGAAAAGTTCTTACGAATAATTGTTGTGAATAAGAAATGGGAGCCCCGCGTTGATAGAATCCCCCGAATGGAGGAACCATATGTACCTGCATTAGAATAAAATGTAAACAATCACATAACTATTTTTACACTATATGAGGCAAAGAAGAGATAAATATTAATCCTTACAGGAGGCTGCCATTGGTTTGTATGATTTTGTGTTGAAGTTACAATGCTTTCCTGACTTAAGATTACACCAAACATTTGAGACGGAGTTGGGTCACTAGTTGGACAATCCTACAAAATTGTATATAATTTTGTAAATAAGCAAACATTATAAAAAAAAATAAACAGTATGTTCGTAATAAAGTCATCTTACCTTCACAGTACCACCAGATGTATTTTTTCTCCTTCTATTCTTTTTGCTTTTATCCCCCACCTTTTCAAGGGTGCTTTTGTATCTTCCCCTCGGGAGGCCTTTGGTGTTTGGGTTTTTTGGATCATTTATTTCTTCACGTTGATTCTCTTTGCTATTGATGGTGATCCGAGAAACTCCTTTAACTGTTTCCGACTTTTGAATTTGAGTACTGCCACAGCTTGATCTAACTGAATTCGATTCATTTAGTTGTTCTCTCAACCACTCCTTAGTACATTTCAAACGTGTTGGATCTGTCACTGCCAAGTCTGCAACTCTAGTAAACATGGAACACAATTCTTCGTACTCTAATTGTTCAGGACTGGTTTCACGACCACTATAATTACACCTCACTCTCGTGTGGGGTCTCCTTACATCTTTCCTCCACCTCCGTAAGATGTACTTATCTGGAAGTAAGTCTACATCTTTACGAATTAACACATAAATTGCATGCCTGCAAATGATTCCCTTAAATTCAAATAAGTGACAGCTGCAATCAACTTCATGATTATGATCCTGCAATGAAACTGTGAAGACCATTCTTCTTTTTCCCTCACCAATTGTCACATCCTCTTGCACATCATACTTGGTAACCATACAATTATTTCGAACATCGATTACTTCACAATACATTTTTCCTGTTAACTCAGCTTGAAACTCCCTAAATTTTGCAATGGTATAAACTCCTTGAACATGCTTTTCCATTTCATAGTGCGTGACAAGGGGGATAGTTTTCGAAAATGACTTAAAATATGATTCCAACTCCTTTTCCACTCTACACCTTAAAGCACATTCATATTGCTCAACAAATTGCTTCAAAGATGTTTTTGCATGGACATACCCATCGAAGAAAGCATTGATGCTTTCACTTCGTTGAGTGGTCGACATCCCCGCCCAAAAGGTCGTTTTCACAAAACACGGTACCCACCGACATCTCTCATCATATAAGTCACATAACCAATCATTATTGTGCAATTCAAACCTGTCAATCATCTCACTCCAGCATTTTTCAAACTCTTCTGGCCATTGGGAATCATACACTGCACAATTTAGAGCATAAGAAATAGATTCCTTATCTTTGTAGCCACCTAACTTTTCAGGCAACTTCTTCAATATATGCCACAAACACCACCGATGCCTAGTGTTAGGGAAAACAATTGCAATGGCATTTTGCATTGCTCTGTCTTGGTCTGTAATTATTCCTTTAGGAGCACACCCAGACATGCAGAACAACCATGTGTTAAATAACCAAACAAATGTTTCTGTATCCTCGCCTGAAATCAACCCACAACCAAGTAAAAGAGATTGCCCATGATGATTGACCCCAACAAAAGGCGCGAATGGCATGCCATACTTATTAGTCAAGTATGTAGTATCAAAAGTAACGACATCACCGAACTCCTTGTATGCTTCCCTAGTCCTACCATCTGCCCAAAATACATTCTTCAAACGACCATCTGCATCTAAATCCATATTAAAGAAGAAATGAGAGTTTTGTTCTTGCATCCTCAAAAAATATTTTTGAATTGCAACGGCATCTCCTTGCTCAAGTTGTAAACGCCTCAACTGATCGATGTAATTTCTAGCATCTCTTTCCAAAAATGTCAACTTATCATGTCCACCTGCTTCTGTCACTAATGTGTTGAAATTTTTGCACATTGGGATTCCCGATCTATCTTGTATGTCAAGTTGTCTTTTAACACTTGTGCTGATTTTTCGATTGCATCTATAAAATCGAGATTTGCTCGGACTTAACTCGTGATTGTGATCAAGGAAAACTATGGTAACAAGCCATCTTTCATCCTTCTCTAAACATCCAATGACCCTAACTTTGCATCCTGTTCCACTTTTGGGTCGGGGCTTCAAGTGATTGCTTGATTTACTACCATCCTTCGCTGCTCGAGCACACTCTAAAATAACATATCGAACTACACCATCATCCCCCTTCCTTGTTGATCTTTTTCTCACAGGAAAGCCCTTAAACATAGCATAGTTTTTGAAACATTCATACATTGCATCAAATTTGTCATAAATCATCCCAACCTCAGGAACAACTATGACACTTTCATTTTCTTTATCCTCATCATCAATAATTTCAGCATCTTCCTCTAATATCCCCTTACATGCAGATTCTATTTCCATTTCTACAAGCCATAAATAAATACATAGAACACCACCATTAATAATATAAAAAATCAACAAAGGTTAACTTCAACACTTGGGTCCCTTTTTTCTAAGAAGTATTAGTACTTGGAATCAAAACTTAAAAAAAGATCTTTCTAAATGATAAACATCATATCAAAAATCAATGAACAATTATTTCAGTCATAAAGGTGACAGAATTTAAGAGTAAATGGAAATCCAAACAACCATTAACATACCAGTAATAACAGCTTGAGAATCATGGAGATTAAGGCTTTTGAAGTTTTTTCCCTAATTTTAACACATACAATTGCTAAAAAAGACTTGCAATTAAAAAAAAAAAACAGGAAAAAAAACCTAAATCAGGGAAAAAGAAGAACAAATAAAAAAATCTTAAAGCACATAGACATGGATTAGATTCGACAGAGATGATCTAGAGAGAAAGAGAGAGAAAAATTACCTGGCGCCGGCGGCGACTTCTGGGACGACGGCGACAAGTTCATGTTCAACACAAGAATGGTGACGAGATTCTCTTATGATCTAGAGAGAGAAAACGTACTGCGAGGGTTCAGAGCAATGGACTGGGGTCATGGTGGCGCGTACCCGTGAGGGGTACCGGCGAGGGGTACCGGCAAGGTTTTGGTCTCCTGGGTCTTCTCTCTCTCGATGAAAGAATGGGAGTCAAAATCGAGATTCTTTTGTTTTGATAAATTTTTCGAGATTCGCAGCAGAAAAGAAGAGGGTTTTTAAAAAATTTCTAATTTTTTTGGGTTTTGGGTTGCCACGTCAGACTGCATAACCTAATTGATGTTCACACCTCACCGACACGTCGGCCGCGTGTATGGGAGTGTAGAACTGCCGTGTAGATGTATCATTTCTCATTAATACATTGTCAGAACATTAGAATTTATAATCATTTTGATATATTTTGATACATTCATATACATTTTTTATTTTTTACGAAAATTAATAAAATAAATATGAATGTATCGATTTTGTGTTGAAATGTATGGAAGTTTATCAGAATGTTTCAAAATGTATCGTTTTTTAGTAATGTTTTGTATAATGGCTCTTCTGTTTAGGTGTATTACCGGTTCGGTTCTCTAATTGTTACTAATCCTGCTTGGTTCTCAGGTATTTCAATTTGGATTTTCTAATATTTAATATTTGTGTAAAAAATATATTAAAAGTAATAAAAAAGATATTAGAGGTTATAATTGTAATTCTAAAATATATAGAATTGGAACTAAGGAAAATCAAATCTGATTCATTTTGGTTCTTAGTTAAAAGGTAACACCCTTACTTCTAGGGTGATCATCCTTTGTTTTCCACTACATCCACACTGAAAAAAAGTTAGTTGACCTAAAAAAAAGCTAAGGAACACATATTGGGCAGGAAAAGGATATCCTTTTTCCGAAAGTTATGGATTCCATTTCAAGGTGTAAAGGTGAAATTGAATAGGCCAAACCCTGAATTCTAAATGGTTAAATCATATATTAACTCATTTTTATATATATACTTCTATACTATTATGTAATACAAATATTTGAGTGAAGTTTATTTTGTCAAAAATTTCTAAAATATATTTATGTGTGTTTCTCTATTCAGCACTGCTATTGGGATCAATCCCTACATCTGTCCAACAAGACAGATTGAGGTGGCTTCCATCATCAATCTGTCTAGCAAGACAGATTATGGGGGCCAGATCCAAAATCATTTTTGCTTTCTATTAGTAAATTGCATATACATAGTTATAAATTATTTATCAAATAGAGGACATATTTGGTACTAAATAAAACTATAGCATTAAATAACTCCACAATAACATTAAATGAACAACATACATATTAACAAATAACAACTATAATTAAGGAACAAGATCAATGTAAACACGTAAATGCCTGCGCATAAGCTTGTTTTCTTTAATAGAGAGCCTTAAATGAGAAAGTCTGGGTTACAGCAAGCCTGGATGCTTAATTATAAGATTTTCACACCATTAATTCATATCATAGTCTTTGATTTTGTGCGTGTAGCTATGAATTAGTGTCTAGATCTTTTATGTTAATCTTGCGACCTAAAATTTTCATTCACTTATAGCACTATGGGTGCTTAAAAAAGGTGAGTCATGAGACTCATGACATTATTTAAGCACTCAGCACATGACAAAGTGCCTTGTCTTTTTTAATCACTAGCAATAATCCAAGCCTTCGGCACGATTCGTAATTTGTCAAACTTTTTCGTCGTTTAAAATATGCTCTAGCAAATTAGTCTGCAAGTTCATGCATGCGGCACACCCCATTTAAACTTAATATGTACTATTGATATATGATCTCATTTTAAAGATCTTCTCGAGTTCTTTTCAAAAATATAAATTTTGTTAAAAACTGAATTGTATATAGAAAATTATAACATTTTTAATAATTAAGAGTTTGATATTTGTCCCAATCAGCAATTTATGTTTGTCCTAGTCAACAAATACTATTATATTTTATTATATAGATATAGATGATTCATTTTTAAATAACATTTTGATGTTAGAATATATATAGTCGCAGTCAAAGGAGAAATCTTAGACAACGAAAAGGATTTCAAAACATCTTGTAAAAAAGTATTATTTTGAGCCGAATAATCCGTCAACATTTAATGGATCAATCTTTAGTTGACTCAATCTACACTACAGAATCTACAGATCCATCTATTATTACTCAATCGTCACGTGCATTGCAAGTTATAATAGTAGAATTTAATTAGAGCCTTAAAATTGTGAGCAAATATACGATATATTTAGACATCATACTTCATTTACTTTAATTTTTTTGAAGTTCAAAGTTTTATAATAATGTAATTTCTTGTAATCACATATAATTTAATAATAAATATAAGTACGCTGTTATTTACGATTTTTTTGTGCCTGTTAGTGGGTGCATTTCCTGCGTTCATTAGTGACAATGTTCTTGGCGGTTTTTTCTGCGCTTCTCACATGTCTATTGCGTGTACCTACGCCATAATGTAACTTGGGCAATAGTCCCCTTCAAAAAATATGAAAAAAATAATGTGACTTCTTGTGAGGATGAAGGTACAAAAACTAAATCCTTAAATTATCTTACTTAATAAACTTGACTCATGTAAATATATATAAGGAAAAAGAGATGGTATATAATAAAATTTAAAGACATTGAAAAGACGTGTTTGCCCTTTTAAAATTACAAATTATTTCAATTCGATACTAGAATTATACGCTCTTGTCCACCTGTATTTTAAATTTGATGAATATGTGAAAGTGATTTTTATGATATATTGTATAACTCGGAATAAGAAATGATGTTTGGTAAAATGTAATAAAAACATGTCTGACAAAATAGAGAAGGTCAACCAACATTTTAAGGGATAAAATTCATATAGACCTTAATGAAACGTTAGATTGATATACATCACAAATTAATGATCATTATAAGAAGAATAAAATCATGTAAATGAACTATTTTCTTTCTTTTCTTTTCTTTTCTCTGGAGCAAAAGATTTACGGTTATAATGTTTTTGGCTATTATAATGTTTTTTTTTTTACGCGTTTTCTATGACACTGTTGTCACTAAGACACATACCATTTTTTTAATTTTTGAATAATTAATTAATTAAAGGGGATTTTAGCCAAAAACCCCTACTTGGAAAACGTTTTAGGATTTAGCCCAACAAACGTTTTCTTTTAGTCTAAGGCCCAAAAGGGTTTCAGTCAGAGGGTTTCAGTGTGTGTAATTTATAGGAAGAGGGTTTCAGTTTCAGTCAGTTATCCTTGGGCCTTAGACTAAAAGAAAACGTTTGTTGTGCTAAATCCTAAAACGTTTTTCAAGTAGGGGTTTTTGGCCAAAATTCCCTTAATTTTTAATTTTAAATTAATACAAAAAGAAATAAAGAGAAATTTGTATAATATTATTATGTATTATAAAACTGAGAAATAACTAATTATTCTACATTAATTTAGGATTTAGACATCCAAAACCTTATCATTAGTAATTAATTGTACACATACCTTCACCTTTATCCTCAACACCTTTTCATGGTCCCCAATCATCAGTTTTGGAACTAAGCATACTTCTGTACACCAAGAGCCGGACAGCTACCCAACTCCATGTGTCCAAATTTGTGTATCAATACTTTGGGGGTCTATATAGTCAACTCTGGTCAATATCTAGTCTTTTGGTCAATGCGTCTCTTTATATTTCAACATCTCCCCCTCGCTTGTACACAAACGAGTTTCGCAAAGAGGAATTGTGCAACCTCTTTGTGAAGGTGGTGGCTGAACTCGCCGCAGAGTTCAGCAACGAGCAAGACTGTCTTGATGAATGCAATACGAAGTACATGCTGCTGGTCGCAGTAGAGTGGTTTGCCCATGCTGCTATCCGCCACCGATAGCGCTCGAGGGATTCGTGTTTGGATGTCAAGATCGGGTTAGGAAGTAAATCTATACGACGAAACCAATTTGTGGTGGAACAAACAATAGAGATATCGACCCCGAAGCTATGCTGCTGGATGGCTGAACTTGGTGGATGAGTACTAAGTGGGTGCACAAAATAGCACTGAAGTTTACAATGTGAAGTTTGGATACCATCATACCATACCAGCTCCCACATCATTTGAGAATGCAATCAATATATGTTGGGTTCAAGTTTTGGAGCCTACGACTTTGCATGACAAAAACATTAATAAATGCTAGGAAAAGGTCCTATTGTCAGTCCAAGAATCAAACACAAACACAAAACCTATTTGAGCAAAAACTCATCAGAGATTTTTTCTTAGGTAGTAAGTTACTTGAAACACAGAGTAATAGTTTAAGAATTAAGAAAACATCTGTAGTGAATAACATAAACATACATGTAGAAAAAAGGAAATAAACTACGTGATCGGTTATCGCATGGTTTTTCACTCGTATAATTTATGTAGCTCATCTTTGAATTTAGCTTTCAACTGTTCCCTCTTTAACTTGAGTGCAGCTGTTACTAAACCCGACTCCGGCGTCCATGGGTCTGGTAACAGCTTAATCTTTGCAGGACATTCAAATTTGTCAAGTTTCGCAGCTTTTGCTACCTGCAACACACACCAACAACCAAAAGAGTTTCAACTCCAAAACCTATGCTTTTTAATTATGCAGATAAATTATTGTATGTGTAATCTTGGCACACATGGGCTATTGTTACTCTAAAAGCTCGAACTGTCAAAACTTTAAGGAATGTGTCGGTATTGTTTTGGTACTATTGTTTCGGAGTGTAATGATATGTTTCAGCCAACAGAAAGATTCGACGGAAACGAGATTTTACACCTTTCTAGAGATGCATCTGTCAATTTACCTAGGACTCGGAATCCTACTCATGTAGGGCTGGATTATATATATCTTCCAAGAACTTGTGAGATAGAGATAGAGGAGAGGTGTTTTAAGTTTCCAAACGGTGGCGTACAGGCGAGATCTATAACCCTAATTCTTCAGACTTGATGAACTGGTGATATTGCCAAACCATGTAAAAATCCTTTATGTTATTTTCTACTGTGTGGTCTTTACTTTCTCTTTATTTGATGTGTGTAATTGTTGGTTTCACAACAGAAAAAGAGTACATGTTCAATGTATGCAAGAGTGCAGAGAACCATGCATGAATGCTTATCGTGAACGCAGATGTGGAATAATGAAGCTCTGTAATATTGACATGAAGACTAAGCTTCCCTGGAGAGAGTAAATTCGCAGCAAAAGCTTCATGAGCATTGAGCAAGACATGATGGACATGGACTAACCTTTAGAAGAGATTGCTGGACTTCACGAACTGTTTCGTCTTTCTGGCACAAATGTGGAAAATCTCGATATTCAATTCCAGCACCCTGGGCCCAATTCTCAAGCGCGTGATGTGAAGGGACTACCAATGCTACACAATAGCTGTGGAAGGGATCTGCATGGATCATGATATTGTCGACGTAATTACTCGAGGCTAGGGCTGCTTCAACCTGTAACCATAGATTCAAAATAATTCAATTTACTTACACATAAGATTATAGAAAATGCTTTCCTCGGAATGAGAAGCATCTGTTCTGCCTGTGTTGTAAATGTGGTACACAAGCAGGAGTGTCACGACCACCCAACTCGGTGGTCCACAAAATCTCCTAACTCAAACCCAGCCGGAGTTTTTTTTGTTTCTCTGTTTTCCCTTTTGCATGATTATAACACTAAATTAGAATCAACCAGCTGGGTTGATTTAGATCTTTGTCAACATATTGAGTGGGCTCAAAACACCTGGACATTTCAAGTATTTACAAAAATACAAGGTATTATAGGTTCTTTCCATCATCCCATTCCCTTACAGGAGCAACTATGGAAAGACATTTTATTTTATTTTTTGTGATTGCAAGAGACATCCTCGCTTTAGTAATTTCTTACACACCTTTCCAAGAGAAATGTATTCTCCATGTTGAAGTTTAACTATATCTTTCTTCCTGTCAATAATTTCTAGGCATCCATCTGGGTGAAATTGTCCTATATCACCGGTATAAAACCATCGCATGCCCTTCTCATCAACCTGTAGCATTCACAGAATCATGAAGGCCAGTAATAGGATGTGAAGTCAGTGATGAAATAACTAACAATGTGGGGAATCTTACTTTGTACACCTCATTAGTTTTTGCTTCATTTTTAAAATAACCCAAAGTTACGCTGAATCCTCCAACTACAACTTCTCCTCTGGGCATTGGTTTATCAGAAGTCAGATATCCACCTTCTTCCCAAGATACGAGCTGTAAATTCATATGAAAGACATGAAATGTTATGTTCATTCAATAGTGAGAGTTTTTTTTGGAAATATACTGTTCAAAGATTTAAATAGTTACTACAGCGAGAATTAGATTTCCATTAGCAAAAGACTGACAATGAAACTTGAAGTGTAGATTGCAGGTTAAATACCAGAATACCGAGAATAACTATTATATGACCCAAATAACTATGTCACCATCAGTTAATGGCGAATGGAATGAGTAGTGATCATACATAGATTAAGCCAAAAATATGGATAGAACCCCAGCTCAATACACCAATTCTGGACAGTAGATAAATTTAAACTGCAAGAGAATCCTAGATAACCAACACGAATTTGCATCATAATCTTCTAAGAGGGTAATGAGATTATGATTACAAACACCTTTAATTCTCCACTTCCATATTTTTATCTTCTTTTTCCTCCCCCCCACAACCCCCTTTTGTTGAAGAAGAAGAAGAAGAAGTATGGCGTACCTTAATGTAGCAACAAGGAAGAGGTGGACCAACACGACCCACAGTTGTATCATCCGCCTCAGAAAAAGCCGCTCCAGCACAAGTTTCAGTTAACCCATATCCTTGACCTATCGGAATCCTGAAGAAGGAAACTTTGTTAACAAAATTAAGATTAATAGGATTTAGGAGTACTAAGCTCAACGAGAAAATAAAGAAAGATAGGAGTTTTGTATGAGCAAACCACTTTCTGAAAGTGGATGATTCACTTACCAACGGGTTCTAGAGTTTTTGGTAGTTACAATCACATTTAGCTTATTCACCAACTCTCTTTTTTATGTTGTCTCATGCATGATCTCACTCCATATCAATTTCTAATCAACACATTAACTACCCAGTTACCATCTCCATGAGACTTCTGAAATTTTGATGTTCTACACTTGACAACTAGTTCACTGAGAAAGTAAGTCATCCTTATATATCATGAGCTAGGTAGTTTGGTTACCCCTACAATCATCTTTTTATCTTAAATGTTGCTACTCGTCTAACTATAAAGTACAGAGTTCATAACTTCATATTCAAATATGGTACAAGAGTCAAAATGTTATGGACATAATGAAACTTGAAGGTACCTCTTTGGACATGCTTCTTAATTGCATTATGCCTAACTATTCAAATATGTACATGGTTTTTAAATGCAGCCAAACATCAAAGCTCTTGACTCGACGTGATTCTATCAGGATATGAGCTCTTTCAGTTAAGCCAGACAGAACCAAATGCAACCACTTTTCACCTCTTTCAACTCTACCCATCGACACATTCTTGGTGCCAACTGGGAACTCTGTCCACTTATGCATCTGTATCCCTCCACAGATTCTAAATGTTTCATTCTTACTTTATTTTCATTCCTGTGCTAAGCCAAGTTTGATTGAACTCCAGTCAGGTCTAAATCACCTTCCATTTTCCTTAACGAGTATTGGGAGAGAGGTGTTGAAGATCATGAAGCACCTTTTTTGATTAATCAAACTCAATTACGTGGTTGCTGGTTCATCTATACAACTCCCAAGTTACTCAACTTCAGGGAAGAGAACTCATGATGACAAAAGGAAAGTGTGTCTAGAGATACCTCTGTTTCCTATATTTGTCTCATGCGGTACCATTTCAACATGGTTTCTACTCTTTAGCGAACACCAGAGTAGAAACCACCAACAATTTCATTAGGCGTGATCCTTTTAGCTTGCTCTAGGTGAGGCTTCAACAATGATGAATCAAGGACCTCTACACCATAGATCTGGTTGACATACCATGATACTCATGCATGACCAAGTATATCTTAAATGTTTAAGCATGCTAGTCCCCTTTCACCAATAATTGATCAATTATAATTGTTTTTGCAAGGACTTCTATTATGCTACTTATCAACAAGATTAGAAATTTCTTAAATCCCCTTCTTAATTATCTTCATATTTAACCATTGTAGAATTACTTCAAAACTAAAAATGCAATCTAAATATGTAACACAAAATGTTGATTGATATGAATTTGACAACAATCATCTGGCTGACTTCATATGACACTGCAGTACTTGTTCTGCAAGTGCTGGTTTCTTTGAAGCACTTCTTCAATGTCATATAAGGCATAGATGTGATGGTCTTAAATACACATTAACACAAGATTTATCTATTTAAGTTACCATGTTGACTTTTAAATATTCACCAGCAACTGAAAACTCTGAAATGACAGCAGTCACATGAAAACTAACAAAATTGAACATTTATTGGTATCTAGACAGGTAAAGAGAGCAAAATACCCTAGGCAGACGTTCATGAACCGTTGTGTGTCTCTAGACAAAGGAGCTCCACCACAAAGCATGAATCGCATACGTCCTCCAAGAATAGAGCGTATCTTTTTGAAAACAATGACATCCAAAAGAGTTCTTTCTAGTCCCCAAGCCCCAAACCAGCTTCCTTCTATAGCAGCCAACCTGCGTTTGTATCCAATGTTGAAAAGTTTCTTGGTTAACCCACCCTTCTCCTCAACCTACAGAACAAGGCAAATGGTGAAGAAAAAAATAAATATCATCTATACACCACAGCCACACGAACACCAAAGAGAGGGCGGTAAAACCACTGTAAGATACACTAAACCATTTCAAGTAAACTCAAACCTTTTTCAGCACTCCATCTCGAACACGATCTAAAATAGCTGGAACTGCTGCCATAAGGGTGGGCTTTAATGCGGAAGCATCTCCCAGGGTTCCTTTTTTTATTTTATTTGAGGTGTCGGTCAAAGTTAAAGCTGAACCATAACCTATGGCGCAACCTGCTGTCAACATCACAGTCTAGACAACCAAAACATATTTAAAATTAATATAGAAATAGCAGTTTTTTATGCCACACAAATACAAGAATTATTTGACATGTAAGGACCTCAGCTGCTAGTTCAAAAACATGAGCTAGGGGTAGATACGCCAGGTAAACATCTCTGCTGCCTATATCAGGAATGACCGTCATAACTGCTGCTGCAGTTGCTACGATGTTTCCATGAGTCATCATGACTCCCTGCATTATCAAATATTAGACTTTGTTAGACAATAGAAGGAAACATGCACCTCAACCCATCAAAAAGAAGTTTACTCAACCTTCAATTGTATAAGCCTAACTTTATAGCGCGAAGTACAAGAACCAATTTAATTAAAATTCTAGCATCGTTGAAAGCCATCTTCTTTTCAGTTTGTTGTCATCCAAGAAATTGTTTTATCATTTCTTCTGATAGATAAGCACAGTTCTAGAAATGCCGGACGGACCAGTTAACAAGGTAAACCGGCACATGCAAATGGAAGGGGATTTTGACCCAGGGGACAACATGGGGAGAACAGCTCAAATGTACCAAGCACACAATTAATTTGTTGGTAATCAGCATATATTTACTGAAGCTTATGTAAATATCCTTGTGCCAGGATTCAGGAAACTACAGACATCTATACAGTATGAGAAGGGAAGGAACCAACCTTTGGTAGCCCTGTACTACCACTTGTATACATGATCACAGCAGTATCAGTTTTTGAAGGTAGTCTTGGATGAGCGGGACTTTCTTTACCAAGCTTCTCAACTTCAGGAAAAGAAGTAAGTGTAAAATTGCTGAAACTGGAATCAACTGTTGTTCCCTCATCCTCAAAATAAATAACGTGCTTAATAGTTTCTAGGCTTGAGCTTATTGCAGCCAGTTTTTTCAATTGCTTTGAATCACAGATCAAGGTTGATACTTGTGTCTGCCAAACAAGAAAAAATTGCAAGTGCGATTAAACATGAGTTGAGAAATAACAATCAAAGTACATAATGTGAATGACCTACTACTTTTTGTCTAATATTTTTCACCCTTACAGTGATGGTAATTTTCTCACCTCGTTGAGCGAGTGGATGAGAGCATCCTCGCCTAGTGAAGCATAGATGGTAACAACAGTAACATTCTGCCTGAAGCATCCCTGTTATCAGGAGAAGAAGTACGTATTATGTAACTTTGACAGCAGAAACTAAAACAAGAAGGAAATCTAGCTAAAGCATGATGGAACGTTTACATGAAAGGCAAGGAACCACTCTGCCCGGGATTCAGAAAAAATTGCAGCACGACTATCCACACTATGACCCAATTTAACCAGACCAGACCCGAAGTTGCAGGCTCGATCAAATGCTTCTCCATATGTTTCCCATACATACTCTCCCAGGTGTAGCTTCTCAAACTTCCTTCCATCACTACCTGTGACTACTTCTCTGCTAATAAGTTCTCTTGATCCAAGAAAGCGGTCATGAGCATGCTTTTTACAAGATTGCTCAAAAAGAGCTGCCATAGTTGTAGCTCCTTCCCAAGGAACTTCGACCAATTCAGTAAATCTATGATTACGCATTGTGTAACCGTTCTCACCACCAACTTCCAATTGCACTCCCCTTTGTTTATACCTTTTCCTCCCAATGAGCAACACAGGTATAATGAGACCAATAATAATTGCACCCACAATCCCATATAACCCATAGCCATTCACAACCGACAAGTAATCTCCCCGAACAAAGCTTTGCAGCAAAGGTGTGTCCATATGGCTTCCCTCAGAATCTCCCATTGTGTATAATTAAAGACTGATAAATACCATATCCTTCTAAATGTGCAGCGTTTAGTATTCTGAAGTAAATAACCACAATAAACAATCAATACAGACCACATTTTAGTAAATCTGTTCAATGCATTAACAAATAGTATATCATAAAGAAACTACCATGTATAACCCTTCCATAGAATCACACCCTTGGAAAGGATATTAAATAATTCTAGCCAAACTATATGGTGTAAAAAGTATCATACATTTACAAGAAACACACAGAGCATGACTACAATTGAAAATACATATGCTTCTTACAAACCAAAACTAAAGGAGTAACTAGAATTGATCGGGAACCGGAAACATTACCCCTTTGGAAATGGATATGGTGTAAAAACAGTATCCAAGAAAAATACTCTATACATGCAAGATATGGGTACATCCCTCACAAAAATATTCAGTAATATAAACTATATGTATGCTAAGCATGTTTAGGCTAACAAAAGGGTTCAATTTTTTTTTTTTCTTTTTGATCAGTTAGATAGGTCACTGCCTCACTGGTTATTTTTTTCCATGTTAAAGCGGTTTCGAACCAAGGTCGTGGGCTCAATTCCAAGAACTTAACCATCTTAGTTGAGAGGCACCTTTTTTTTTTCGATCAGCAAAATAAAATTATATAAATACCAAAGAAAAGAGAACAAATAACATACAAGCAATTCCGAGATGGAATATGCAGGCTATCCCAAAGAAAATGAAAAAGACATCAACGTCTCTTAACAATATCTTCCCATTTGAAGACTATATCTTCGAAACGGTGGTCTCTAAGTATCTTCGATGGAGAGTACCAATATATGAGGCATGCCTTTATGTCCAAAATCAATTCCAATACGTCTTTCTCAACTTCATCAAAAGTGCGTCAATTAGGCTCTTTCCATATAATCCAAACGATGGTACCTACTTGATTTTTTTTTTTGATAATAGATTCCAAAATTTTATCATTGAGGAGTAACACCATACATTAATTAACTGTAAAGCAAGCCAACATAAATCAGCAAGTACGCTTGTCTTAATGTTGCTTCTGAAAAATTCCTCATGTACCATGAAATAGGCTGAGCTTGAAATAGTAGAAATTTTCAGATAACACCATTGATTTAATAAAAGAACAAAACTGAGCAAAGGAACTAAGTAAAAAAGGTGAATAACAGTGCCACATAAACTCACATACAGTAAGGAAAACCTAATTGATCTCATCGATCATCATGAACTTCATCAAACCTACATGATCTCCAATTACAAGTATAAACTTAAGACAAATTAAGCTAATTTAAGCAGATAATAATTGAAAATAAACGTAAAAATTATAACCTTGAATCAGCAAAAAAGATGATCTTCAAAAGGAAACAAAAATTAAACATCGCATTCAATCAAAAGCCTAAGAATTTAATAATTGCAATTAAAATCATCCTTCTTTCTACAAATTTGATTGAATCTAACGAGATTTTTAACAGAAAAAAAAAAACAAGATTGTGAGTTCGAGATTAGAGGAAGAAACGAGAAACATAATTATAACTTGTTAGGGTTTACCTCCGGAGAAGGAGAAGAATCTCAAGATGGTTTTGTTTTTGTTTTCGTACTTTTCTCTGCTCGAAAGAAAGCAGGGGACATTGGAGTGAAACGAGCATGAAATTCAAGTATTAAAACGGATAGGTTTGGAAAGAACCCAAGCTTCATATAGAAACTACTAAAGGACCACTATAATTTATAATGACAATAATGTCCAATTCTGGAGGAAGAAACAAGAAACAAAATGGAATGGCATTTCGAGTTATATTGGAATATCATAGGGTTAAATTGTTTCTATGACGTCTTAATTTCACAGTCTTGCGATTTGCAGAAGATCTTGTTGCTCGGTCTGTACGTGTTGGGAATGACAACGTGTCGCTAGCAGAGAGCTCAATCGGTACATGGACAACTCGAACCGAACCGAATCGAACCGAACCAATTGATCACCTTTGACCGTACCAAATTTAGCGCCAGCACGAAACACACGGCACTTCATTTTTTTTTTTTGATAAAGACATTTTATTACATTTGCCAAGAGTATTTGAGTGATTAACATCTAATACAAATCAATCTTCGTGTTTACTGAGTCTTATTGAACCTTTTTTTTAATGATGACTGACGTTTTTATACACAATTATAAATATAAATAAAGGTATAAGAGAGAAAACGTCAGACAAAAAACACAACCCTTAAATTGAGTTGATTGAATACAAATTTTCTTTCATATTTATGTAGTTGAGAACTAGAATAGTTGACAACCACCACATTAACTACGTAGACATTTGTTATGAATACTTCAGGTATCTGAATTTTTTGGAAGTTAAATTGAATTCAATCCTTGCTCGTGTCGAGTTATTAATCTTATAAAAATATGCTCGTATCTTCAAACAAAAAGATAATTATTTTTCCATTAAAGTTATGCTTAATTGAACTTAATTTCTCGGAATCAAATTAGTTTTGTGAAAACAAAGACGCAACTCATTTACCGAACCGAACCGAACCGAATCTAATGGGAGCCAAAGCATTATAAAAGCCAAAAGAGTCTAACAGGAGTTTTTAAGTAGGATGCCACGTGTCAGTTGCAGGACTGGGCAGGATAAGGAGGAACAGATGTTGATGACTGGTGAAACAGACATGGGAGAGAGATTTGCTTTGTAGAGCGTGAAATAATTAATAAGTACGAAAACGATAAAGTATCTTTTACCAAGGGTCCAGATTTCTCCGATGTACATAAAGATTTGTGCTGGAGGAATTATCAGCGGCGGATAGATATTTCATTGAGATGTTGGCACAAGTGTCGGTAATTAATTATGAACTATTATTATTATATTATTATTATTATTATTATTATTATTATTATTATTATTATTATTATTATTATTATTATTATTATTATTATTATATTCGGGTTCCAAGTTTCAAAGCGGGCACGCACCACAAATTCCAGACTTTGATGATAAATAATAATAATAATGTCTGAATTCAATTGGATCTAGGGTTTTGATGATGATGATGATACTCTGCTCTCTGATATTTATTTTGTAAAGATCAAAAGCTATTATTGAAAGACCTTTGGACTTTCAAAGGGCATTAAATATTGGATTTTGTTAACATAAAGCTTTTAGGTTTTGTGTTTTGTTTAGTTTCCTAAGTTTGTCCTAATGGATTGATTTTTGGATATGTATGTTATTTATACTATTTGGATCATATCTAAAAAAATCAGCTCAATCGGAGACCTCTAGCACCCTTTAGCACCACGAACACTAAATTTAGTTTTTAATAGTGTGAATGAACGGCTGACATTTAAAGTGATTTGTTTGGTGGGTTAGATATTTTTGATTGAGCTGATTTTTTGTGGACATCTTATAAATAATGATAATATTATGTCTACAAAAATTCACCTGATTTGAAGACTTGTAACTTGCAAAAAAGCTCATTTAAAAACAACCTTATCGTGTGCCCTAAGGGCACACGTTAACAGGACACTTAAATATTATGGGAACAATAATATCCACGTCGCATTTTTTAATTAAATATGTTCTTCTCTCGTATTTTGGGCCAATAAAGACACTCTTTTCGCGGGATTTAATGGCTTATTTTCGTATATGATGTAGAGTGAAGAGAACATTCTCACTTGAAATTAGTCCCTCTTAAAACTTCTAACTTAATAAAAACCTTTTTACAAATCAATTAACTTTTATTAATTTTTAAAGGTTAATTTGAGAAGGCTAGAAAATTTAGAAATGATTGGTTAATAAGGAGAACATCTTCTCTAAAAATTAGTTCTTCGATCATTTGATCATCTGTATGTAAACCCCACAAGATGAGAGATCTTCCAATAGAATTTTGAAATGCAGATATTTTTATTTAAAAGCGCTTTACGGAACGATATATGAAACAATTGATACAGTTTTATAACTACTCTCTACGGAGGAGACATATAACCCCTCTCATTTTTGATTTTTTATGTGTTGTGTTTTAGTGGGGAACAAAGGTGGAGAGTTCATTCTTTATCTTCATTTCAAATACTATGTTTAAAGACAATTCCTCTTCGACATGATTAGATGAGAAAAATGTAATCAAATTCTAAAATGTAGGAGATGTTTGTTGTTTTCTTTTAATCTAATTAGATGTGGATCACTGATTTGCTAATGAGCAAACTGTAAGTACTAGAAGATCAACCATTGACAATAAAAAGTATTTGAACGTTCCTTAATTATTCATATTCTGTAACATTTTTTAAATTTATTCGATGCAAACGGAATTTGAATTCAGATCCACAATATTAATAAAAGAAAAATAACTTACTTAGATTAGAGCTACCCGTCGCATTCTAATTGATTCTTTTTTCCTAAGAAAAAATAATAATTTTGTAGAAATGAAATTCTAAGTAGTAATTAAGAAGTTCTATTCCAACATAAGCATAAATATTAGTTTTTTTTTTTAATTTTATTTTCATAATGCATATTAGTATTAGTTTCCTTTTCCTTTTCACATTGATGAAAATTCATCATATCGTCATCAATGACATCAATCCATTGAATTCTACCTACAGTTCTACCATTTGACACCCCCATTAATTTCTCGTAAGACTGCAAAGCTAATAAAACTCATCAAAATCGGCATTCAAGTTGCGGATCAATCTTGAAAATGACGGCCCCATCTGCTCTTAAAATCAATCGGGAAAATAGATGATCTAATATTTCTTATTTTTTCAGTTAAAAAAACAAGCAATTTATACTTGGGATTAAATGTGATCACAGCCAAATTTCTATTGCATTTACTTTGCTTTCAGTTGTTTAAACACATTATTTCACCAAATTTATGTCGGACTCACTATAATTTGGTGTAATGATTGCACTTATAAAACTACAATCAAAATAAATGCAATATAAATTTGCTGTGAATTTTCACAACAGTTAACCAGATACCAAGCATAGCCTGAATATGCTCTTTGACAAACAAAACAGTTTCTCTTAAACAAAAAATAAAAAAGAGCAATCAACTAAGATTTTGATTTAAACTAATGCACCAATCCTTACAATGTAAATATCATAATCAGATATCAAACTATTTTAAAAATTCTAACCCCATCCAAAATTTAGATTGTTGTTAAAGGAGCTCTCAGAAAAGCTAAGGGGTCTCCCCAAAGAGTAATGCTATTTGGACCCAACAAATGCCAACAACACAATTGCAAAAACTGCCCAAATCACTTTTAGGAGGGAATGTCGATTTTTAGTATTTGGTCTGGAAAATTGTCGGTCCCAAAACCCTTTTCCCTCCCCAAATGCGTTTTTTTTTTCAATCTTAAGGACTCCCCTTACCCTAAGGCTCGGAGCGCCTAACTTACTCTCACGTAGTTGAAGTTTTAATTGACTACCATTGACTAGATTATGATTAACTAGATTATTAAATAAATTTTTATTAACAAAATCATTGAATAGTTAGTAAAACAATTTTTAAATTTTATTAAGTATTTTTTGCAATAATATTCTATATTTCTTATTTGTTAACTATATTAATGCTATTTAAAGTACACTATATATATAATAACTAAAATTTATTGTTTCTCATATTAATTATATTTTATTATTGAAAAAATTAATTTTTACTAACTAAAAAGTAAGTGAGAAACACAACCATATAACGTGTGCTTTAAGGGCACTTAATAAGGTTATTTTTGAACGAGTTTTTTTTACAAGTTAGAGGTCTTCAAATCATCTGATTTTTTTTAGATATAATATTATCATTATTTATAAAATGTCTACCAAAAATCAGCTCAATCAGAGATATCTAACCCTCCAAACAAATCACTTTAAATATCAACCGTTCATTCACACTATAAAGTCTAAATTAAGTGTTTGTAGTGATATAAGTCTCCGATTGAGCTTATTTTTTTGAAATATGATCCAAATAGTATAAATAACATACATGTAAAAAAATTAGTCTATTTGGACAAACTTAACTAAAAAACAATTAGACATTTGAAAGTATTTTGTTGATTAGGTGCTCCGAAAATATAGAACCGCGCTCCGACAATTCTCGAACCGCGGATCGAAGTCGCTCCGGCTCCCAAAACGCGAATACGCGGTTTGGGAGCGGGAGCGCCAGCATGTTTGGGCGTTTTTGGTTACTATGATCAGAACTATGGTATAAGAGTGACGCTCCCTCTTTGAACCACCTACTCCGATGAGATTTTTTAACTTGGGACATTTTTTAATTGGCTGCTCCGACGCTCCATGCTTTGATTAGTTATCCCTCACCAACCTATTTCAGCAACACACAAGATCGGAAATTCTCTTGTATAAAAATTCTAGGTTTCGACTTAGAACACAACCTTCCCGCTTCCCAGGACAGGCATATAAGGCTCCTAAGAGCATCCACAGTGGTAAGGTAAATTTGGATTTTACCTTATCCCACTTGCACAGTGGGTAGGCTAAAATAAGAATTTTAGCCTACGAGGCTCGGAGATAGGCTAAAATTGGCCTTCTCCAGACTCATCTGCAAATTATTTTACGGGGCGTGGATCTGGCACCACGTCCGAAATGGGGCGTAGAGGTATGATGGCGTTTGAAACGGGGCGTGGAGGTAAAGCCACGCCCCAATTTTTTTTAAATTTTTAAAATTGCATGGGGCGTGGAGCAATCTCCACGCCCCAATTTGGGCGTGGAGATAGCTCCACGCCCAAATTTTTTTTTTTTTTAAATTTTTTAAATTTTTTTTTAATTGATGGGTTAAAAAATTTTAAAAATTTTAAAAAAATTATAAAAAAATTATAAAAATTATAAAAAAATTATAAAAATTATAAAAAATTTTAAAAAAAATTATAAAAATTAAAAAAAATTATAAAAACCAGGCGTAGTGCTAACACTACGTTTGATTCCAGGCGTGGTCCAGGGACCACGCCTGGCTTTTTAAAATATATATATATTTTTTAAATGTCAATTTTGTCCTCAGTTTAGGTTTTTTATTAATTTTTTAAATTTTTTTAAAACACTCCCCACTGTGGATGTGGGTCGTGTAGGCTAAAAAACGGTAGGGTAAAATAGCTTTTTACCCTACAACACTGTGGACACTGGCCTTACCATATTAAGTATTGCTGTAAGGTAAACATAACCCCCAACTAACAAGATCAGTAATCCCCAACCTCATCAATCACTTTCTCTTTTGGGGTGTTTATTGTTTACTGAATACAGCTGAATGCGCTTACATGGACCATTTCTCAATGCAGTTCAGTTCAGCCCATTCAGCTGTGTTCAGAAAAAAACATTTAACACTCCTTTAATCTCTACCATGACAGCCAACCCTTGTACCATCCATTAAACTTCCACCACCATAATACACTCCAAACTTGCATTCGTTATTGCTCTTTTGATTTCTCATTCATCTCTCAAAACTTGCATTCGACGTTGCTCTTTTGATTCGTCATTCATCTCTCACAAGTGAGACACAACGTCCGTCGGGGTAAACAGGCTTGGGAAATCCAAATGAAGAGGTTACAATGGAGGGCAAGTATAAGATTTAAAAGCTAGGAGTGAAGGTAAAAGAACAATGTTTGTGAATAGTAATTACTAGTTCGACGTAATAAATGTAATTGATTTGTATTATGCCTCTATATATTTTTAAATAGATAATAATTATGTCCACCGCTTAGCATGGACTCTAATTACTACTTACTACAATGCTTATAAAAAAAGTTACTACCAATGAAATTTAACAGAACATCAGGAAAAAAAAAAATGGAGAAACAAAACTCTGGATGATTTCTCAAGTTTGCCAGAAAATATATAGCACTTTCACAAGTGATTTTTCTTTCTATATAAAGTTTTGAAATATGCTCAGCCTGAGAGGTAGAAAACGTTAGCCTACGACTGCGATTCAGCATCAACTGGAAGAAAGAGAAAAGAAAATGGAAAATGAAACCAGTGTAAATAATCATTAAAATGTATTTTAGGTATCTAACTAATATCTGTAAGCTATTTATAACTTAAACTGAGAATCTGAGAATCTGATTATTAACTGTATAATGAAAAGATGTGGAGCTAGAACAAGAGTACAAACAGCTCAAAACTGAACTTGATGAAGATGATTACTGGTGTCGACGGTTGCATCTAGTTTTTCGTTTAGGATAAGTCCTCAATTGTATATCTATTTTTTCACCTTTACGATGTGATGTAGAAAGAGGGAGAGAGAAAACTGTCTCTAAACTATCACGAAGGAACTAAATATAAACATAAAATCCTAGTGAGAAATTGAAACCACCCTAAATAGAATCCTAATCCTAGTAAAATACTGAATCCTACTAAAATAAAGGAATGCAGATCAATACTCAACATCCAAATAATAACATCTACTCCTCCACCTAAGCTTGTAAACAGGAAAATCATCTACTTCTCCATCACGACAGTTTGCAATTTAGGAATAATAAATAAAAGAAAGCGGGAAAAAGCCGCTCACCATTACTACTGCTTTGTCTGAGTTTGGAAAGAGCAACAGAAATCTTTGCACCGACAAGTGCGTTGTTCTTCACAAGTGCAATGTCTGAGGCTTGGCTAAGGAGAAATGTCAAAGGATATGAATGTTATAAAGCTCAGCAACTGAAATTATAGTTTCATGAGATCTTTGTAATTCTTGTCATCACCACA
>MVGT01002624.1:184875-210627 GCA_002174775.1 Macleaya cordata | reverse complement strand
ACTCACATGCCAAATTTTCTTCATTTTAACTAGTGAGTGGCACGTAAGTATGATCACATTTGTTGTATTTGAGAAGTCTGGTAAGTGAAAGTTATGTTTATGATATGCACAATAATTAAAAAAAAAAAAAATTCACATATTATTTTGTAAACATAGGGGCAAAATGTAGTAAAAGAGAGTAAGAGGAGTTATTGTTATTTAACGTGAGAGTTATTGGACAATAAGTAGAATTAATCAATCTTAGAGTTGAGTTATTTATTCTTAGAGTTCATTAAATGCTGAACATACCCTTCTCGAAAAAGATTTACAACTTTGGTTTTACATGATTCTTCTAAGAGTTAAGAAAGGTAATTTCAGAAGTAATGAAGTTTTGGCACTATAATAGTATAGAATCTATAGATAACTGATGGACATCGAAAGAAATTTGGCTACACAGCATATGATATAACTGGGGAATACAAAAATATATTACAGTGTAGAAAGATCAAAGGAAAAGGATACTTGAAGCCAGAGAGGCTCCTCCAGTGAGTTCATTCACTTTTGCCAGTAAGAAAGGTGTTTCAGCATTGCCAGTCACATTTTTTTCCCTGAGATTCCAAAACTGATTCAACATAAAATGTAGCAGTACAACATGAATGAAAAATGATTAAAGAATCTGTAGTTAAGTTTGATGAGGATCAATTGGCTTTTACCTCGCTTCTTTAAGGGCACTCTGTATTGCAGACTCTATCATACTTCCTGAAGCAGCATGTTCTTTTGGAATTGGCACCGCAATTAAGATTCCGGTTCCAAGTCTGAGTTTCAGGTTAGCATCTAAGATTACAAACAAGAAACATAAATAACTAACAAGAAGACAAAAGGAGAAATAAATAAAAGGAAAAACAGAAAGAACCCTGCCTATGAGCCGAGCACAGTCCTCGGGAGAATCCACACGACATGGCACCTAGATTTTCATTCATGGTTCAACAGAAAACACTCACGGTTAGATCAGGCTGTGCAAAATATATTAATCTAAAACCAAAAGACATATGTATTGGCAGTGCCAACAAACACATTTCCTCAATTTCTAAGAAATACTACTCTCAAGATTTTATTGTACTGTAAAACTAATAACTTTAACAATTTCACATAAACTCTTGTGGTTTTTCCAAAGTTTCATTTTAAAGTATTATTAGGTAGACATGATGTGTACTTACCATCCACTATTTGAAGATTTATTATGGGTATAGAGGCTCTGAGGTCAAGCAAGAATGTTTTGAATGGTTTTCAAGCCTAAGCAAGAGTCCATCGTCAATTTCTTTCCCTATATATATATATAAAAAAAAAAAGTTTCTTTTCCTATATCAATCAAAACAAGGTAAAGAGGATATCATAACAGAAAATATTGTACAGTTAAATTTTTAGGAAGAATTAGATAAGCGTCATAGTATTTACTAATAATATTAACGAACATCCCCATAACCTCCACATTTACCAATAGATTTGCAGTCTCAAGACTGCGTAGTCCTGAAGATCAAATCATCGGAAATTCAGTGGACCATCATTTGTAGCTCTAGTGACCATCCAAGTCAAGCAGCTAACTGGATGTTCCTGTCGTCTTATCATTTGACTATGGCTATATTCTAATCAATTTCTAGCAAATGCTAAACAGTAATGACTGGACTAACATCAGGTGTATTGGTCAAGTCAATAGCTCGAGTTGAGCATTTGTTAAATAGTACACAATTCTGAAGGAACTTGTCCCCTTTTATACACTAAAAAAAGAGTTTCAGTATCCAATTCAGAAAGGATAGCGCTGTAAACTTTAACAACATCAAGAAATTACAGAAGGAAAGGGTAAAATAATAGCACCTTGCAGCCACTTGTTTCAGTGAAAAAAGCTGGAAATTCATGGGTCTTATATGAAGCAACAGTAACTCCCTGAGTTTCCTGTATCCATAGGTTACAGATTATAAGCATTAATCTTTTTAAACTTCAGAGAAATACTTATAGGATCATTCAGAAGACATAAAATTGCATACCAAATACTCTAGGGTTCTTGAAATATCTAATATTGATTTTACACCAGCAGAGATTACTGCAACAGGAGTCCTTCCAAGCTCAGTAAGATCAGAAGATATGTCCATTGCTGCAATACAATCGGCAAACACTTAATTCAACAGAATGAACAACTGACATCAGTTTTGATTCTTTTGAATGCTCTATTAAGTTAATCAACCAAGAGAGCTTAAAGAGATTTGATCGTCAGCGCTTCAGCTAAAGACGCACTCAGTGACTTAGAACATGGTTTTAAACAATATGATAGCTTATCTTTCAGCTTACCCCACCCCGTCCCTTTTGAAAGATTTGATGTCAATCAACAGCTAGAGATAGAAGATTTGAAATGTTAAACAAATATGCTAATGTAAGGGACCATAGTTCAAAAATTTTGGAATGTTACATTTCGGTTTCAGTGGTGTCTGGAATAAATCTGTCTCTGTTTTTTATAGGTTTGCTTCAGACCATTCCAAACTGGCTCAAAACAAATTAAACGCTAGGTCTCAATCCATTTAACTGACTGAATAATTTATTGAAAAGAAAGATTTTAAACCTTGCTTGGGAGTAGGGACAATGGAGTCAAAGATGGACTGGATCACCCACTTGACAATATTTCTGGACCATGGGCAATCCTTGGTGTGGGACAAATGACAATCAACTAATCTGAAAATTTGTGTAGGTGAATCAAACACCAAGAACGAATTTAAAGCTATTAGTTAGTCCAGGGCCAGTTAACGTGAAAAGTCCAACCAACCACAAGCACAGAAGAATACTTCAGTCCCAGACTAAAATTTGAAGATGATAGGTCTGCTTACTTTGTTCACCATGTCTGTGCACCCCCCCTATTCCCCCGGTAACAAAAACAGGGATGCCAACCTGCAAGAATTTGTGTACTTTGAATGTTAGGAAGAAAGATGTTAACTGAGGTACACATAAATATTCATTTACAATTTTTACTTAGAAGTATCCTAGTGAAGAAAATAAAGAAGAAGCTAAGAACAAATTAGCTACCATAGAAGCAAAAAACATAGTGGTAGAAACAGTTGTCGCACCATTGCGTCCAGTTGCCACCTGCAAACCGGCACAAATCAGCATCTCATGTTAGTAGGAAAAACAAAATTCCTAAATGGCACAGATAATGATAACAAATTTCGGTTCACCAGGGTTCAAATATATATTTTCTTCTCTTTAAAAATTTCATTCTTCTTAAATTCTTTTATATATTTAGCCTTTAATTATTTTTTAACTTAGTTATTACATGATAAAGTAACTTATAAATACAAATACCTGAGCAATCTGATTGACGGGTCAAGTCCAAACCAGCAAGATTTGGAGTACAGATTCTTGCAAGGACAGACACGTAATGTAGTGGAAGAATGTTATTTGCTCCAGCTGAAAGAAAGCCTTTTTTGATGCATGAGGGCTGGAGTAATTGGACGCAGCTCGTAGATAGAACCTCAGGTTTATTCTTTTATGGTCTACTGGTAGGTTATATTTCTATACAAGTCCATTTTCTCTTGCATAATTTGTATTAGCACATAAAGTTTTAAAATCTTGTTTCAACTGACATTCGGCCAAATCATTTTGAAACATTCCAAACATTGCAAAACAATCCATGAGCAGTACTAAGAGCCTAAGACAAACCTAGGGAAATGGAGATTGTCTCATTTGATCAGACTGAAAGGAAACATTTAACATACCAAAAACATTTTGAGATTTTGAACTATGCTAGCATCAATAAACATTCTTCATTCCAATGGCTACTCACAATATGTGCAATGTCCCTACGAGCTGTCTTTTGAGCTTTGGTACCAAGACTTGCAAGCCTCTCCAGTTGATCAATACTCAGACCTGCAGAAGTGAATGGGAAAAAATTATCATTCAGGGGTAAATTAACGAGAAAGGTTAGCAATATTACAAAGTTCTGAGACACATCTGATCCCTGATTGAGACCCCTAATCAGAAGCTCAACTAGATTATAACTGTAGCAATATAGAATAACTTCTGTATACAGAACAAATTGACGAGAACGTAGATATTTGGTACTAAGCTAAATAAGATTACTAAAAAGGGATCAACTATGTATATCCGTTAGTGATCTAGGAAATCAAGCAGGGTCTGCCTTCTTGCTATTGGGCAGTTAATACGAGCCCACAAGATGAAGCACCTATAGTAAATCCTTAACTCATACTAGCAAGGATATGATGTACTTACGGTTATCACTTATCAATTTTGTATTTTTATTTTTTGAAAATTTATAAATGGAAAGAGAATAATTTAATTAAAAAATCTTTATCAAAATCTCATCAGTGATTCAAATAGAACAATTCCACTTGCTCAAACCCACAATATAAGCACAATAACAAGAAAACATTGGGATTGCAGTAAAAACCTATGCATGGTACACCATCCAAAATAGCAATTGTAGCTGGAACTGCTCCATTCTCCCGTACAATTGCCTCCACTTCTTTCGCAGTTTCTAAGTTCTGAGGATAGGGCATTCCTGAACTCAAAAGAAAAAACAGATATCACACTGTGAATTGACATAAAGCAACAGTTCAGATACTTTATAGTAGATATTCGAACAAATGGCGATATGGGATTCTCACATGTATTAGTGCCAACTTGCCAAGGCTTAAAATCTTGTTTTGACCGAATTTTTGGTTAGTTGAAAAACCGAGATACTCCAAAAGGGATTTCTAAAAGATTTTGATACAAACCGAAACAGTTTCCTTCTGGTAACTACTGAAACAGAAACCAAACATTTTGAAACATTCCGAAGTTTGAACAATCAACAATGACTAATGCTATACTGCTATGTTTCCCAAGCACCCTTTTATCCAATATTTGAAATTTTTTAGCTAATATAAACTAGGTTTCTTACATGCTCAATTCTAATTCTTTCAGATGTTCATATAGGTATCAATACCGAAATAAAATTATCCCCATTCTAGCTCTACCTGTTTCGTTACAGAAACTTTATACATACAATGTGGTGCATTAACATAAACAATCAAAAATTCAATCTAACTAAGTAACAATTGACATACCATGAGAAATTATAGTGGATTCAAGAGCTACAACAGCACGTCCACACGACAAAGCATCAGCAACCTCAGGTAAAATCCTCACGTCCCCTCTGCCAAAACCTTCTTTCTCACTCTACCCAGATTTCAGAAAGTACTTAAGAGTTACAATTACGCAAAAAATTTCAAAACAATTCTTCAGAAAGAAAATAGTTTATTGTAGTTCTTCTAATCGATCAAAAAAGGAAAACAAAAAAAATACTATTGTAGTTCTTCTGTTCTTGTAACAGTGATCATGATCATAAGAGTTTCTGAAATAAGTAACTAATGATGCATAACAAATTCTTGTAACCAAACCAAACTGAAGAATTACCTGTTTTGTGTTATCAAAATGTCTTCGAAGATTAACCAGTCTAGAGAGGGCCGAAGACGACATCTTCTGGAAGAAAGAGAAGAATTGGTAGTGATACCGGTGGGGTTCTAGAGAGAGAAAGAAGAGAGAGAAAGAGAGAGGGAGGAGACTATGGGGGAAACTTGAGATCCGGACTCAGTCGGGTCTGGATGGTTCGAATTTCAGATTAATTCCGTGTTGACTCGTCTGGATTAGACGATCCAAAACTAAATCTCGAGTCTAACTCACGAACTGTACCGACTACCGAGTCGATTCCAATAAAAGGATTTGATAAAAATGCAGCCAATCAAAAAAAATAAAAAATTGAAAAAACCTAGTAAAGGAAAAGATCAAAAAAATGGAGGGAATTTCCATTGCAGCAACACCTAGGGTTTCGTTTCTGAATGTATCTGCTCTAAAATGCAGACAAGAATTCATGGTTAAAAAGTCAATTCCAGGAACAAGACTAGAGAATAGACGAACTGTTTCTCTTAGCTGTGTTCGATCTCAAGAGGTCAATATCATAATTGAATTCCCCACTGTTTGAGAAAACATTTTTGTTCTTTGATTCCAGTTTGAATTTGGTGGAGTGACTTGAGATAGAATTGTTGATTTGTAAAGATTGAATTTTTGTGTGTTCTAATTGGTTTTTGTGGTATCAGTTTTACGTTTATGAGCTTTAATTTAGTGTGTGAAACATGGTGATTGTACGAGTGCTGTAGTTGAATTCTTCAGATGCTAGAAATTTTGCTCATTGTGAGTTCCAGATTCCAGACGAAATTGAGTTGTAGATGTTTCTGTGTTGTTATATGGTGTATTGCATCTGGTTTTAGGAGGATTAGAGATTGAATTTGGGTGTTTTGATCAGTTTTTTGTATCAATTTTATGTTTATGGGTTTTAATTAGTGTTTGAAACATGGAATTAGGAATCAGAAGAAAATTTATGAGTTCTCTAGTTGAATTTTTCAGATGTAATTATTATTATTTATATTGAGAGAAATTTCAGATATTTTGTTCATTGGGAGCTCCAGAGAGATTTGAGTGTGGATTTCTGTTACATTCTTGAATCAAACTCGAATACTTGTTTAGATGTTAGATTATGATCATAGAGGATTGTGAATTCCTGTTTTGAATTTTCAAAATTGAACAGACAAAAGAACTTCCCTGACTGTAAACAATCTTAAAACATAAGTAAATTGTTCTAACATCAGGAAGAAAAAAGAGTATTTGGGTAAATCAAGTAAATTTTTCTAACATCATGGTATATTTTGATTGGTGTTTGCAGTCGGAATCCATGGATGGAGCTTCTACAGTTTCCTCCACGAGTTACTCTGAGATTGCTGACAATAGCCAAGGTATCAGTATTAGAAGACGGCCCTCGACTGGACCCCCTATGCATGCTGTTGGTCCTTTTGAGTTTCGATTACAGAATGATGGTAATACTCCTCGTAACATTCTGGAGGAAATTATATGGAACAAGGATGTAGAAATTTCACAGGTGCTTTCAAACACAATTTTTGAAATCAGTTTGATTATTTTTTTACTCTTCTATTTTTGGGTAGCTGTTTTGTTTGTTACATATGTTTTTTTTATTAGTTCAAAGAGAGAAAGCCTCTTTACTCGCTGAAGAAAGCACTCGACAAAGCTCCTCCTGTTAGAGATTTTGTTGGAGCTTTGAGGGCATCTTATCTGCGAACTGGTGTACCGGCTTTAATAGCTGAAGTGAAGAAGGCTTCTCCAAGCAGAGGGGTGTTGAAGGAGGATTTTGATCCGGTATATCTTCTAAGTTTGCTATGCGTTTCTAGATTACTATTCCATTTGTTTATATTGGAATCAATTCAGGATTATATTGATCATTCCCTCAATTTACTTGAGTATAATACAAAAGTTTCGCCAAAATAAGGCGGCAAGGGTCCCTTGAGCAAGGAAACTCCTAGGTGAACGGTGAACCCCCCAATAATAAATTAATATTCCTATTGTCTATTCTGTAAAATTAAGGAGATAACAGATAATTTTTCTGAAATTTATTTTTACTTATCAATTGATTTGGGAGGCCCAGAACCTGATGTTCACTGTAGCCCATTATTTGGAAGATCAAAACAAGCTAATTGTAGACAAACTTAATAGAGTGGTAGATCTTGAATAAGTAATATCGGTGCCTACAGTCATCACATACACGTTAACAACTATAGAGATCAGATCACTTTTGTACTAGTGAGGTTTTAGGAGTGAAGGGTGAAACCTTGACTACATTGATCAATTCCTTACTCCTTCGGCTAAACACTGCAAAGTTCTATATTTTATATTAGTTGATGTCTGTAGCTTAAGGTCTTCTCTGATCTATCCAGCTAAAACTGTTGTATCATAATTCTTGTGTCTTAAGTTGTGATTGTGTTTTGGTGCACGTTGTATGCAAAAACAGACAGAAGCATCTAAAGTTTTCTCTCTTCAGGATTAGTTACAATTCCCTGTTCCTCCACTTTCTTCTGCCCTTCATTGCCAATGGCTTTACTTCCCACTTACCTGAAAGTTTATTGTCCTAGATGCTTTCCAATTTGATGACCACAGAAGTAAGTATCCAGATGCTAGAAAGCATGATGCTTATGGCCATGATGACAACAATAAACAATAATGGGTGAGAGAATGATTTTCAGGAAAACTGGAACCTCTGAATCTATAAATTAAGTAAATCTGACTAGTGGAGTACAGTGTTTGCTAGTATCATTAGTGAGTCTTTGCATCTAACTACTTGCTGTTACTTTTCTGATACAGGCAGCATTTGGGAGTGAAGTTATTTCTCAAAATTGAAAATTCAGAACTTTTATGTTTAAATACTTCATATTTATTAGCAACTGTTTTCTCTTTCTTTTCTTTTTTTCTTTTGATTGATAAGACAGGTCAGTGGTCAAATGTTAGCATGTTAAGGTGTAGGCGCATTTCGAACCCAGGTCATGGGTTCAACTTCCAATGACTGTACCACCTCAGCTGAGATGCACCTACATATTTATTAATAAATGTTTTCTTTCATCATGATGGCTTTGGTTGTTCCTGTAACAGGTTCATATAGCTCAAGCTTATGAGAAAGGTGGAGCAGCATGCCTCAGTGTTTTGACTGATGAGAAGTACTTCCAGGTAAATAACCTCTATTTGATTTGCCTGTTTCTAGTCTCCAGATGTCACGAGTTAACGGGTGGGAAGCTCATGAAAAGTAGAAACAACCAAGTATATTTGTTTGCTATCCACTGTTCTCATTCGTGGGTTTTTTTAAAATTAATTTAAGGGAAGCTTTGAGAATCTGGAGGCAATACGTACTGCTGGAATAAAGGTTTGCCATTTTAAGTATATCCTTTTTGTTGTCTATACTTTTACCTTTGTGTTTTATATTTTTCTAAGTAAAATTTGACTTAAGTAATGCAGTGCCCTCTTCTTTGCAAAGAATTCATAATTGATGCATGGCAAATTTACTATGCTCGGACAAAAGGGGCAGATGCAATTCTTTTGATCGCTTCTGTATTGCCTGATGCTGACATCAATTACATGACTAAGATCTGCAAAAAGTTTGGGTTGGCAACACTGGTTGAGGTCTGCGGAATTTGTTTCCTTCTCTTGTACTTTACTACATTCAAGGGTGATTTTTTTGAATTACGATTCTATATTCCTTTGATGGAACATAATACTTATCGATCAAGGTTCAAAACCTCTGTACAAAACCCAGACTATAATTGGGTATTTGAACATATTTTTCTAGTTTAAAACTAGTGCAAGCAAGTCTGTTAGCATTACCTTTAGTTAATGATTGAATTGCTGGCTTCAATGAAACCTTTTCTTCTTTTGATCTGGCCATACTCAACTCCAAATGAATTTCTAACTGTCTTAGCTTTCAGTGCTTCCACAAGGCATTTAGTTCCTCTTTCTTATTTCAAGCTTTCAGTATTATATGAAAATTTTTGGTTGAAAAGACGAGTGGAAAACTATCACTATTGCACTGAACTCTTCGATGAGCTGTTGTTGCATCTATTTTCTTTTTCAAGGTGCACAATGAAAGGGAAATGGACCGTGTTCTAGGAATTGATGGGATTGAACTTATTGGCATCAACAACCGAAACCTTGGTAAGTTTTATTTTCCTTGCTTATTTCATCTTCATTTGCATCTGTGCTTTTCTATTTACTATAGTCACATCTTTTTGGAGTTATTTGTAACAGTTAAATATATGTTCCCTTGATTACAGTTTTGCTCTCTCATATAGACTGTTTTTGGGATCTTGACAGAAACATTTGAAGTTGATATTAGTAACACAAAAAAGCTCCTGGAAGGAAAACGTGGCGAAATGATCCGTCAAAAAGACATAATTGTAAGTGACTCACTCCTTCCCCATGACTGTCCCATTACAAGTCGATGCCGTTAGCAACATTTCTTGTCCTTTTTAGTGGGCATGAACTCTTTTTGCGTTCTAACCCTCTTCAGGTAGTCGGGGAATCTGGGCTGTTTACTCCGGATGATATAGCTTATGTTCAAGAAGCTGGAGTTAAAGCAGTAAGCCACACACATTCTATGCATCCACTTTTGGATATTTATCATTCCTACTTTCTTATTCTGATGCATTAGGTTTGGAATTTTAAAGACGTGTCCTTGTTCAGTTGTTCTTACACTTCATGCTGATCCTGAAGAGTGAAAACCCAACCAGCTGACACGATCATTCTTGAGTATGTCTCCTGGTTGGGATAGAAATAGTTAACAATGTATGTAAAGTCCAAGGGGTTGATTTTGCTCACTTGGTATTCCGTTTTTCAATAAAATAAACCACTTAGCAGAAAATGTTTTCTTACTTGTGAATGAGGAAATAGTCTCCCCTTGTACGAAATTTATTGTGATATATTTTTGTTGGACCTTCTCATGTTTAACACTGTAGAGATAACAGAAGTGATTGCTCTCCCATGCCTTCATAACGCCGAATACAGTTTTTCAGCTCAAAATCTGTTCTAAAAATGCATTTCCATAGTAATACTGCTTTTTGGTACATATGCTGCTGAGGTTGCATTTCATTTCAGTATGGTACTACTAATCTGCATGCATTCAAGTATGTGCATATTCCTGTATTTTGAGTTTTACTGTTCGTGATAGATATGTATTCCTTGTAGGTTTTAGTTGGAGAATCAATCGTCAAACAAAGTGATCCAGGGAAAGGAATAACTGGACTTTTTGGTAAAGATATCTCTTCATAATTCATGTTATTCTTTGTTACCCTTCCCTTATACAAGAATTGGATTGTAATGAGTTGTTGCATTTTATTCAAATTTTATATCAGCAAATAAGTTCAATCAAGGTCTTCTTAAGTTTTTGGAAAGTTAATTCGCGATCTTGTTTTAGTTTTGAGCAATTTGAACTACAGTGCAGTACCTATAAAGTATCCAGCATCTTGGACAAAAATTTGGCTAGAGTTCGATATTTCATATTTGTTATTCTTTTTACCAGGACAGAAAATGATGCCGAACCAAGATTTAAACCCTTTTTTTTTATAGGAGATTTATGTCATATAGTTCTTAAAACCACTTGTTTTTTCTTGTTTTCTCAATATCTTCGTTTTCTTTTCTTTTATTTTGTTCTTTTTTCGGTAAGAGGCACGCGACACCCTGGGCCGAATGGGATTCAGGGTAGACAATGGGGTTTGATACCGACCTTTGGCGTAGCAGAGAACCTAATAAGGGTAATTGAAAAAGAATCCATTGGTGGGATTAGAACCCACGACCTCTTATTGCGAAGAGGTAGTCCTTTTTCATGTGGGTGGCATTAGCTTCACTCACTTGCCGATATGCAACTTGATGATACTATGCTCATACATAATACCAAACCATTTTAGAACCAACCAAGGCTCGAAGAGGAATGCTATGATCCTAGGACCATGTTTACACTCCATTCATAGGCGTTTGGCAACCACTTAAGAAGTTGCTTTTTGATTTATATAAGTCAAAAAACAAAAAAGTTTGTATGTTAACCTTTTTACAAAGTGACTTCTAAGAAGCAAAAAAGTTACTTCTTTTTGGAGCAAACTTTTTTTACTTTTCTACTTCTTAGAAGTTGCTTCTCCTCAAGTATTGTGTAACAACTAATAACTCATCATATTTTTATAAGTCAATAATTTACCATACAAACTTCTCATTTTTTACTTCTCAAAAGCACTTTTGCTTTTTTTAGAATTAAAAGCTTCTGGTTGAGTATTGGTGGTGCTGGTCTTATTTTAAAGTTAATTATTGCACCAATTTTCTTTGGAACATGAGACCCCTCGAATATCATCAGCAATATTGATTGGGACACGGGACACCTACAAACTCAAAATGCAACTCCATAACAACCTTTAAAGTAAGATGATGAATTGCATATCCATTCTATCAAGAAATGAACCAGCACCACTTCAATTTTTAGACTCCAAACCATAGTTAGTAAATTCGCGCGAACCGAACGTATCAATACTGTACCTAGGGGTGAAAGTTGGACGGGTTGAATCCGACCAACCTGTGACCAACCCGACATTGGGTTGGGCTCGGTCCGAAATTCTTGGGCATGGGTTTGGGTTTGGTCAGAGAAAGCGCCCGTCTGATAATTTCTTAGACGAGCTTGGTCAGAGGCTCGGGCAACCAAACCCAACCCGAGCCCGATAGTTAACGAATAAAAAAATATTTATACTTAGCGTATCTTAATAAATTTTGTTCTATATTTATTAAGTTTATTAATATTTTTAAATTCGTATAATTAATCATTTTTTGCACATGTATGACTAAATTAATTCTCGTTGTTATTATTGTAATGGTTTTTCTACTCTCATGTTTCTTTTTCATCTTATTCATTTATGATGTGAGACTAAATATATGAACAATAATGAATTATGTGAAACATCCTAACTTTTATATGATGTTCAAAAACTATCGTTTTTCTTTTTGGAGGAAAATGAAGTCTATTTTAGCTTATTATTATAAATTTTTAAGCCATTTTATGATTATTTTTCATACAATCTGAAGTAACCCGATCAACCCGATGTAACCCGCTTGGGTTGGGTTGGGTTGAAAAATTCTCCACCCGATGTTGGGTTGGGCTGGGTTGGGTTGAGGTTTAAGAACCTTGGGTTGGGGTCGGTCAAAGCACTAACCCAACCCGGCCCGTTCGACTTTCAGCCCTAGTCTGTACCGAACTGAATAACCGCATTATTCAATGAGTCGGAATAATTCTCGCATTCTAAACGAGCCCCGAATTATTCACGAATAATTCCCGAATCCGAACCGAACTTTTAAATAATTCTTTTAATTTTAATTTTTTAAAAATCTTAGTTATTTTTTTCTTCTTTTTTTTTTTTATAAAAAAAAAAAAATTAGTTATTGTTCAATCCATTATACTAGTTACATTGAGATTATTGGATGTGTTACTTTACGTTTGAATAATTTATTTTTCTTTAATTTTTTTTTAAATCTTAGTTATTGTTTAATATATTATACTAGTTCCATTGGAGACTTATTGAATGGGTACCGTTATATCCGAATTTTTAAGCTAATTTTTTTACGGATCCTCCGAACTATACTCGAATTATTCTCGAACCGTATTTTTTTCGAATTCCGATTATTTGACCGGATATTTGACAGAATTTTTCTTCCAAAAATTCGAATAATTCCCGAAAGATTCCCGAACCGAACTTTTACGGAACACCGAATTACTAACTATGCTCCAAACTGACCTTACCCTACCCAATCGCCCACACTGAATTTTCCACCAAAAAATTAGAATAAAGAGAGTACACCTCCTTCCAAATTAATCTCAAGCACCATTGAGTCGGGGCATAAAACCCTGAGTCACTCACACCTAGGAACTCCATATTTTCTCAACATAAAATCCCCCTAGATGGAATTAGTAGTACCGGCTCACCACAAACTCTTCAGACAAAAACACTGAACCACAATAGATAAACTTTTAATAACTAAACCCCCTCCTCAAAAGGCTTGCATACTCTCTCCCAAGCAACCCATTTCTGCTTCAAATTACCCTTCATATTCACCCCAAAAGAAGTCATAAAAGATCCTTGTTAAAACATATATGACCTCTTTTTTTGGGATTATAGTTGCAGCTAAAAGATAAATAGGGATACTAGACAACATAAGCTTGATCAGAATCAATTTACCTCTCAGAGAAAGTAATTTAGACTTCCAACCAGCCACCTTCTTTCTAATTTTATCAATGAGATAATCAAAAGTAGAAATTCTAACACACCCTACTGATATGCAGGGGCGAAGCCATCTTGAGACCTGAGGGGGCCTTGGCACTCCAGCCTCAAGGTATTCCCTTTGATTTTTTGGTTCTATTATATATAAAATTTGATTAATTCTATGTACTGGCCCTTGCGCAATTTTTTTTAACAGTTTGGCCCCTACAACCACAAAATTCTAGTTCTGCCCCTGCTAATATGATATAGGAACCCGTAAATAGATAAACGGAGAACTCTTTTGAAAGAAACATGTTGCATTCTGAATCATCACTCTAGTTGGTGACAAAGAGCTGTGCAAGCACACTATCTAAGTTCTCCACTAATCACATGGTGGGGTCTTTTTGACCCATGACTGGTGTAGGTTTATCAAAGCCAATGCACTACTCTATATCTTACATGTTAGTAGAGATAAAAAGTACGAGGGTAACACTAACTTGGGGTATTGAATCTTATTTTGCCATGGTTCGCCAACTCGACCGAGTCAGGCGTGACTCGGCCGACTCGGAGCATACCTGTCTAACTATCCAACACCAAGATCGGTTGGTATCTGACTCGGTTCGACTCGGTCGAGTCGGTCTCGTCTCGACAGAGTCATATCAACTAATTTTTTTAAAGTCTGACTCAGCCCGACTCGGTTGGTTTAACTTGGTTGACTCTGGGTTTTTTTACTTTTTTTTTTCTTCTTTTTTTTGGCCTTAACCCTGACTCGGGGTGACTCGGTCCTGACTCGGACTCGGTCACCACCGAGTCAGCCACCGAGTCCGAGTCGGCAAACCATGTATTTTGCACGAAGAATAACTCTAGGTCAAAACTTACTGAGGACGAGGACGAGGACTAAAAATTTATTGATAGTGAAAGGACAAAGTTCAAATAAAAGGAGAAAATGTAAAACCACCTAAATTACCTTATATGCACTAATGCACTCCTGCTCTAAAATGTTTCTTGACTTGTAGGCTTTTTATTTTTACCAAAATGTCTTAAATATTTCTAAAAAGTGTGTAAAATATTATAGAAGACCGTGGAATTTAGATATTTTATATAGAGAATTCTAGAGAACTATCTTCAAACTTAGGATCTATGCCACTTGTACAGAATCGTCGTCATTCATCACACCTCCTTAAGCCTTTAAATAGTAGTACTCATTTCATAGAACCATCCTCAAAATTTATAGCAATATGAGTTCTCTTGAGTTACTCGTCTCTTTGATATCTTCTTGACTATAAGCAAGTGGGATGTTGGGGACAACTGTAAGAAGGGATCATGATTAACGCACTGGTGATGGTGTCGAGTTGTGATACTAACAATATTAATACTAAATTTGAGATATGGATAATAGATAATATTTATTTAGTTCTAGTATTACCATTCATGTAGTTGGAAGCCGGCCTTCCTTTGGCGAGGCCTTAAGTTCGAATCTTTGGCAAGGCTCATTTGAATTAAGCCTTTGAAGAGATTTTTTTTTTAAAAGTGTTACCATTCGGGGTAGAAACGTATTCTTTTTAGATTTTGGTTGGGAATTCAATCATCAAACAAGCTGACAAGGGGAAATGAATAACTTGACTTTTAGTAAGCTATTTCTTAATAATTTACTCTTATAAAGAGTAGGTTTGTATTAAAATGCAATACTCATTCAAATGTTATGTCATCAAAGAAATTCAATGAAGGTCTTAACTTTTGACAAAGTTTTAAATCTAGGCCTTTTTTTGTTATCTAAAATCTACTCTAACATATATTAATTTGCGGTTTTGTGCATCGGCATATGAAGAAGGCATGCTGATCATTTGTTGTCTCACGTTTGCTCCTCATTCGTACTTAACATCCAAAATACGATCTTCACTAATGCTTTTCAAAATATAAATTTTGTTAAAACGATTTTGTAAATAAAAAGTTGACATTTTATTTGTAAAAAATAAATAAAATTGAAAGTAGACAAATTCTCTCTCTTCCACATATACATATTCTTTTTTTTTCCACGTGTGCATACCCTTTTTTATACCAAATGTGTCATTGATTAGGAAGTTACACGTGTTTGTCCTAGTCATCAATGATCGCTTAGATTTGTGATAGGACAAATCTGGAGCGTTCTTTATCCCAAAACCAACATATTTTATTATATCGATCTTCTCTAAAACCATAATCTGGGTTTTTTTAATATCTTGGTTAGAGACTGTACTATTTGAACACCAAGATCTGGTGTTACAATTGTAACACCAGACTGTGGGGCCCACATGGTTATACTTCAAATAGCTGAAATTTTGTGAGGGTGAGGAAAAGAGTCAAACTTTTGATGGGGTTATTAGAAGTTTTAAAATGGACTGATTTTTTTGTGAAGATAATGTAGATGGTTAGTAGAATAACCTCACAAAATTTTAGCTCTTGAAGTGTAACTATATGGGCCCGATAATCCGGTGTTACAGTTGTAACACCAAATTTTAGTGTTCAAATAGAAAAATCCTTTGTTATACGTATTGAAACACATGCAGTTTTTAGAGAACATGTACAATTTAAGAACGTTTAACTACTCCAATTGTCAGTATGCCACCTTATTGGAATCAGGGGGTGCTAATGAATCGGTTCCAGTTCAGTTATTGAACTATATATTTCTGAACATCTATTAAATAAATCAGTTATAATTCTAGTTCTAGTTCTAGTTCTAGTTCTCAAACAGATGAACCAAAAAGGTCCAATAACATTGACGATTTTGATTCCTATTGATTTCGATTTTGGTACTCAAATTTGTGGAACGGTTTCCATGTAAATCCATTCTGTTCGATTTTTTTTCTCGGGTAAGCATTTACCCTTTGACAATTGGACAGCCCTAGCTGGAATAGAATCTGAAGTAGATAAACTGATGATCTAGAATTGAATAATTGACCCTAATAATGAACTAGATCTCAGTTGAACCAGGTCCACTTCTGGCCCGGAAAAAAAAATAAACCGCAAATTTCGTAGTCTACACGTTTGGAGCTGTCTTAAAAAAAAAAAAAAACCTTTTGGTCTCATCAAGTCAACGGTTAATGGTTAAGATGTGCAAAACATCGATTGAAGATCTGCACACGTGTACGGTGGATTTGTGAAGAACATAACAGTTATCCTGTACTTGATAAACATGGAAGTCAAATCTTACGTTAATTTACTTATCAGGGTCTTTGAGAGAAAAAAGTCTTTTGCAATTTATTCTTCGATTTGATCTGAAGATTTCCTCTCATCATCAGGTTCATTCTGGAAATCGGAAAAAAGAGGTAATTTTTGTTCTTCGAATTTCTTATGCTTGGATCCTTAGGGTTTTTTTCTTTTCAATTTGACTTTGTTTGACCAGATCTATAAACACCAAACAGATTCATGTAATTTCTGATTCTTACATCTGATTCTACTCCGTTTCTTCTCTCAATCAATCGAAACGAAACTGTTTGTATTTTTTTTTTTTTGTTTTGAATCTTACCAGCAGAACTCTGCACAAATCGTGTACGCAAATACTGAAAATTGAAACTTTTTCCGAAGTAGAAACTTGAAAATAAAGAATTTAAGGATGAAGTTGATTCGGATGCCCTAATTTCTTGATGAATATTTTTCTTATTATTAGTTTGGAGAAAGGAGCCCTAGTTTGTCGATGAATCGTGTTTATTATTGAAAAAAATTTCAACTTTCTAATTCTGGAGGGGAGGATTTACAAGTGAGAATTTCTTAGACCATTTATGCACTCTGTTTGACTTGAGCAACACCCACAAAGAAAGGATCATATAGGAGATTTAACTTCTCTTGGTGTCCCTTTTTTTGTTTTGTTATGATGTATGAACGATGAAATTGTTTACTTTTATTAAATTTTGGTAGAAGAAATTTGATCCTAGTTAAAAATTCTGTGTTGTTAACCAGGTATAAATTAAGATGAACATCTTTACTCTCCTGGGTTTGTGTAGTTTATAGATTTGACCTACAGTTTTTTTGACGTGGTGTAAGGTTCATACTTCATAGCACTATGAAATCTTAACTCAATTTTTTTGTTTTTCCAAATGTGCAGATGGAATTTCTGTCGTCCAAATTTTTTGGTACTCTTGTGGTGCTGGCCATTTTATCAACCCTACAATCAGCAGTTGGGATTAGATTTGTGATTGACAGGGAAGAATGCTTCTCTCATTCGGTTCCATATGAAGGGGATACTGTTCATGTTTCTTTTGTTGTGATTAAAGCTGAGGGATGGCATTATGGTGATGACGGTGTGGATCTAGTCGTAAGTCTTATCTATCCCCCAAGATATGTTAATGGAGTTTATCAAATTTCTTACTTTTGCTTTATCTTTTTGCTGTGTTGGGTTTTGATCTTTACCTTCCACTAGGTTTCTATCTGACTGATTACAAATTGTTGTATACTAGGGGAATAAAAACAATAGTTCATTTTTCTCAAATCCCTATGGAAACTAAAACCTGCGCATGCTTCTTCCGCAAACTCAAACTCAAGCTAATGGAAAGCACAATGGAAGGAGGGCATAGGATGTGCATTTATCATAGCTGAGAAGAAGTACACTAATTTCCATTTCAATAGTAGCAGTGGTCTTTATTAAGTTACAATAACGATCGAAAATGAAAATCTTAGGCTGTTACGCTCAGGTCACAATACGGCTTGCAACTTACTAACTTAGAGGATGTCTGGTATTTTGTGAAACAGTACGGGTATATTTGAAGAATGGAGCTTTCACTTTCTAGTTTTGACAATGTTCCTTCATATGACATTCTTGGGTTGAAGATGATGTGCCAAGATTTTTTACGGTGTAGGTAATTTGTTGAGGACAGTGCAACTTGGGTGCATGTTGTGAGAAGTGACTGCTAAAACGGACGTGGCATGTAGGGTTGTGTTATCTGAACTCGAGTTTGAAAGGGCTTGAAGAGTCAAAGGTTTAGGTTCTTGACTGTGTTTGATGATTATCTGTATTTGAGGTTTGAAAGTTGGGAAGGTGAATTTTCATTGCAGGAATCAGGAGATATCTCAGGTGTCAACTAGTAAGAAACTATGGGATAAGAGAGAATGGAGACCTTGATTCTGATAACTTCTTAGTTATGTTTAGCTACATCTAAGAATGACCATTTACTCCACATAGGACGTTTCTTATGTTAAATGTAGATGGTGATGTGATCCTTCTATTTGGTAAACTTTTTTCTATGACTGTAAGGATAGGTTACTTAGGTCTTGGTAGAGAACGATTTTTCTTTTCTGATATAGTTATAAAAATAAAAAGAAAAAGAAAAGAAAAGAAGAGTGATATATAGTTTGGAGGTGAATATCGAGAGTGAGGTAGCTCTTGTAGGGGAAGCAAGGACATAAAATATTTTTTCTTTGTATTGCAAATCAAGTAGAACATTAAACTATATTAAGAAAACAGTTGGGCATCAACAGATATGCTATTCCGTAATTCGAGATTTCAGGATTTTGTATTTTTTTGGGATTCCCTCCTTCGGTAATTATCTTGTTACTCGTGGAAGAGGGAGGGGGGGTGGTGGTGTTAGCTTTCTCCGATATCTATAGCTAGGAGCCTATAGTGTTTTTTCTTCTTCTTTTTTCTTTCCTTGTTTCTGTATTCTTTGCCGTTTTAGGCCTTATTAATAAAGTTTTGCCTACATACAAAAATAAATAAATATTGAATTGAGGTGCCCTCTTACACCCTTATGTTCTCCTAGGGCTCGTTTCTAGCCCGTGTCTACCCCAGATTCCATTTGTCTCACGGTGTTGCGAGCCTAAAATGTTGTTACCTACCAAAAGGAAGAAGTTAGAACTTAGAAGATGGGATCTTCATTTTTTTTTTTTTTGGGTTGATTGAAAGTGGATTCATCATAGGATGTGCCTTTAGAACAATTTTAAGTGCATTGATTCCATCTTAGTTAGCTTTTTTCTATGGGGAGAAACTTTAGATGGTGTTTTGGTGGTGGATTGGTGAGACATTAAACTAGGAAAGGTACATCAATAGTGGTGTGGAAAAGGTTCTTATGAAGTGTATGATCATGTGGATTAGGTCTTTTTATTTTATTCTTTACAAGATAGGTTAGAGTACAATTGGAGAAACTGAACAAGATCTTGTTTTTCCTTGGTTATCTTTCCATCATCATTTGAGTTCTCAAGTTGAATACTTCTAAGAGTTGTAGGCTTTAAGTTATAATAAATTCAACTTCACTTCTATGTTTTGATGATGGAACTTAAAGTCTTTTGTTGTGGCTTTTCTTAAGTGATCGGAAGATCTAGGTGTATTAAATGGAAATGGTGAGTCCTAGAGAGTTACAAGTATGAAGCATAACCACTGTTCCACTTGCTTTAGCCATCGATCATGAAACCTGTAGAAAATTATGATCTGACTGAATCCCTATGATGCACTGAAGACTTCAAGTTTGGGAATGCATTCAAAATAATATAATCCCTTCTTGTTGTGCTTTCATAATCATCTGAAGAATCTAAATTTTACCTGTGTTACTGCAATATATAAGTATCTGGATCCATTTGGAAAAGTGAGGTTGCTGGTGTTTGTACACTTGGGGGGGATGGTGTTCTGTGCTGGTCATACCGTGACTAGGGATCTCACTATTACTAGCAGGGCCTGTCTTTGTGATTGTCAGACCCTCTAATTTCCTAGGATCTGGGTACTTCAGAGATCTGACAGGAAGTTGAAGTTTCACTCCCTTACCTATGGAAGGGCAAAGAACATCAATCAAATTCACTTTCAGACCTTTAAGTGCAGTCCACGTGGTTATTCAAGAATGAAGATACTTGGTGTGGTGGTGTGTAAGTAGGAAATAAATGAATTAACAAAAATTTCAATCGGAGGGGGCAGGCTGACTCCCTCGCCGTGAAATGGAAAACTTTAAACAAAAAATTTATAGCTTCAGTTTAGATGCGTATTTTTGTTGGTAAGAGTAGATCTGAAGGTCACTATGATGAACAGGCCCAGCAGGGCCTTTCTAGTGAAATTAGTAGAAGATGTACTTGTAGAAGAAATATTAGGCTTTCTTGCAATTGACAGACTGTGTGTGAGCAAGCGGTCGGTGGAAAATACTATTAAAGATGGTCGCATGGTTTACTTTTAGATCAAAATCCTTAGAGTAGAAAACAGAATACTTGTTAATATTGCAGAAGTTTCGAAGTTCTTTGGTAGCCTACACTTATTGTAAGATAAGGGCTTCCTTTTTCTCTTTCAGTGGATGGTGGATTCCTAAATTAGCCAGATAGGGAATTCGTTTTCTTCCTGATGCAAAGTGAACGCATCCTAGTGAAAGAGATTCCATTTATTTTCTTTACTGTGATTACTAGATTTGAAAAGAAAGTTGATCCAGAAGGTCCGGATTTTTTTCTGTTAATTTTCTGAAACATTTTTGGATGGGGGTTCATTTTATTTTCTGCTTGTACTTCTTCCTGTTTGGTGTAAATGCCATCACTAATTCCACATTTTTGTTGATATTTTCAGGTCAAGGGACCTACTGGGGACCAAATCCACGATTCTCGTGACAAGACAAGTGAAAAGTTTGAGTTTGTGGTTCACAAGAAGGGGCTGCACAAGTTTTGCTTCACTAACAAGTCGCCTTATCATGAAACCATAGACTTTGATATTCATGTTGGGCATTTTACATACTTCGAGCAGCACGCAAAAGATGGTAATTTTTTTTTCTTTTTCTTAGGTTCTATTGTTTTTGGTGACGCTCTTAAAATTAGTATGTGTACTAATGTTTCTGAATGCCTGCAGAGCACTTCAACCCCTTGTTGGAACAGATTTCCAAGTTAGAGGAAGCTCTTTACAATATCCAGTTTGAACAGCACTGGCTAGAAGCTCAAACTGATCGCCAAGCACTAGGTATGGAAACTCCAATTTCCTTGTGGGTTGGTCTTAGGTCATGTTAGTTACCAAAACATTAGTCAATCTACATTTCCTTTGTCCTTCTTAAGAACTTTTGTCTTTCGAGATAGGCACACTTCTCCACACTTCAGATTATAGCCACCTAGTTCACTTCATCTACATCTGAATTGCAATTAGGTACTCCGTTCCAGTACGTTTCATACTACTGTGGTATGATTCAGGAGGATTTCGTAGGCCTGTTTTTAGTTTCCACCAGCAACAACTGCAATGGACTTTCAATTATGTGTCAAGTTCACAGCTTTGATGATTGGTTAAAGACCCATTTCAGACTTTCAGTTCCACCAGAGTCAGCTGTACTGGTTTTTAAGATTACTAAATTACTTCAAGTTATTCTCAAACCACAGTTTGCATTCTATGAAAATAAAGCAGCTGGCCCCTTAGATTTTTCTAACTTGAGTCTATAGACATGGGGATTGGATATTTAGATGACAGTTTAACACATGATTCTCTTCAAGTCTATGTTATCCTAATGAACATGGTTTCCTGTCATAATTTTTTGAACTCCTTGAAAGAAATAATGTGATGTAAGATTATGTTAGTTTGATGATTTCAATATCAAAGCCTTCAATGACAAGTATATCTTCCAGCATAGTGGCTGTTCAATAGTCGCAAATAAGAGTGGAGTTTAGTAATTTTGGATCAGTACAATTTCTTCTATTTGTTTCCAACCCAAAGTTAGATAGTTCAGATTGTTGATCATGCCTACTAGAAAAATTATTTGTAATAATATACGTAATTAGCAAACAGAAACAAGCTAACTGTACTGGTGTTCCTAATTAAGTAGTGAACCATATTAGCAAACAGCTAACTGTACACTGTGGACAATTTTTCAAAAAGATGCCTAAAGTTTCTTGCTAGATACATTGATCAAAAAAGAAAAACCACTCTCTGCCAGGCACGAACAGATGGTGTTAGATTCATGCACGATCATTCCCATAAACCGAAACCGATGAAGTAGATTGATACATCTGACTTGTTATTCATAATGCATTAGTAATGTTTGTCCAATTTTGTAATTTTCCCAATAAATGGTCTTCTTCTTTTGGTTGCAGTTAATGAAGGAATGAGCCGAAGGGCAATCCACAAGGCCATGTTTGAATCAGCAGCACTTGTTGGGGCTAGCGTTCTCCAAGTGTACCTCCTGCGCCGCCTGTTTGAGAGGAAGCTTGGCACATCCAGAGTTTAGGCTCAGCTCTGCCATGTGGTATTTATTAGGCATGAAATTCTAAATTCCAAACCAGATTTTGCTTCCGTCTTCTTCGAGGTAAAACAGAAGATATGTTTATCATCCTCCATGGTATGTTTTAAGGGGGGGAAAAATTAATAAAGAAAAAGGACTTGTACAGTAGTTAGCTAACAAGTAGTTTACAGAGATTTGGATTATTGACTCCCTTGGTTTGAAAATTTAGAGGGGTGAAGGAAGGGGAGCAGTTTCTGAAATGGTTTTCCGTTTTTTTTTTCAGACTTTTTTTGTCCTTTGTTGGTAAAACTGATTACAGGCTTAAACAAACTTTACTTGCACCTTATGCCTACTATACTGTCTTGAAAGAACAAAGAAAGGCGTAAAAGAAAGGACAACTAATGTTTAAGATCGGCATCGTGAATTTAACTGTCATTCCAACTCTATCAATGTCTTTTTTTTATTTTTTAAAGGCATGTGCCTTTTAGATCTTGATTACCCTCCATTAAATTTTGTTGCTTTGTTCTTCATGTCCGTCTGTTAAGCCTGCAGACAATTTACTTTTCTGTGCCAGTAAATTTTTGTTTGTTCATTTTGGTATATGAAAGCTCACGCTCTTCATTCATGAGCTGAAGATGTTAACCCATCTCAACGTCCTTGTTAATTATTGTACTTTCATTATTTTCGTTTGCGCCGTATAAGATGCACTATTTCTGTTATTAGTAGTGATCATGTATACGTCACGGGCTAAGCAGAGTGGAGGGTAATAGACTGCAAGCTATTGCACTGCAACGCGAGGCAATATTAATTTTGGTAGAATTTTTTAACTGTGTAAAAGGCTACTCAGTGGTGGTGCTCAGCTGATGCTGCCGCCATGCCGCCTTCTTGTCACTCAAAGTTGGACGTCCAAACTGAATCACAGACCCACAATGAACTCCACATTATAACTGCTAGTCAATTGGTCGTTTTGCTTGAATTGTTATTGGTAGCAGCAACAGCTTATTGATATGGTAGGATGTTTCATTCTGGTGGCTCTCTGGAGTTTTTGAGACATTTTTTCAATTGGATGCTGGTAAGATCTTAGTAACCGAAACCTTGGTATAGGGGTGACGCTCCCGCTCCGGAACCTCACGCTCCCGCTCCGAACTACGCTCTGACGCTCTCACTTTGAAGGTATTTTACAACTAAAAACATCTTTTAATCGGCCGCTCCCGCTCCCATTTTCGTTCCCGCTCTGGTTACTTGGAGTAAGATTTCGCTCCCACTCACGTTCGGTCCTGTGGTTCCTTAGATTACACAATACTAAGCAGATAAAGATTTGAGCCGGAAGTTTGCGTTCGATACTAATTTCTATGAAGTCAAGTACTGCTTCAGCATATGTTTGATGGGTGCTCAGCCACCTACGAAAAAAAGGGGCCGAAGAAAGGCAACCCAGTCCAGCCCTGCACATACTTTTCATTTGTACCCTAAAATCCGTAGAGGCTTTATCCAAAGTATGGTTCAAGCGAGGTCAACCAACTAATCTCATCCGATCCGAACTAAATCAATCGGATTGATTTTAGATTCTAAAAAACCGACTAAAATAGATTGATTACTGAATGGCATAGGTTTATATTTTATGTATTATATATTTAGTACATTTATAATTGGGGATTTTGGTAAAAACCCCTACTTGAAAAATGTTTTAGTATTTAACCCAACAAACGTTTTCTTTTAGTCTAAGGCCCCTGAGGGTTTCAGTGGGTTTCAGTGTGTGTAATTTACAGGGAGAGGGTTTCAGTGGGCCTTAGGCTAAATGAAAACGTTTATTGGGCTAAATCTTAAAATACGTTTCAAGGAGGGGTTTTTGGCTAATTTTCCCTTTATAATTCTATGCTCACATTTATAATTTTTAAAAGGCCAAGCCTCGTTGCACCCCATATTTCTCAAAATACCCCCACTTTTTCTCTATTAATATCACATTTATTTTTACACTCCACATACATTGGTCTATGGACCCACATAGAAATGATCTACATGTTGATTTTTTGTAAGAATGATTTACTCACAATGTTGCTAATCTTTGCAACAAATCAGTATAAAAAATTTTACGCAACTAAAAATTAGGTTTTCGTTAAATAATTTTAATAAAAATCTAGATTATTTTTTTTTTTCTGAGGATAAAATTATTTAAACGATATGAATTATTGTGAGGCTGATCTACAAGTTGAGGAGACCATCCTCAGAAAAAATCAGCTTTTGAAACACTCTATGTGATCCAAATAGACGAGTGTAAACAAAAGATAACAATAAAGTAGGGGCAATTTGAGAAATAAGGGGTGCAACGAGGCTTAACAAAACAGAAAAAAATTAAATAAAATACCTGAACTCCTAGATGATGCCATTCATAATTTTAATGGGCTTGGGTTTCATGGGTCCATGTATAGAAATATAAAGACTAAAGCCTTATACGACCTTTAATCCCCACTAGGCTATGTGAATGAATCAGTCAATCCTCCTAGATGAAATTGTTTTCGTCAAGCACACTCTACCCCTAAGGAGCATCCCAGCCATTGATTTATATATATAATAAGTTATACAATCAACTCCAATAGCTAAAACCGACCATCCAAACTAATTCAAACTAAGTCTAATCGGTTTTGATGAAAACCAATCCAATTATAGATCAGATCGTCGGATGGAAAAAGTCACCAAATCGAACTGACGATCAGTGGTGGAACAGCAAAGTAACGGGTCAGGAAAAAAACTAGGGTTTTTTTTAGGACAGTCCCTCGTATAATTAGCAATTAGGGATCAGTCCCCGTTTTCTCAAAAAGCTGATATAGGTCCCTTTTTGGATGGAAACCGTCAGTTCCCGTTTTATGGTGCACATGGACAAAACACGTGCACCAGTTTGACGAAAATGCCCTCACTTGTGCACCACGTGAGGGACTGATCCCTAATTGCTAATTGTACGAGGGACTGATCCCTAATTGCTAATTGTA
>MVGT01002624.1:173245-183517 GCA_002174775.1 Macleaya cordata | reverse complement strand
TTTTTTTAGTAGTCCCTCATACAATTAGCAATTAGGGATCAGTCCCTCGTACAATTAGCAATTAGGGATCAGTCCCTCACGTGGTGCACAAGTGAGGGCATTTTCGTCAAACTGGTGCACGTATTTTGTCCACGTGCACCATAAAAACGGGAACTGACGGTTTCCATCCAAAAAGGGACCTATATCTGCTTTTTGAAAAAACGGAGACTGATCCCTAATTGCTAATTATACGAGGGACCGCCCTCAAAAAAACCCAAAAAACTATACAATTATTATCCCGTTACAAATTCATAAGCGTGAATTTATGTGGGACCCATCTTGGTCTGTTCACATGGGGACACATTCTATGGCTGGCCCGCCCAACTCATTTTAGCAAAGAGAGAGAGGAGCCAGACCACCATCTCAGACAGCAGGAGGTATAAAAATGTTTATTCTCTCTCCATTTCATTTTTCTCTTTTTCATTTACAGGCAGGGGAGGCGATTTTTCAGGAATCTGTCTCACAGAATTCATGTCGGTACGAATTACTCTCTCTCTCTCTCTCTCTCTCTCTCTCCTCTTTCTCTCTCTCTTCTTCTTCTTCTCCCATTGATTATTGCAAATTCTATTTGATTTTCTTTGTTCTGTTTCCATATTTGGTTCGATTTTATTATTATTTGATTGAATTCGCCTCAGACTTTGATATTGTTTTAGGTTTTTGTTATGCTAATGATCGGTGTTTTCATTTTTTTTTTGTCAGTTTGGTTTATTTGATTTTGGTTGTGGGTTGAGTCGATTTTTATTCAGTATTGATTGCTTTGGCTTTTTTTTGTTTATTGGTTCGAGGCAGAGGATTTTTAGGCAAAAGATGTTGGTGATCTTAATACGGTTTAGCTTAATCTTGTGGTGATGATCTTGTTGTAGTTGGATAGATAGGACAGATGACTTATTAATTGAATTCAATTTTATTTTAGTTACTTATTGCAGAAATTTTGTCTCTTTTGATTGTTATGGTGTGGCTTTTCTCGTTTTATACTTTGGTGTACCTTATGTTGTTCCTTTGTGTAAGAAAGATTTCTCTTTTACAAATAGATCTTGCTTGATATATATCATTTACTTAAAATGGGTTTTGTTTTTTTGTTTTTCCTTTTTTCCTAGTTGGGTTTTTCGTGCTATTTATGTTGGGGAAGAATGGGTTTGTATCTCTAAATTGCTAGATATTAGAACATTCTGACCCTCAAAATTCGTTCATTGCTCTTGATTATGTATTGAAAACCTAAATGGATTCATGGGAAACATTGAATGTATCCATTTAAGTTTGCCTCGGATTTACATCCTAGAGTTCAGTCTTTCAGCTCAATTATTTTCCATTCTTATCTGTTTACCTCAAAATATGTCTTACCAGCTTACAGTAGTGTGTGTAATTTACTGGACTAATGCATTTAAATTGGTATAACGATAAGCAATTTACTATTGGTAACATATGATGGTTAGCTGGTGTTGCTTAGGTATTGTTTGAGGTTTTGAAATGGGTATGGAGGGACAGATGTGGCATGTTCTATTGAACGAGTCATGGAATATGTTTCTATTGCTTTTTAAAAATTTAAAATTGTCATTTATATAAGAATAGGTTATAGAGTAGTTAGATCATTTAAGCTTGTAAAGGGATTACATTTTACACATACTACCTGTGTGTGTGTGTTGGGAGCCATTTTGAAAAGGAACTCAGTGTGAGAAGCTTAGTAATTGATATTTGTTCTCCAACAATGTCTAGTCATTGTTCCACTTGACAGGTTCTTGCTAATTTGAACAGAGTTCTCATGGCCCTCAAGTTCTATATTTAGTAGTACAAGGTCGAGGTGGCATATTTTGCATTTCTTTGGACAGTTTTGGAGCAGGCTTGGCTTCTTGAAGCTGGAACTTGAAAAAAAAGACAGATGTTGAGGAATACAACTTGTAGAATTGGAAGTTAGTTAGCCTGGTATCCATATTAGAAGACTAAGGCTAATCATCTCTACTCCTAAGAAGATAGTTTAGGGCTATGACAATGAGATGGAGGTTTTAGGGGATTGATGCTGGCTAAGAAGTACAAATTCTTGTTTATAAATCAATCTCATTGAGTGCTTTAAAGAAGCCTGGATCAAGAGTATAAATGGACTTTTCAAGGTGTGCTTACTTGTGTCTCTATGAAGGGATTATAAAATAAAAAAATTTTCTTGTGGAATGACAGAGACGTTCACAAGTCTTCACTATGATTGTTTTGTATCTCTTCTGCATGTATGGGCACTCCATCAGTGTTCCAATAGGTTGTTCACTGGGCCCATAGAGGACACTTGTTGGTCACCTAACTTTCTGATAGCTTGTGATCTTGTGTGGGACACATCTAGTAACACTGCAAGCATACTTCTTTGATAGCAACCCATCAATCAGAACTCATAGCCTTTATTGAATTAAAGTATTTGTGTGCACACACTATTTTATCGCCCGTGTACTCATCTATTTTTTAGTATGTTAAACTTTCTTAAGTAGCCATCTGAACATTACGGAATATTTGATCCTTTATAGGACAAGGGACGGCCGTTGCCGAAGTTTGGTGAATGGGACGTCAATGACCCTGCTTCAGCAGAGGGGTTCACCGTGATCTTCAACAAAGCCAGGAATGAAAAGAAGACCGGTGGCAAGCCTGACTCACCAGGAAAGGATGACTCATCCTCGAAGAAGGGAGCAGTTCCTGGCAAATCCCCATCGGTGAGTTACTCCTTTTTCTATTAACTCTTTTGCGTTTTACATAAAGGTACTGTTTTCACTTTCCACCATATTGTGAACATTTCTTATAAAAGTAATACAATTTCAGGTAGGTCCACCTCTGAGTTCTGCCTGATATACTTTTTTTTACACAAGACATGTAAGCAGGACCCAAATAAACCCAATTAGCATAGAAGGGCCAAAAGATTAAAAATGCAAGAATGCTTGGTTCATGTTATTTACATAAGACATGTAAGCAGGCACCAACATTTAGGATCTTGTTCCGCCGAATGGTTCCGTTCGGTGAAAAAATCATGGAATCGCAAACAGTACATCATCAGTACTGATACAGATAGGTGCAAACTGGAACAGACTTTATAATTTCGCCATGATTGATGATCACGATAAATGATAACAAATACTCAGAGATCCAAAAGCGGATCTCCTTACTTTGCCCCTAACCTTACACATTCCCAAAACGCTCATGAAGAAACCCCAAAACCTAAGCCACCAATTACTTAACTTTCTCACATTGAATTGGTTAGGATTGCCTTTTGGATAGCATGCCATGTATCACCACCCTGTTAGAAATCCAAAAGCAAATCAAAGAAGGGGAAACCACTATTAGTGGAAACTCCAAACCATAATGAAAATGAAAAATGTACAAATCAGGAAAGTAAGTTCGACTTTTCGTCCAAATGTGACTTGGATTTAGTTTAACTATCTCCACTTTGATGAATTTAGTCCATGACACTTGGTGTTTCTTCGCATTTATGCAAATCATGCTTGCAGGCATCCCTTGCAAACCCTTCAGAGTTAACCTTTACTTTATTGGCCAATGTTGATATTCTCATCAAACTTTATGTTTGAAGTCTTTTGTATCACATCCTAACATTGAGCCCTTACAATTTTCATTGAAAAAAAAAAACGTGGACCCTTACTCCGGTACCAATTGTTGCAGAAGAGGCACATAACCTAGAAAACACCCAATGACCCAAAAGATCAGGAAAGTAGATAAAAAGCATAATAGAAGTAAATGATTAACTAAAAGATATCAACTGCTCCACGCAATAGTTTGTGGAAAACACTCTAGGTCGGGGGAAAGAACTATGGAAATGATGCTCAATGTTTTCATTCGTAGCATCTTTTTCTCATTTGTAGATGCTGGAATCACCTGCACCAGGACTCTCTTAGATATTCAGAAGTACTGTAAATAGTAAAAGGACAAAGCACAAATAAAAAAAGCTTAATCCATTACTGAAAAGAATGACAACATAAAGGTTTTGGATAAGAACACAAATTTGGCTTTAATTGGGAATCTAAGCTTGACTTGGATTTGGCCTCTGGTTAAGACAAAAAATACACAACCCTCTTAAACAGATACGATATGTGAAATTATGGACAGTATGCATATGCATGTGCATCAGGTATGTATTGTGTGGTCAAGGGTGGAGGTAGATTTTCTTGTGAGAGGTTCTGGCATAGCAGTTACTCCCCTGATGCTCTTAAAGTGATTTTCCACCCATTCTTGAAGCTCTCCCAGACTTGAATTCCATTCCATACTTCCCGTCCCTAATTCAAATGGTAGGCCCTCTCATTGATCGAGCTTACACAATTGGACAACCATATTTCAGTTTGAGCTGAATCTAATGATTAACGCCATCACACCCTTTTCACTCTTATGGACAAGGCTTAAGTGTACGGAGAAAGAGAATGTTTTGATTGTCTAGGAAGACATAAGCGGTCAGAACTCAGAAGGTTAAGAACTTAGATCATCCTCAGCCTATTAAATGCATGGAGAACATTTAGATTAAGAACTTAATATCGTCCTCATTATGCAACTTATGTTAGTCTTTTCAGGAGCTACACTATTTATTGGTTATGTGAATCAATTAGATGGTTTGTCAGTTGTGCTGTGAATATGAGAAACATAAAGTTCCGATGACATTGTGTAGTGTTAATTGATTATCAATTTATTTGATTTTTATTTTAAGGGGTTTTGTGATTTTAGTCCCTATTTTTATAACCCTTATGTTTTTAATCCCTTGGATTAAAAACATTTGTGAATTTAGTCCTTAGTTTTTAAAAAGACAATACTAACCTTTAAAAACATTTTATTCCAAATATATCCCATATCTAAAAATCATTAACGGTCGACTTCATCACTCCGGCGACCGGCGACCTCCACTCCGGCGACCGGCAACCTCCTCTCCGGCGACCGACTCTCCGGCGGCCGGCCGACCTCCGACCGACGACCTTTTCTCCGGCGACCGGCGGCTGTGAACTCCTCACCGGCAGTCCAAATCTGAAATTTTTCAAAAGTGCAAGTTCAGACTTGAAGTGCAAGTTCAGACTTGCACTTTTTTTCCAGTTTAAAAAAAAAAAAGTGAACAAGGGTATCTTAGGCATTTTTTAAAACTTAGTTTACACATTTTTTAAATTTTTAGGGACTAAAATCATAACAATATAATTTTTTAAGGACTAAAATCATAAAGCTTTAAAAAATAAGGATTAAAATTATAAAAGTATTTTAGTGAGGGATTAAAATCATTGGTCCCCTAAAAAATAAGGACTTTTTTTACATTTTCCGTTATTTTAATTATTACATTCTTAATCATTTTTTTATTGTTATTACCTTCTTAATCATCAGAATGGTTCACAATTGAACACTTTCTGTTTTTCATATGACAATTTAATTGCTTACTATCGAACATATGCAGATCCTATCATAGATCTTAAAAGTTACAAACAAGAGATCTTTCTCAATCACCCCTTCCTCTCATTCTTTGAGAATTAGAAAAATCCTTATTGAGTTGAATTTGTTCATTTGATCTGCGTTTGATCTTATAATACAAACAACAGATCTTCTCAGTCAGCCTTTGAGAATCAGAAAGATCCTTATCGAGTTTGATTTTGTTCAATTGGAATCTGGTTCTCTTATTTATTTTTATTAGCATTTACCAGATTTCTTCCATGCTTCACATGGATATATAACATTCTGCTTTCACTGATATGATTTGGATATTGCACTGTGCTTCCAGAAGAAATGGTTTTGCTGTGTGCAGCCCGCATATGCAGAGTGAAACGGGGCACTTGCCTAGTAGTAGCCTCGATAGAAAACCATTTTCATCTAAATGCAGGCCCATCATATTCTCCGAAAGGAGCTGTTGTTAGAATGCTTGGTGGTGGGACCTGCGAATACATTTTGTGTGCTGTAAAACTGAGTTGATGGGGATACTTGGATTTAGGAACCATGAAGGAGAAGAACAATACATTTTTATTGTATTTATATGTATGTATACAGAGTCTGGGGTTGGGAATGTTTGGAAGCTGAGTCGTTCTGCTTCAATTTCTCCTTGGTTGTTCCTTTCTGGCTGTTGTGATATTTATGAATGGATTGTGTGTACTATTGAAGTGGATTTGGTTATTTAATGTGTATTACCTCCGAATCATGTTTTGGAGCGGAGCGGTACGCTTCCGTCTCGCCTTCAGCCTTATATATGGTAGAAAATAAGACTGAAAGCTTGATCCTTCAGCCATATAAAATTACTGTTAGGCTTTGGACCAGTAAGTAAATTGGATCTACCCAACCTATGTAGCAACTTGTACACCATACCCCATCCAAGGGGCCCTATTTTCATGATTCTTGGTTACAATTTACAAAGTTGGAAAATATTGATTTTATAACTGTCTACCCAGATTCACAAAAGTTTCAGTTTTTTGACCTAATTTAAAATCTCAAGCAAATACAACAATTTCTATTTTGGTAGAGAAGATTTGATTGGGTTGAAGAAATTGATATAATTAATCTTTCTTATTTCTTAATACTTGAATTGATTACAGTATCAAACTATCAATATCGTTCATGAAGAATATTGATCGAGAGTTCACTTTAGAAACACTTTCTCGCTAACCCGTTGATTCAGTCTACAGTGCAAACTTGTATGCAAAACCTGACCAACTTTCCTCCTTTTTTGAAGGGTTAGGATGGTAGCCAATATTAGTACAAAGTTTTTTTTTGGCCAATGTGGAGATGATCCAAGGATGTGAACATGATCTCCTCACCACATAGATCACTTTTGTATAAAATCCCTTGGTTCTAAAACATCTAACACCATTAAATGTTTGTTCAAATTAACGATTTATATGGACGGATCACAAATCACCCAACTTTTAAAGGGCTTAGAAGTTTTAGAACAATGTGATTTTTTGTGAATATGATCTATGTGGTGAGTAGAAGATCCTCCCAAAAATACAGCCATTGAATCGTTGCTATGTGGGCTCCACAAAAAATCTTGTGCTAAAATTGATTAAAGAACCTTGGTTGTGGAACTTAACCCTTTTTTGAATTGGAATTAATTTAAAGATGAATCACCTCATCGCCGCCTTGTGTTAATCCTAGTACTTTCATGGGTAAGTAAGTATTAGAGTTGAGAAGGTGTTTGTGTGTTGTTCATAATGATCCGCGGTTTAGACGTGGGGACATATGGTCATTGAAGAAGAAGAAAGAGCAGGACTATCAGTACTCTTGGACTTGGACCAAGGAATTCAGTATAGCATGGGAAGGCAGTACTTTGATGAGTACGAGCCCTTGGCCCTTACTAGGAGTGGTGAAGTCTTATTGTGGTACAATTTGGAGACGCTTTGTCTGTATGACCCGAAAACTGCAACTATAACAAAACTCGTGAATAATGATATGGGTTCCAAATATTTTGAATCAATTCCTCACATAAACAGTTTTGTTTCATTAAAAGATCTAAAAAAAAGACTAGGACAAGAAGAGGAAGATGCAACTATGATCGGATCAGCTGAAGCAGTACTAGACCTAGAAAGGTTGCCAATATATGTATTAGTCTACATATCAAGTTTTTTTTTTTTTGAGGTCTAGGGTGTCCAGGCCTCTTCGAGCACTCGACTAATCCTTAGGGTGTAGGATAGACCTCCCTATCTACCTAAAACCTGGTTAAAATCTTATTGTGGGAGTGGCCACCAAGTACATATCAAGTTAGAGTACTACTACAAGAGCCAGAAAGCAGGCTGCAAATTATTCTACTTATTTTAGCATCATGTTTGTACTATATTGAGATAGAAAGGTTGACAAATTACAGCATTGAGATTACTACTTCTCTGATTAATATTCTTTCTCATTTATGTATCTGTACTAATTGAAGGCATTAGCATTCTGTTGGTGGATCTACGAATTTTCGTTGGAGTGGGCGAGTCAACATTGACTAAGTCAGCATTGAACGAGTCAATTGACCTTGATGGTAAAGGAGTTTTTTAAAATAAAAAAATCATAATCAGACCCATAAATTAAAAGGTTTTGGTGTAAGGAAAATAAATTTGAAAATATCAAACAATTGATTTCAACCTTTAAGACCAAATCTAAGATTTGGTTTCAAAATTTTTATAGAGAGAACCTATTTGTTGTTGATCAGTTGTTGGAGGCTTAAGGGAGAGAAAAAGAAAAAAACTCGATGAAGAGTGGAAGGAGAATCATTATTTGCTTATTTGTTTATTTAGGTGAGTGGATCAATTGTCTATGATAAAAGAACAGTTAGGATCAACATACATCTTTATTTATACAATAGTTTACAATGGGTCCATAGGGCACACATGGAAAAGATCTATGTGTGGATTTTGGTTGACTTATCATGTAGATCATCCTCATCATAAAAAGCTAGTTATTCTTGTACCTAACTCCATCATCACTAATTAAAAATCAACAGTACTTGAGTCATTCGGTTTACCATTAATTGCAACCAATTATGGATGGTGGGATTAGAAGTTTTAGAATGTGATGATTTTTTATAAGGATGATCTACATGGTGAGGATAACACCCTTACTCAAAATCAATCATTAGATCATCTAAATATGTACCACACATGCCATTGTAAACTCATTATCATATATGTGGATCTATCTCCTAAAAGAATGCTTAGTTTTTTAAAAAAAGTTACAAGTGGTCAAAAAAAAACAAAAAAACTAGGTTAGCAAGATTATTTTGGAGTGAGCAACCAATAAAATTAGGGTTTGGGGTGAGCAAGATATAAATTGTCAAGCCTTTTATGCCAAAAATTGAAAATAGATTGTGGTCCTCATTACAACCTGGGTCTGCCACTATTATATAGTTGATATTGCGGTTTGTCCTCATACTCGCTACACGGGTGTGATTTAGTTAATTCTTTGGCAAACCCAACCTACCACACTCTACCACTACCTAAGATTATCACAACATAAAAAGTAAGCCCTTAGATCATCTTAACATGGACCTACATACAGGTGTAAGTATAGGGTAGTAATAAAGTGGGTATTAAGTGGACCCAATTAGAGACGACCAATAGTTCGATGTGATCTAAACGATGAAGAGATCACTGTCACTAAAATTCAGCCATTGGATCATTTCCATGTAATACCCACCGTCAGGTGTAAATTGAATGTAACACCACTGTAACCTAGGACGATACATAGGCTAATATTGATCTAAATGTCACAAAAAACCATTCTTTGGATCAACCTCATGCAACTTCAATTGCAAGTGTGAATAAACAAATTATGTTTACAAGACATATCTGGTATTTTTAAATAGGAGAAAGGACGTTACTACCGCTTGCCACTGTAGCAAAGCCTACCCTTTGATAATAGCGACCTCTATGTCATTTTCTTTCTTTCAGTCGGAAAATGCTACAAGCACTTTGGATTTGCACCTTTGCTAATACCTTTGATTATTTTATTTAAATTAGACCAAAATTAGACTCACGTTAGACCAAATTAGACCCCGGGTATGATTTTGTGTGCAAATCCGGGGTGCCTGTAGCATTACCCATGTCATTTTTTTTTTTCTGTTTTGAGCAGCTCACACGTCTAAATTAAAGAGCCTGAGGCCTTTAAGAAAAAGAATAAATGAGGTGATTTTATATGAGAATGATCTAATATGCGGCCAAAAAACATCATGGCACACTTGGATCGTCTGTATGTGAGCAAAAGATTGAAAGGATAACTAATTTCTACACGGATTGATAAAAGGTTCAGTTTTTTGACCTAATTCAAAATTCCAAATTTAAGCCCTCAAATTTAAAAAGTTTAGTCTTATTAGGAAATAGAAACTTATTATTATTAGAAATAATAAAAAATTGGTCCCAACCATTTTAGAAAGTATTCCTCTTCGATCACTTTCTTTCTATTTCTCCGCTCCCCCCTCCCCCACCCCCTCCTATATATACATAGGTTCAGGTTATATATCTCCCTTATATCATCTCGCCTTTGGGGCCCACATGCAATGCATTCAGGGACTGATTTGAATGTTCTCCTCACTATGAAAATCAGTTAGTTTTAAAATTTTTAACCCCCTCAAATTAGTCCTTAAAAAATTGGTAACAATTCAACTCTTTATTTACTTGTTGATTTAGAACGGACGGATCTGAGGTTAAAAGTTTCAAAACGAGCTGATTTCAGGTGAGTATGTTCTCTTCACCATGTAGATCATTATGCAAAAAAAATCATCCATGGATGCATTGCATGTGGGCCCTACAGGGGCGGGATGATACA
>MVGT01002624.1:158405-171983 GCA_002174775.1 Macleaya cordata | reverse complement strand
GGGGTTAAAAGTTTTAGAACAGTCTGATTTTTTTAATATGATGATATACATATTGAGAAGAACATCCCACAAAAATCAGCCCATGGATGCATTGCATGTGGGCCCAACAGGAGGGGCGTTATAAGGGAGCGTTCTAAGAGGGGGTACAATAACCTCTATATATATATATATAGAGGACAATCAAAAGTGAGTTGTTAACTATAGAAAAACAGGGCAATTACAACAATTTCTGTTTAATTAATATGGAGAATATTCATCAGAGAGATCACTTTAGAAATACTTTCTCGCTTACCCATCGAATCAGTCTTACAGTGCAAACTTATATGCAAAACCTGGTGAATTCTCGTTCGTCTTCCTTACTTTGCGGATATGCACCTACGTCGTCAATTACAATTACTGGAGCACCTTAAGTATTGGGGTGTTAAAGTTGATAGGCCGGGTCTCTTTTTCACGATGATGCTGGTGGTGGTGGTGGTGGTGTAAAGTTGATAGGCTGGGTCTCTTTTTCACGATTGGGGGGAATTGTCCGAATTGTACAAGGTCCGACTTTGTAACTACTAACTATGGAGGGGATCGATAATACTCCTATTGATAAGAACCTTTGGTATTAATTATTACAAGAGACTTACAATTAATGAGTCCAAATCTTCTGGTCCCAAATTTCCTGTCCCATCTCTATCCCCTAGCTAGAATGATGCCACCTGTACTCCACTTCATAGCTATTAAATCTCTACTTAACCACTTTTAATCCCAAATTAACTCTGTTAACTCTAAAAAAAATTAATTAAAATCCAAAAAGAAAAAAAATATCTAACATTATTTTCCGTCACTACTCACTTTGACCGTCCCTTCCACTTCATTCTTCCTTTATTCATCAAAATAACAAAAAAAAACAAACAAACAAACAAAGAAAGAAAAAAACTCACGTTTCCAGTCCTTTCTTCTTTTCATAACTGGGGATAAAATAGATCCACCATCCCATGTTGTATCTCATGAAGACCTTCTAAACCATGTGTTTCTCTTGCTATTGATGTTCCATTCTCATCATCTTCCCTATGTATGCTTTTTTGTTGGCTTTGATCCCAAATTGGATCTAGCCTATGCTTTGCTTTGCTTAATAAAATTTCTTTGTTATTGAGAAAAAGAAAAAAATGTGTTTCTCTTGCCAAGAACTCATGATTTTTTTTAGGTTTGAAATTAGCATGGCATGGGATTGAATTGATTATAAATTTTAAGCTAAAAAATAGCCATAATAAATCTAATAAAAATATCACATTGCATAAATAACATCCAAGTCTAACTACAACATTTTGTCAAACATCTAATGTGCACCATCCCACTCTTCTAGTATGTATGGAAATGAGATTTTCAAAAAATCATAAATTACAATACATTGAAACATATAAAAAATCTAACAAAATTCTAGTTACACATCAACCTCTAAATTACATTTTCAAATCAACTAAGTTGTTGACTTCTAATGGAGATGAAGCAGTAGTTGACGGGCTTTTGGTGTCGTGGAAGGAAACTGGGTACTGTTTTTTTTGGAAGGAAACTGGGTACTGTTTGCTTTGTGGAACTTCAACCCATTTTATTAATCAGGCTTTTTGAGATTAGAAAAAAAAAACGAAGAAGAAACTCTGAATTTAGCCTCGAAGGTAATTAACACTAAGAGATTTGAAAGTGTTCTTTTTTTTTTTATTTATTTGATATTCAGATATGAAATCCATTGATTTGAAGACAAGATCACTAGTTGATGAGGGAGATGAATGATTGGAGTGTTGAACTTATTTCTTGGAAGAACACAGAGATGGCGCTATGGCTGTAGAGAAGAGAAGCTTTTTTTTTTTTATGAATAGAGGAAGGAGGAAGTGGAAGGGTCCAACAAAGTGAGTAGTAATTGAAAATAACGTTAGACGCTTTTTTTCTTTTTAGATTTTAATTAATTTTTATTTAGAGTTAATAGAGTTAATTTGGGGTTAAAAGTGGTTAAGTGGAGATTTAATAGCTATGAAGTGGAGTACGGGTGGCGCTATTTTAGCTGGGGGATAGAGAGGGGACAGAGAATTTGGGGCCAGAAGATTTGGACTCACAATTAATGGTTAACCATCATCCCATTAAGCATCGATGCTGCACTAATAATGCCATGCAGGTTGGTTCATGCAACGGTTTGATTTGTTTCTCTGTACTGTTCCCCACCACGGCATTGATGATCCTATCTACATCTGTAATCCCATCACCCGAGACTATATGTTTACCTTCAAAGATTCGCCATTCAAAGATTTACCAAAACATTTCCAAGGGGTCAGATTGTGAGTGGATTCTGTTACCATGTTGCATCCTTCAACTAATGAGTACAAGGTTATTAGGTTAACATACTACTGCCACGACGACCAAGGACCCTTTGTCGGACAGGTCCAAGTATACACTCTTGATAGTGGTAATGGGCCGGTGGAGAGACAAAGGAAAAATTGCGTACAAATTGAGATATCCATCTCCAGGCCGGTATCCTTGCAAATGGAGCTCTTCTTTGGCTGGACAGGGAATGGAACATTGTGGCATTCGATTTGGCAGACGAGAAATTTCGTTTGCTCGATCCCCTCGTCACCTTGTGTTCATCCTATTATTCATGAGTGTAACTTTTATAAACTCCTAAAGTTGGGGGAGGGTGTTTGTGTGTTGTTCATCGAGACGAGCCAGGTCAAAATATGGTCGTTAAAGATGAAGAAAGAGCAGGACTATTATCAGTACTCTTGGACTTGGACTAAGGAGTTCAATATAGCATGGGAATTGGGAAGGCCTGATCAGTGATAAATATGATATAAAATTAGGTTGGAACCCCAATTTTAGCATGCTTTAACTTCCCACCAAGCTGACTCTGGCTTTTTAAATGCAACCCAATTTTTTTTTGCCTTTTGTACACATGGCATTTTCAACTCTTTGACTTGGTTTTTATTTATTTTTATTGACATATTTGCCCTTCCTTTGTTTGGAAAAGAAGTAATAAAGAGAGAATTTTAGGGAGAGAAAGAGAGATCGTAGGTGCGATAGCTAGGGGCTGCCTTGTTTACCATTTCTTCCGGCGAGTTAGATCTGCCGGCGATCACTTCATCTTCTTCATGTTTTTCATCTTCTTATAGAAAAAATTTTAAAGAGAGAAAGAGAGAGTGAGAGAGAGATTGCATGTGATGGGGGTTGCCTTCTTCACCATTTTTTTCGGCGAGTTAGATCTGTCGGTGATCAGTTCATCCTTTTCTTCTTCATCTTCTTCCCCTTCTTCTAGAGAGAGAATTTGAGAGAGAGAGAGAGAGAGAGATTGTAGGTGATGGGGCTACCTTCTTCACCATTTTTTCCGGCGAGTTAGATATGCCGACGATCACTTCATCATCTTCTTCTTCTGTTTTATATCTTCACCATTCATCTTCTTCATTTTCTGTTAAAAAAATATAGTATGCAACTGACATGCAACTGATACGTAAAAGACTTGCAAGTGACATGCAATTGATATGTAAATGACATGCAACTGATATGCAACTGATAAAACTGGCATGCAAGTGACATGCAACTGATACGCAAGAGACCTACAAGTGACATGCAACTGACATGCAAGTGACATGCAAATGACATGCAACTGATATTCAAGTGATATGCAAGTGACATGCAACTGATGCAATTGAAGAGGCGGTGAACATGCAACTGACGTGCAACTGTGTAAAATTTTATGCAACTGAGGTGCAAGTGAGATGTAAATGTGTATGTAAGTGTTATGCAACCGTGTTCTTATGTTTTGAAAAATAAATCGACAACTAATCTAGATGATATCAAATCTGAAAATGAAAGCAGTAGAAAACCGAGATCAAAACAAATATTCAGAAAAAACCATAGATCTCAAAAAAAAAAATCCTAGCCTTCCGTCGATCGTCCTCTCGTTCTTCTTTCCTCTCTCTCCCTCTCTCTCTTTCTTCTCCATCGATCGTCTTCTCCGATCGAAACTTCGTTCTTCGTTCTTCAAGTTCTCCGTCGTCTCTGATTTCTCCCTGGTTTCTCTCTTCCCCTTTTTCTCTCTCTTCCCTCTTATCTCTTTTTAGTTTTTAAAGGAGGGTATTATTGTCTTTTACTCTTTTTTAGATTTTATTTAAAATGTTAAAGTTGGGTGGAGTGGAACCTAAAACTAGGGCCAATTTTGGGTTTATTTCCCATTGCCTATAAATATGAGCCGCCCTTTGCCCTTACAGAGAATGGTGAAGTTTTATTGCAGATCAATTTTGAGACGCTGTGTCTTTGTGACCCGAAAACTGCAACTATAACAAAACTTGTGGATGATGATATGACTAAATATTTTGAAGCAATTCCTCACATGAACAATTTTGTTTCACCGAAAGCTCTAGGAGAAGATGAAAGATGCATCGATGGTGTATCATCGAATCAACTGAAGAAAGTCTAGGAGAAGAAGAAAGATGCAATCAACTGAAGGAGTTCTAGCTACTGTACTAGAGCTAGAAACGTTGCCAATATGTATTAGTTATTCTACTTATCAAGTTAGAGTACTACTGCAACAAGAGCCAGAAAGAGCAACAAAAGTTGACAAATTTTCTACTTAATTACAACATTAAAATTACTATTTCTCTGATTAATATTCCTTCTCATTTATTTATATCTGTACTAATTGGAGGCATTTGGATTCTGCTTATTGTATTCATGGTATTTGTATTTGAATGACAAATAGTTGATGTTTGTGACTAACGTATATATACAGAAAACCAACTTTTTCTGTCTCTATATATATATGGAAGGGATTCAAAGACACATAAAATTTGCCACATAAGACACATGGTTGTGGGATCCACATTAGAGATGATCAAGGGTTGATATTTAGTGAAAATATTTTTCTAATCCTATAAATATTATCTTCACAAAAAATTAAGCCGTTCTAAAACTTCTAACCTAATTTTCTCTTTACTTTTTATTTTTTATTTAATTTTTGTAGCCAAGTGACTTCTATTGATAAAATAGAATGTACAACACTTAGCATCAAGAATTTGAAAATAGAGAGCTCAATAAGGAACCAATTAATGGAGTTTATGTGCATCACTGTGAACCACACCAAGTCGGCCCATGAATCCTGACCAACTCAACATGTTAACAACCACTAGTTGCTCTAATTAACACCCATATAAGTGCCTTATTATTTTGAATACTTAAGTTTTTTTTTATTAATTGTAGTCTATACTCAGGAGTATCCTTAAATTTATCACATTTATTTTACATTTTAATTAGGGATATCCCACTTCCAAACAAGTTTCGGCCTTGGGCGAGTGAGACTCGACACTAGGACTCGCCAAGGAATTGGAAGTCCTATTGTTAAGTCTCGGTCTCAGTTAGGTGAGACTTGACACTATGACTCTCCCCTACGTGACCGAGGCCTGTTCATGAGCCCTAAATTTCAATCTCATTTTTTTAATAGATATTTGGGTGGGAGTTGACAAATAAACAAGACCGATATTAGTGTTTATTAGTGCCAAATAGAAATCTAAATGGGGCGACAAGATTACAATAAAAAAAGAAAGAAAATGATTGTGACATTACCTTCGAATGATGTGATTGAGAATTATTTACAGAATTTGAAGAACCAATATATCGGCTCATCAAATTGAGTTTTTCTTACAAATCTCACTCATTAATTGAGTTTTACTAGAAATAGAATCATCCTCCAAAAAAATATGTGTGAAATAAACCCAGCTGCATATATAAGAGATTTAATGCTCGGATACTTGAGGCCGAATCAACAACGACAAGTACTTCGTTCACGATGGAGAGAATGAATATACTGAAGGTGGAGTCGATTTTTCCACTTTCTCTCTTTAACATAATTTTTTAAATCCTAATAAATTCTTTTTTAATTGTTAATAGATTGGAAAATAGTTTAGAAAAAAAAAGAGAGGAAAATCACCCTATAAAAATTATTTTTATATTAATTAAGTTAACTAAAATTAAACAAACCTAGGTCACAACCTATAAACAAATTTAAGTTTCAGTAATAATAATCATTATTTTAGACCAATAATAATTATGGTAGGAATCTCAACAGAAAAATTAGAACAATTAAATATCCAAGCCCCATCTAGACATATATACTGTATATAGCTCCAATATATATAGCATCTGAGTAATGAATTTTAAAAAGAATACACTCCCTGGGTTTACCAAAGTTTAATTTGTCACCTTAAAAGGTACCCCATCTGTATTCAGTCACTTTTGAAGAGATATTCATGGTGCCTTCCATTTTGCAGTTACAATCACTTGTTCGAGTTAAAATTGAAACTTCCGCAAATCCTTTTCAAAAATATAAACTGGGAGTTCAACTCCCCTACTTATTTTGACTGATATGGAAGTTTTTATTGAAGAGGCGGTGAACTTACTTTTACTGAAATCATTAACTTGATGCTAACAGAAAATGAACATGAATCTAAGCTGTCGTCAATAACATATACTGCTACCTTGTAAATGCTAAATTGGAAGTTAAACTCACTATCCTCAAATAATTTTGAAAATATTTTCCTTCAACTCCAAGGGGGATCGGATATTTCCACCCAATTTTTTTTTTCACTTCACTTATACCTATAGTGGGATGATTGAAATTTCAAACTTTATTAACTATCGATTTTACAATTAATCTTTTTATGGGACTCAAAATTCTAGACGGTCTGATTTTGTTTGAAAATGATGTACATTATCAAAAGATCGTCCTTATACAAAATACCCTTTATCATCATTATATGAGTTTTATAGGCGAGTGTAAGCAAAGTGTAAAATATGTTAGGTGGAACAATTTAAAAGGCTTGGTGGAAATATCCGTCCCACAAGCATAAAATTCGCAGGAATAAGAAGCACTATAACGGAACATGCTTGAGTTACAGCAAATTCCTACAGAATTTGCTACCACTCAAGCATCCAACGGTCAAAGTGATTTGCATCTCCTCGTATTTCGCATCCCATCCTAAAGTGTTATGAATCTCACCGTGAAATGTGCCTGCTGTAGCAAATTCGGTAGGGATTTCGGTAGCCCTAGCACTACCGATAACGGAAATAAGAAGCACTATAACGGAATCTTTGAAAATGATTCCGTCAAGACGGCAGATTGATTAATTCTGAAACATCGAATGGGCAGTCCAGGTAGCTCAGTCAGTGTCTGACCTCTTGGAGCTTTGAATTCAGAAAACTAACTTCTCAGCAGAACTGAAATTGCAGGAGCTCCAAAACCTTCGATCTGGGTATGATTTTTTTTTTGTTCGTTTTTCCAAGTCCTTGGTTAGTAATTTATGAGTCTTGTGGTTTCTATTCAATTGAAACTTTGAACAGAAACTATGAATTCAAATTGGGTTAAATTTTGAATTTTTACCAGTGGGCATCTTTCTAGTACTTTTGGTAAGTGATATGGTGTTCTGGGATTTGTTTCAGAAGCCCTAATTACATCAATTAGCGAGATAGAGACGTAGTTTTCTACTTCTAGTAAAATGGGTACTTGTTGCATTTTGGCAGAAATATATGTATTAAATAAAATCTAGGTGGTCTGGTTTTTTGGTGTTCTTGGATGTGAAGTCCATATTATCATCTTTCTACTGTTGGAGGTTCTTTTTTCAAATGTGTAATGACCATGATTAGAGGCTGAGAAAACCCATATTCAGGATAGGGACCCCCTCCTGCTTGATTTTTTTTTTTTTTTGTGTGTGTATTTATGCACATCAATGTTTAAGCAGACCAAAAAAAAGCAGCTTAATATTAAGGAACCAAGGTTAAACTGAATGTATAGATACCTTCAATTTAGTGATCTTCTAGGCATGCTTGGTCGCCCTATTTTACAAGAAAAAGTATCTTCTTTATGATCAGTAAGCAAAATAGATACTTTGAAGAGTATTTTGTGCAAAACCATTTTAGTTTGATGCAAAAATGGTGACCCTGATGTCTTAGGCTTCCAAATGAGCCCTCAAAGTGTTTACAATTACTTTTTTCTTTTGTCCTCTTTGTGGATTGTTTAGGTTAACTTAATTGACTATGACACTGTCTATTGAAAGTTGGTTTTTCTGTTTATTTAGATCTTACTATGGAGAAAAACTTTCATTGAGACTTTAGATTACATTTGTTAGATTTGAGCTTTCTGAACTTAGTTGAGCTCCACATTGTGAAACTGTGAGATTGCATTAGTCCATTACTTCGGGGTCTTTTAAGTTTATTGGAAATCATGGATTTGTTGTGTTTCATTGTTTTAAAATATGCTGCTGATCGAGATTCTTTTTTATTTGGATCTGATGTCTTGTTTTCTTATTTTTGAGGAAGGTGAGGTGAAAATTTAGATATCGGATAACTGCTGTTGAGGAAAGGGAACCTTGCGAAACTATCTGTGCCGCTAACAGCTAAACAAAAAAATAGAACATCTGTATAGATTTTGATAACTTGGCTATCAAAACAGCATTAATTGTTGGGATTCTCAATGTGTACAAATTAGTGTAAATATTTCGTCTTAGGATATAATAAACCAATTAGGTACAAGGATTATCAAATTTCAAAATATGAACTAGTAGTTGGGTGCTGGTGTTGAGGAGTTAATTCTTGCTTCCAGGAGTGACACATACATTATTAAATGATGTAACTCTTAATCAACCTTATAGCAGCCATTATTGACCCAGTTTTAAGACTTCTTTATTTCAGTTTTTTCTAAAAGGCACATAATAAGCAAAAGAAATTGTTGTAATAAGAAGCACTGATGGAATCTTAGGATGGATGACTTTTACTTCTATTATTACTATTCTAGGATCCTATGTGGACATTCAATTATTAATCAAATGGGTAGAAGGGATCATGGAGATTCATAAAGAATTGAACTCTGTTTATGAAAATTAATAACAAGTGGATTAATTTCTGGTGTCTGGAGTACGTCTGTCTCTTTTTTCCCTTGAGTTAGAGGATTACATGGTTTATTATTCTCTGTCAGCTAAATGTATCTCTTATTTTCGCTCTTGAGTGAAGTTTGGAACTTTTAACGTTCACTGGCTATTCTTTTAGTTAAATTAATGTTCAACAACCAGAATTTAAAGATTATCAGAAAAAAGAAGAAGAAAAAAGACAAAAAGGAAGCTCTAGACCATGCATTCATCCTTAATGGAGATAATGAATCTTCATTTATTAATTATAGACTGAATTACAAACGTATGACCTGAAAACTGTCCCATGTTCAAGTTTATTTTGCAGCAACTTTTTAATTACCCAGTGCTTAGATTAGCAGCATGACCACAATGGATTTCAGCAGGGGAGGTAACAGTCTCACTAACAACTCTAGTTTGTCTTCAAGGCAGCGGTTGCGCTGGACACATGAGCTTCACGAACTCTTTTTGGATGCTGTGGCCCAGCTCAGTGGCCAGATAGTAAGATTTCTCTAAACAATCCATATTTGAAACTCTGAAGATTTACAAAATTGTGCTTTCTTGCAGAAGGAATATATTCATTTTTTTTTATTCTGTAAGTGGAAAATCCCTGAAATGTTTGAACAATCCATATTTCTTATTCTTTTGATAAAAAAATAAAGTAATATATATATATAAACACAGTACTTAGGATACTATGGTAACTCCTTCATTGTAGTCATGCAGTGAAAAAGATGAGCAATTCGAAGCCGACGTCCAAACAATCTGAACCATCAGAAACTGTGGTTAAGGCACCTGCACCCAGTGACAGCAACATTGATGAGAAAACCTAACCAGAAGTGAAATCTCTACAGCCTAAAGTTCTTAGTGGTCCTAAGTAGGCGAAAGACACCATCAAGGTCAATGGTGGATTTTAAAGGGTGTACCAGAAAGGCAGAAAGAGAACACACCATCAATGCCTACAGAAAGGAAGAACAGAAATTTCCATCTCAAGAGGAGATAGCCCGAGCCAGGTGAGAAATTGCTTCGGCATTCACAATCATATTTTTTTTACGAGTTAAACACCCATAATATAACAGTAGAGGAATGCTAGCTAGGTCTTAAAGGGGGTGACTGTTGCAACCCAGAAAAGAGAGAGAAGCAAGGAACCCAATATTTTAGGCTGCCTTTGGTTCACGATCTGTAAACAAGTTTTCAAACACTAGGAGACAATCTGAAAATCTGAATTGTATTCTCACAATATCCAAAGCTGTTCCTGAATTCAAATAACTGTGAAAACGGATATTTGAATTTATCCCATTTTTTACAGCATTTCAGCTGTTTAATGGGTGGTTTAAATGTTTGGATATTGTGAGAATACAGGATTTTTTTACAATATTTTTTTTACAGCATTTTTTACAGAAAGGAAAGAGAAAAGGATGCATATTCACTGAAAACACCAATTTTTCTTTTATTTCTGATTTTAGGTTTTCTGGATTGCATCAGGAAACTCATCTGCAAAAATGACCTAACCAAAAGTGTGTGTATGTCTCTCTTTTTTCCCAGGATTTTTGTATCTCTTGTTTTCAAAAACAATCAGCGTATCAGGATCCCTATTAAACATGGGCTTAATTTTTTATGTGGTTTTTAGGAAAATTTATCCCATTTTTTACTGTTTAATGGGTGGTTTAAATGTTTTTCTTTAGCATTCCTCATTGTAATATCATGTTAAAACTCTACTGAATAAACTATATGCCAATTTCTGCATAACCTCAAAGGATCGATATGAAACTTCTCTGAGTTTACTAGAATTTGGCTTGCCACAGTTGCAGTTAAAATCTTTCTCATATTTTCATTGTAAATTTCTTTCAGAGAGGAGAAAACAGAAAACTTTGAGGGAAGAAAAAGCCTCGTCAAAGAAAAATAAAGGTGGAAAGGCAGCCTAATGAAATATAGAAGAGAAGTACTTTGAGTGGACCAAAAAGCTGTCTTGGCGGAGATTTTACTGGCAGCATACTATTGGCCGCACCCAGACTCAGAAAATGGAGATGAACTTGGGTTTGTATCTTACTGTAGTATGATTTAAGCCTATCTTTAGAGGGAAAAGAAAAAGAAAGTTTGAAACCCATCCATCCTTCCTCTTGGGTTATGGAAATCCTTCCTCTGGTCTAAGATTTTACTGGCAGCATACTATTGGCTGTGCACCCGGATTCAGAAAATTAAGTTGAACTTGGGTTGGTGTGTGGGTCTGGGAATTATGAGTATCTTACGGACTAATGTTGCTGCAAATTCGAGGTACATTTGGGATATCATTAGTGGTTAAGAGACTGTCTGGTTGGCTTCTGTGAAACAAAATCTCATCATCACGAACATGGATTTTTGGTTCATGAATATCCCTAATGACTCTTCATGGTTCGGAGAAGGAATTTTGAACATAGGGAGCTGGCTAGGAAATTCAGTCCCCATGTTATAGGGATGGCTCTATGACCAGTTTCTGAAAAGATAGGTGGCATTCTCTCGTGGTCCTATATGATAGATTCCCCCAAGGCCTTTGGCTTGATTCTACCTTACCTCTTAATGTTACGGTTGATGCTTGCATCCATGAAGGGACATGGAGAGTTCCATCCCATCTAAGAAATGATCTTGGTGATATTGTTAACCACCTTCACACTGTGGGAGTAGACTGTTAAAGGGAAGGATAAGGTGATCTGGTGTAATAGCTCTGGGATTTATTCTCTCAAGGATACCTACAATGCCATCCGTTCTACTAATCCCAAGCCACCAAGAAACCATTTAGTCTGGTTCAAACACAATATTCCTCGCCATTCTTTTATCTCATGGTTATCCCTGCATCATAGACTGAAAACCAAAAGCACACTTTGTTCTTGGTGGATCCAGCTAGATTCTCTTTATGTTCTCTGCCATTCTGCTCTTGAAGATGAAAATCACCTATTTTTTGAATGCCCATACTCCCAGCCTATATGGATCAATCTCTTGATGAAATTGAGGATGACCTTGAACACGGGCGGAGCCAGGAAATCAAAATTCCTATTTTCGCCCCTGGTTATAATATAATATTATATAGAAATATTTTTTATAAGAAAAATATTCAATTAAAATTTATCTTTTTTTCTTAATTTGGCCCTGGCTAAAGCCAGGGTGAGCCAACTATTGGCTCCGCCCCTGCTTGAACAGCTTCATTTACAACATTTGGGGTGAAGCTGAACGCAACCTCAGGATCTTTAATTCCCAGCAACGGCATCCTATAGCCTTATTCAAGCTATGGTAGACGAAATAAGGCTCAAGCTCTCAGCTACTATGCATCAGGTCCAAGACACATATTACAACAGGACTTTCATGAATCAATGGAATATCCTTTGCAGGTTTCAAATTCATCATGAAATCACTTGCAAGTGGGCTCCTCCGAGTGAAGGGAGTACATGATAAACATGGATGGTTTTCTCACTAACAAAAATGGAGGGTATGGTGCCAGAATCAGGGACTCCTAAGGGTGAAGTTATTGCAGCAGCAGCAGCAGCAGCAGGTAATGTGAATCCTTCATCTGTTATGAGCTTCAGGGAGTTGATGGGGCTGAAGTTAGCTCAACAGCATGGCCTAAGGAATGCCTGCATAGGGACAGACTCTGAAGTGGTGTACTCCTACTTTCACTCACCTTCTTTGCAGCCACCTTGGAGAGCTATTCAGTTATGGAGGTGAATTCTTCGTCTCAGAGACAACTTTGAGAACTTCAGGATCACTCACATCTTCCGTGATACCAATCGTGCTGCTGACTATCTAGCCGGCTTGCATCTTTCCTCGGAGCTTAAAGAGTTCACTCCCAGCTCATTTGCTGAGGATTTGAAGAAGATCATAGCATAGGGAATGCATTGCATAAGGCTTGTCTAATGTTTTTACAAAATCTTATCCCTTAAATGAACCAAACCAGCAGCACCTATCATTTAAAACCTTTGTTTTAGACCTTTTGATTTTCTCTCCGTCGTTTAGGGTTGAAAGAAACCCTAAATATTTTGAGGCGGCAGCGCCAAAAACCCCTCTCTATGGCAGCCAAATCTGTCTCCTCCTCTACAAATATTTGTTTTTGCACATTCTTTATTTCTCTCCCCATGTAGAGTGCAGAGGTTCTCAATGGATTTTTCTCAACTTCAGCAAGGTGTTCTCTTATTTTCCTTTTGCAAAGTGTTTTGCTTCTTCTCCGTAACATCTGTCTCACATTTTGCGTGTGCTTGCAGGTCTGATTGAGGGGATGGAAAGAGCTAACCTACAAGTTGAATTTATTTTTCTCTCTCCTTCATGGTGCGAGTTTTAGGTTATTATTTTGTTTTTTATATTTGCATTTGGATTTGGATTCTGTTTCAAGTAGCACTGCAAATTACCTCTGTTATCTTCTTTTTTTCCTTCTCTTATTTTTTCATTTTTTTTTTGCAGGTTCCATAAATAAGAAAAAAAAGAGTACCTTGAAGATTTGAACTCCGGCCATATCTACTTTTTTGCCCTTTTAACTTTTGCTTCCTTTCTCTTACTACAATCTCTTTTTCATTGTTTATAGGTTTACTAATTTTGCAGGTACGTTGGGTTATCTCAATGTTAAAATCTGTACCGTACACTTTTTCCATTTTAATGATTCTGATAGACCATTGAAATTTGAAGAAGTATTGCTAAC
>MVGT01002624.1:131815-155354 GCA_002174775.1 Macleaya cordata | reverse complement strand
ACACTTAAGAGAGGGTTTTGTTAAACTATGGCTTCTCTTAGTAGGTTATGCGCGAAATGCGTGGAAGGATGCGTGCGAAGCGCGCATAGGGGTTTGCAAAATCACACCTACTACACGCGTGTTAAGAGGCCGACGAGGTATTGACCCGTGCCGGAGGCACGGGGAATTACCTAGTAATGGATGATGTTCTACTTTTTTTATCATTCTATGTAAAGGCAATGGGTTATAGTTTTAAATTGCGGATAGGACCTCAACATTGACAAGCCCTTTATGTAACTTATCATTTCTTTTGTATGTTCAGTTCAGTCTTTTGTGTTTTTTTTTTTTTTTTTTTTGCCCACCTCAAAACTTTTAATTCTCATTACATTGTTATGTAAAGTGATCACTGTCCACAAATGGCAGGATGATGACCCAAAATGTATAATTTGTGAATATGGATAAACTGATAACAGAAAATAGCATGCCAATTGCCTTGTCAACCAATTCCATTGTGATGTTATAGCATTATCAGATTTCTTGACAGTCACTGGTGAAAGGTTTCCTAGTTCAGAGCAGTTCAGTCTTATTGAACTGGCTCTACCCCAAAATTACAGGCTCTGGAATGAAAGATTGGCACTCCCCAAAACCTTGTTGGCGGACTCGTAGTGAGGGCAAGCTAGAGGGTCTTGGTCTTAAGCAAACTGTTAGGCCCAACCGGCCCGTATCTCTGCCGGACATGCAATTCCTAGGCTTGCCCGATCTAGCCCAATGTTTTTTAGGCCCATGACAACCCGGTCCATCCGAGCAAAGTATAACAAGTAAATAGTTGGGTGGAAATATACAGCTAGAACAACAACTTTCTAAGCTACAACTTTATTCAAATTTTTTTTTTTTTGTTTTTTTTTTTAAATTCTGTTACATCAAAGCAAACTAGTGAAACTACTACCCAAATTACATCAAACTAAGTGAAACTACCATGAACTAAGTAAATCTAATAGCAATTAAGTCCCAATTACATCAAACTAAGTGAAACTAAACCAATTACATCAAACTAAGACAGACTAACAACAATTCCCAATTACATGTAAAATCATACTAACAAGAAGGCTGGGAGGAACTAGGATTCTCATCAAGCTGGTGGCAGGGAAGATTCTCATCAAGCTGGTGGCTGAGAGGATTCTCATCATCCTTATCAGGAGGCTCGGAAGGATTCTCATCATCCTTATCAAGAGGCTCGGGAGGATTCTCATCATCCTTATGAGGAATCAGCTCTAACTGCATCTGCTTGAGTTCTGCTAAATGGGGAGCATGCAACTTCTTGTGTTTGGTGAGCTGTCCTTTAATTGGGAACCTCTTGTCACAGTAGCAACAAGGGAATTCTTCCACATCAGTGCAGCCTGGCTTCAAGTGCTTCTTGGTGTGTCCACCAAGTGACGCCGACTTTTCATATCGCTTGTAACAATAGTGACAGGGGAAGTCTCTCTTTCGAGTGATGAGTACTTCATTAGGATCATCGGCTGGAACAGCAGTAGTACCTTCTTTTGATCCAACAGCAGTAGCACCTTCTTTTGATCCAACAGCAGTAGCACCTTTTTTTGATCGAACAACAGTAGTACCTGGACCTGCTTGATCTGTTTAATTATAAACTCAAGAACCTATCAGTTAGTAATTAGGATAGATGTAGTTAAGGCCAATTTCTATGTTAATATCATAGTAGTATCTTCTTAATTGTCCAATCAAAAAGTCTTCTTCTTAATTAGGATTTAATTACAGGTCAAATTTCTATATCTACTTATGAAATTCAACAACTCTCCAACCTCTGTTATGAAGGTTGGATTGCTGTAGTTGCTGAGAAGAACCAGAGTCTTCAAGTCTAAATTTTTCCTTGAGAAGAATGGTCTGAAGTTCTTGCAGTCCAACTGGTTTCGTCTTGAAGATAATGGTATCTTTCCAACTCTTGTATTGAGATGGGAGACCTTGTAGTATGAACAAGATAATATCTTCTTCTTCAAGAGGATTTGAAGAAGCTGCAATTTGTTCAGCTATGGAGGAGACTTGATTTAGGTATTCTGACATTGTTTCATCTCCCTTCTTCAAATGATGAAGTTGATTCTTCAACTGAAGAATTTTAAATCTGGAGGTTGAATATAGTTTATCCTCCAAATGTTTCCAAATTTCAGCGGAACTGGACAATCCTTCCACTTCCAAGATCAAATCTTCAGAGATCGTTTCTGTTATCCAGCTCTTCACAATCTGATCTTGTTTCCTCCAGCTCTCTCCATCTCTTGAGATTTCTCCGTCTTTATCTTCTGGACATAAGCAACTTCCGTTGATGTAGCAGAAGAAATCATTTGCATGGATAACGGTCAGAATCTGTGATTTCCACAGCATGTAATTCTTGATGTCTAATTTGACTGAGACATAATTGGAAATTTTTATTGGACTTGCCATTTGTATATGCAGAAAAGGAGTAATTTTTATGAGTGATGAACAGAACAGAGATTTGAAATTTAAGAAGGAACAGAGAAATTGAACCACAGAGAAAGTTTGTATGCTTCCTCCCTTTTATTATCAATATATCTATTATCTTTTACTGATCAAAAAAAAAAAAAAAAAAAAAAGTGAAGATTTCACACCGATCAAAGAGTTGCAGATCAAATCAGACAAACTTGAAAACAGATCAAAAAGATGAAGTGAAACGTAACAATTCACAATGAGACAGAGATGATAAGAGTGAGAAAACGAGGAGGAAATGCAAAAGAATCAGTGACGAAGATCTGCAACTAGAATTTGACGAAGATCTGCAACTAGAATTTGACGAAGATCAAAAAAGTTTGAAGATTTCGAGAAGAGTAGATGAAGAACTCAGCCCAGCAGTATCTTGAAGACGAGACGACGAAACTGAAAAAGACTTCTCGTTGATCTGCTCTGCAGGGAATGAAATCTGAAAATGAAGTTTGAGCAGACACCTAGTATTTATAGACAAATCCAAGTTTCACTTAAAAGATTTTTGATTCGGTATTACTAAGCCTACACATAAAACGGTACAACACACTGACTATTGGACAACTGTTATATAAACTATCTGGCTCTTTCCCTTGTGGCTTGTGTCCGTAAATTTAGTAATGTTAGGAGGGTAATGTTAGAATAAAAAAAGTTCAAGTCTCAGTTTTTTCTTCGTTTTCTTAGTTCTGGCAATGCTCTCTCCACTGGTTGATTCAAACTGAAAACGAAGAAGAGGAGGGCTTCAGAAGTGGTACGCATTCTTCATTTGGTTTGCAATTTATATTTTGTTTTAGCTTTTATCCCAAGGAAGTTTAGTTCGTGAGAATTCTTTGTTAGGGTTTATATTGTGTGTGTTGATTGATTGCCTTTTCATCAGAGTAGTATTGATAGCTTTGCTAGCTCAATTAGTAGATTAGTTCAGATTTTTATTGCATTCACAAAGTGATGATTATGCCCTTTTATTGAATTTCTTTCTTTCTATTATTAGAATATGGGCACTGCAGTAAGTAAGTGTTTTTATAATTATTGGGGATTAGAGTTTGATTTCTTGATATATATATATATATATATATATATATATATATATTGCTATGCTTGTCTAGGTGAGTTCATTACTGTTGATTACTTGATTTAAAGAACTGAAAGCCAAGCTCAAAAGTTTTATNTTTTATAATTATTGGGGATTAGAGTTTTATATATATATATATATATATATATATACATATATATATATATATATTGCTATGCTTGTCTAGGTGAGTTCATTACTGTTGATTACTTGATTTAAAGAACTGAAAGCCAAGCTCAAAAGTTTTATCTTCAAATATGTTTGAATTGCATTTCAATGACTAGGGGTTTTCGTCTTAGTTATATGTTGGTTGGCGAAGGTGGTCATTCTAGATTTTGCATTGACAATGCAATGTTGGGTCTTATAGAACGCAACATCAGGCCTTATTTAGAAAATCAAGATTACTTGTAAGGGCTCACGTTTACTTAAGTTGAACTGATGTTGCTATTGTGTAGCAGCAGATTAGGTTTCTAGTCCATAGGAAAAGAGTGCATACAACGAGCAGTCTAGTAAAAACCATTGTGCTTTGCCTTGGTTGCGGAGGTTCTTTGGTGGAGGCAACGCCTAGATAGGTCACTGACAATGCAATGTTTAATGTTTTTTTTCACTATCAAGTTACACATTGGTTGGCAAAAGTGCTCATTCTGGATTTTGCATTGATAATGCAACGTTATGTCTTAGAGTATTGAACAATGGGCCTTATTTAGAAAATCAGGATTAGTTGTAAGAGCTGTCGTTTACTTAATTTGAACTGATGTTGCTATTGGGAAGCAATAGATTGGATTTCTCGATTGATGATTTTTTTTTTTTTTTTTTTTTTTGTGTAAACTGGCATTTGATAGTCCAGAGGAAGAGAGTGCGTATAACTAGCAAAGTAGTCAAAACCATTATGCTTCATTGCTTTGCCTAGGTTGAGGAGGTTCTTTGGGGAGGCAACTACTAGACAGACAATGCAATCCTTAACGATTCACAATTTCAAGTCTGATAAAAAGTCTGACAGAAGATGGGTCACAGACAAGGCTTACCCTTGCACCATTAATCCTCCCAAAAGAGGTTTTGTAGCTATTCCCCACTTGAATGGGATCTTTCTTGAAATGCAAATCCCTAGAATGCTTCTCCACACACTCGATTCAAGCATCTTGTAAATCTGAATTCCCAACTAAAGGTGCAACACTTGCATTAATTTACTCCCCCACTCTCTCTACTTCCCCACTGAACCTCTATTGCCATAGGCTAGAAAAGGATCCAAGAGGAAGCCACACTTACAATGTTGGTAGTTGACTTTGACCACATCCCATTATTAAAGTCAATGAACAAATCTAATCCCCTACTCCAGAATCCTGAATTTATGTAGATCAATAAAAAGGGTGGCTGATACATCTTAAGAGCACCGTACAGCACACCTCCAATGCCTTCACTAATTTGGGTTCGAACAACATGGTTTCATCTGCGGAATGAAGATTGCATAGGTGAGATCCTTAGCGTGAGGAAGAAGGATACTTCCCCTACCACCAAAAACTAACCAAAATAATCACTTCAACTTCTTCTAAGGCAATCCACTGAGTATTAGTCTAGCGCAACTTGTGAGTCCTAAAGAAACCGAAGGAGCTCATTTACTAGATTATTAAAGGGTGTAGATGCAAATTCTGATCATGTTCCTCTATTTGCACCCAGCCTCCGCCTAGGACTTTAACAACATAGCTCACTGCTCATTGTATCTTTGAGGTAAGGGTTAAGGAAGAGCAATTGGAGTACTGTTCCAAGGCTTCCTTTTTTTGGAGGTACTTGAATACTTCCATAAATTTGCTGCTGATGATGTGCCAAAAACTAAGAAAAGAAAAAATAAAAGAAGTTGGAAAGCATCAGAACCAGGCACCAATGACCATTGAGAATCACCTACCAGTGTAGGAATCTCCTCTTCAAGTATAGGCAGCTCAATCCACCGTGTAAACTCTCTTGAAATGGACCCAAATGCCTAAGTTTGGGTTGAAGTGAATGGCTTTCAGACAAAGAACGGAGAAATAACTAACCAACTACTCTTATTAATATACTGATATACATTTTTTGCCATCCTGAAGGTGGTGATTCCACAACTGGGGAGGATTACTTGTTGCTTCTTGGATCATAGTCATGGATCCCACAAGTTCCACTTAGAGAATTGTGATAAGGTATGCATTCACTTTGAAAGGTAGGCATCGGGCTGAGTACTTTTGTAAGAATTAATGAGGTCCATTTGGTGAAGAGTTGTCGTGTTTTGGGAGGTGAGGGTGGGGTGGGTGGGGAGGAATATCTTATGGAGGAAAGTGATTATGTGGAAGTATGTTTGTTCTAAGTTAGGCTGGTTTCAAACTCAAATGTTATATTTGGGCAAGGTCACGAGGGTATTACTACTACTTAGATTTAAAAGCTCAATTTGATTCAAGGTGGGTTCAGGGGAGTATGAGCTTTCTCAAGTACCACCGGCTTGATGATACTCTTTAGGGGTGAATTTCCAACCGTAAGGATTTCTTCTTTGGATATTATGATTTATGTGATAAATGCAAATAGTTGGACATCCTGGAGATGGAGATTAAAGGAATATAAATGTTTGGAATGTCAAAGCAGCAGCATCTTCCCTTGAGAGATTAGACTTGGTTCATTTCGAGGGTGTGGTAGAGGATGAGGATTTGCTAGGCGTATGACTCCTCTTTTCACTCTTTCTCTTCTATTCTATCTGATTAGATTCAGCCTGCTTTCCAGTTCAGGAGATTTGGAAGGTCTTATCCCGTTAAGGTGGTTTGGGGTACCAATACTTCATCCTGAAATGCCCTTTCGTTTCTGTTTTCTTCTCTACCTGCCCTTCACCCACTGAATCTCAGCTACTCTTCTCCGCAAACTTCTGAAATTTATAAGTTCTGTTTCTCCTTTTTGATCTTATGAGCAGCTTTGAAATTGCTGGAGCTCCAAGACTTCGATTTGGGTATGATATTTTTTATTTTATTTTAGATTTTTCCAAGTATTTGTATAGTAATTTATGAGTTTTTTAGTTTCTCTTCATTTGAACAGAAACTGCATAATCAATTTTGGTACAATTTTGAATTTTTACTATTCTGGGATAAATTTTGTTTACTTTTGGAAGTGATATAGTGTTCTGGGATTTGTTCAGAAGCCCTAATTACAGTAAGTAATGAGGTAGAAAGTAGAATAGATTTCTACTATTAGTAACATAGGTATTTGTTGCACTTTCGGAATAATAAAATCCTGGTGATCTGGTTTTTGGTGTTCTTGAATGTGACATTAATGTTATTATCTCTCTACCATCGTTGGAGGTTCTGTTTAAATATGTGATGACCATGATTAGAGGCGGAGAAAATCCATATTGAGGATAGGGACCCCTCCTACATGATCTTCTTTTGTGTGTATTTATGCACATCTGTGTCCTTAAGCAGACCAAAGAAAGCAGCTTAAAATTAAGGAACCAATGCTAAAATGAATGTATAGATACCTTCAATTTAGGGATCTTCTAGGCATGCTTGGTCACCTTCTTTTACAAGAAAAAGAATCTTCTTTATGAACAATAAGAAAAACAGATACTTTGAAGAGTATTTTGAGCAAAATCATTTTGGTTTGACACAAAAATGGTGATCCTGATGTCTTAAGCCTTTTTAGGTCTTTGAGCATGCTTAGTAATTTTCTTTACTTTTTTTTATTTAATTATTTTAATTTCATATATTCTATGGTCCAATAAGTCCAAGTTGAAACCACATACCCACCTGCCTTAACCTTCATTATATTTTCATAAATGAGTTCCAAATCTTCGCCCACGAAGTGGTTACAATTACTTTTTTCTTTTTTCCTCTTTGTGGATTGTTTAGGTTAACTTAATTGACTGTGACACTGTCTATTAAGAGTTGGTTTTTCTGTTTATTTTGATCTTACTGTGAGAAAAACTTTTATCATACTTTAGATTACATTTGTTAGATTTGAGCTTTCTGGACTTAGTTGAGCTCCACATTGTGAAACTCTGAGGTTGCGTTAGTCCATTACTCTGGGGTCTTTTTAGTTTATTGGAAACACGGATTTGTTGTGTTTCATTGTTTTGAAAATAAGCTGCTGATTGAGTTTCTTTTTATTTGGATCTGATGTCTTGTTTTCTTATTTTAAAGATGCAGTGAGGTGAAAAGTTAGATATTGATGAAAGCAGTATGTGGTGTTTCTTTGTGCGCAACTTTGACGGGGTTAGATAGAATATGATTTTTGGTGACGATGAGCACATTGTTTTTTTTTTTTTTTTGTTTGAGGTCTAGGATGTCCAGGCCTTTTAGATCACCCGACTAGTCCCTAGGGTGTAGGCTAGACCTCCCTATCTACCTACAACCTGGTTAAAATTTTATTATAGGAGTGGCCACCAAGAAGAATTGAACCCTCAACCTCCATTTTGTGAGGTGAGTGTCTTACCACTTGGCCATTGTTGAGTACATCATTTTCGCCCAAAATCAGTCACTTAATCATCTTCATCTACATGTTGGCACACACCCAATTTGAAGGCAAAATCTCTCCCCAACATTACTCTTGTTTACAGGTTATGATCCATTTTATTGTATCTATTCAATTATTCTCTATATATCTTAATTTTTACCAGCACAGGCACAAACTTTCTGTTGACCGTTAAAAGTGGAGACCAATAGGATATGGTGCTTTTGTTCACCCACGTTAACACGGGGTGAACAAGATCCTTCTTATTGGAGAGATTCAAATCAAGATTGGCGTGAGATATGGATTTTATGTAAATTGAGATGTACTTCTTAAGATTAATGTTGTATCATTACTCATTTCTTAAACCTTGAGGGGTTGCTCGAGTGGTTCGACCGTGGGTTTGCTCCCCATAGGTCACCACTTCGAATCCCCTCAAGGCCACTGGGGGGATTCTTAAGCGGCCGCTTCCTCCACAGGGCCCCGTGGATTAGTCGAGGTGCGCGCAAGCTGGCCCGGACACCAAGGATATCAAAAAAAAAAAAAAAAAATTACTCATTTCTTAACCTCGACTATCCTAACCTCGACTATCCGTGAACCAAACCGCATAAATGTTCTCGTGTCGTGTTTTGAAAAATTAAAAAAATAAAACTTGTGTTGTATCCGTGTCGGGGACATCTGTGCTTCATAGGATACGACCCCCCTCCCCCTCCCCTCTCACACGTGCTACGGTTTGTGTGAGTTGGACAACTCATGTAAACGATAAATAGTTTTTCGTAATAAAAAATTAGCCTTTCAGATCAGTTACATGTGGCCGCGGCAGGTGTAAAATGAGTGTAAATATCCAAATTGAAATCTACAACCCTTTTTTTATGACACTTCACTTTGAATTGTTTGTTGAAATGTCATGTGCTGCCACGTGTATTTTCCGTCTCATTATAGCTACAGTTATAGACTCTGCTTGATACACCATGAATATTCTCAAATGCAAAAATTTACAGTTCATCATGTGTTTGTAGGTGATTGATAAGGGCATCTAATAACAAATATTTGGTGGGATTTACAATGGGCTTACAAAATAAACAATCTAAAATTTTATATTTATTTATTTTTAATTTATAGAATTTTAATTAGCACCTACAAGAATCGTGAATTTTTGCATTTGCGAATAATCACGGTGTACCAAGCAGGGCAGTGATATGAATAGTACCCATGTCTTCCATGCCTTCAATGTCCTTGTTCGTATCGATTCTGCCCTCATCGATTTAATACTGATTATGTTCTATGTTATTTCAATAATAATTACACTCGGTTTACACTTGAAAATAAGTGATGCACAAAGTTGATTAAGAGCTGATTTTTTTGTGACGAAGGGTTAACCAAATAGCGTGTCGTATATTTGCCACGCGCATATGAGTCAGTAAAATAAGTTTGTGAAAAGATTAATCAAATAACGTATCACATAATTTGTCAATTCACATGTTCGTAACATGCATGAGGGGGCAAAAGTGAGTTTGTTGTGAACCCGAGTTCTCTTGATTACTCATATAATTTTCGATATGGACCCGGATATAAAGTGATGTGCACTTAATTCAGAGTATATATTTTTTCTTTCAATAATTCTACGCTTTTCTTCCACCCTGATAAAGATGGGTTAACTACATAAAATATAAAAAAAACACCCTAATTTGGGTAAATTACACCAAAGTAATCATTTTGAGAAAAAAAAAATCAGCACCCTCTCTCAATTTTTGCCCAAAATCTTTCAAAATGTCCTCTTAACTTTTTATTGTCTAGACCCTTTATACTTCAATCTATACCATTTATTATTCAATCTAGACTCTTTATTCTTCATTCTAAACCCATATGTAGCATTATTTTATCGAAGGACGTGCTATTTGAACATTGAGATCAAATGTTACAATTAAAACATTGGGTTGTGGGTCCCATATGGTTACACTTCAAGAGCTAAATTTTTTTGAGGTTGTTCTCTTCACCATGTACATCATCCTCACAAAAAATTAACATATCCTAAAACTTCTAACATCATAAAAAATTGATTGGAAGTTGATTGAAAATTAGCGGTGAGGAAAAGAGTCACTTTTTTATGGGGTTAAAAGTATTAGAATAGACTGATTTTTTATAAGGATGATCTTCATAGTGAAAAGAACAACCTCACAAAATTTCAGCTTTTGAAGTGTAACCATGTGAGCCCTACATCCCAATGTTACAATTGTAACATTGGTTTCAATGTTCAAATAGTAGCGTCTTTTATCTAATAACTAAGAGTACTTTGGGGTTAAAAATGGGGTGGGTGCTTGTTTTGTTTTTATATTCAAAAAGGTAATTTGGGAGCAATTAACCCAAATTATGTTATTTTTATTGTCATTTTCCCCATAAAGATATTTACTATCTTTAGCAATGTTTTTTTTTTTTTTATGACCATGATTTGATTTCCAGGCCTCTTACAACGCCTCGCCTCTTACAACACCTCACTAGTTCCTCAGTACTGAGTTCCTCCTTTTCATAGCTAACAAGTCTTGTGGCCACGATCACTTTTCACAAAAATTTATTCTTAATTTTATTAGTTTTTACATATATTTTCTTACAAATTAAAATTTAGTGAACTAATTAAATATTATTATTATTATTTTGTAAAATATAAATTACAGAATATATATATATTACTAATTTTAAATAGTTTGGTTAATTGTTTTTTTTACTTAGACTCCTATTTTATTTTTTAGAAACTCTTTCTTTTATTAATTTTGATGATGAAGTATTTTATTTCTTAGAAACTTTTTTTATTAGTGTTGATGATGTAGCACTCTAGTTTTTCTTAAAATTTTAAGCAAGTTTCATCTTTATAATATATACTAACTTCCACATCCCCTGAGTTTTTTTTAAAAAAAAAAAAATCTTTTTAATAAATAATTAAAAAATTTAGTTATATTATAATTTTAATTACTATAAATTTTGAAGGAGGAAATTTTTAAGCAGAAAGAGATTTATTATAATTAGAAAGTTTAGTTGTTTTAACATGATAATTACAATAAATTTTTAAAGAGAATTTTTAGGGAGAAAGAGATTTGACAGAGACATGTGGCATGATTTAAAGAGAATGCTTGTAAGAGAGACACTTGGCAGAGAAAGGCTTCTCCTATATTATATTACTAGTTTTTAAGCCCGTGCTACGCACGAGCAACGCTTTAAAAAATAATAAAATTAAAATAATATAATCTGATATAGTATAAAACTTTAAATACAATCTAAATATTAATATCAAAACAAACATATTAAATACTTTTTTTTGTTAGAACAAACATATTAAAGTTAGAACAAAAAAAACATGACGTGATATTACACTACTATTATATCAAATTGTGGGATCCACATAGAGTTGATCAAAGGGATTGATTAGATGTTCTCCTCACCACATGTAGACCGTCCTTATATAAGATCATCCCGTTTTAAACTTCTAACTTCCTACAATTCGCACTCAATATATCCTTATTTATTAATTGTTGATTACAGCTAAACTTTTGGTGGAGTTAGAAGTTTTAGAAGGGATGATTTTTGGACATGAAGATCTTCGACATCAGCGGAATTTCGTTCTTCGGCCATCTTCATGTGGGGCCCTTAAAATAGTAGTACAATAAGCTATATTGCAATATCCCTCCTCAATTATTTGATTCTAATGTAGGTATAGCTACTATATTATCATCATATTTGCCCTTTCAAATTAGTGTATGCATGTAAATCTTTTAATATAATATTTTTTTTCTTTTTATTATAAAATTTGTTTCAGTTTCAATGAGAATAAGCCGTGGCCATACTAATATTAATCAACAAAATATTTTTTTAATTTTATATTTGTGAAAATTAAAATTTAGAGAATTGTTTTTAACTAAAGTATATTTCAAAATTAGAAGACATGCTTATTATTTAGACATGTTTTTTATACAGTTCATGTAGGGTCTACATAGAGATGATCCAACGATGTCAGGATGATTTTCTTGCGGTGTAGATCATCTTTATATATCATGTCATTAATTTTAAGACTTTTAATTAACCTCATCAAATGTTGGTTCAAAGTTAATTATAAAAGGGATAGTTTATAAATCATACAACTTTTGAGGATGATCTTTATGCATGATGAGCAATTCATCCTCACTGAAAATCAGCAATTGGATCATCTCCACATGGGTCTTAAATGGATTATGTAAAAAATATGTCTAAATAAGCATATCTCTCCCAATGTTAACTCAAAATATATATGCATCAGTACATTTAATTGATAAAAAAGAGAGAGAGAGAGAGAGAGAGAGAGAGAGAAAAGAAATAAAGAACATCTCAATACCCTTCTATAACATATTCTTATGGATCAATCTCAAAGTACTGCTTGGTAGCCGGATGATTGTCCTATAAATCATTAGTCCCATACTTCCTGGTACAACATTAGGTGCACCAAAAAATTATTCATCAAAACCAAAATCATAAATCAAAAAGAAAAAAGTAGTTGATCTTAATCATTTCCTGCTCAATTTTTCGGCATTCTGATAACTCATATATATACAGATATAAAATAACAAATGGTATTAAAAAAATAAAAATAAATGCTAAAATTAACAAATTATTTACATCATAGCGAGAAAGATCGAAACCGCATATACCCTCCCTTTTTTCATTGTTCTTCTACTTATAATCTTCTTCTTCTTTTTACTTGTTTGCTTTTTCTCTTCTCGAGGGAAATTTTTTTGAAGATCTAATATTTCCATACTTCTTTGCTAGCTTAATTTTTTAAATTAAATATGCAAATAACTCACATAGAAAATATATAAAATAACAAACGACATGAAAAAAAATATTAATTCACAAATAATATACATCTTAGTGAGAGAAAGAGACCGTCAATATATTCACTTTTTCTTTTGTTATTCTACTTCTTCTTCTTTTAGCTGTATAATTTTCTCTTCTTTGAGGGGTTAAAATTGTTTATCTAATCCTCTCATACTTCTTTGTTTTATTTTTAGGCATAAATATAATAGGATGAGCCACATTGTATCTTTGTCGATTTCTTGATGACAAAATAATATTCTTTCACCATTTGTACCATAATTTTTTGTGAACTGGCGATGTAGATCAAAGCTTCAAAGTCATCCTTTCTCTTATCCTTTACCACCATATAAGATTTTGTTTTAATTGAATTGGCAAAGAGAGCTAGGCATGATGGGGGAGATATATAGAGACTGTGAAATTAATTATTAATACTAATTAAAGAATATAATAATTTTGAATTTTGAATAAATTTAGTGGTTATAGGAAAGAAAGTTAATTTAATTAGTGAATACAATAACTTTGGATTTTGAAAACTGCTTAGGAAATAATTACTGAAAGGTAATAAAATCCCAAATTTGAAATTGTTTAGGATATAATTAATTAGTAATAAATTATATAGAAATGTAAATTAGGTTTTGAATTAGAAGGTTATACATGGTATTTATTTCAAATTGATTCCAAATATATTAACATTACTGTCAATATACAATAATATGTTATTATATGTATCTAATTAAGCAATAGAGAGTGTATAGGAGAGAAATTTATGCCTAAAAAATAACGTACATTTATAGGATGAGGTCATTAAATAGGATGGTATTATTACTTAAGACAATAACATGGAAGCTTTCTTGTGACTAGCTTTATGAGAGTTGAGTATGCCATGTGGATAGATGAAGCGTCACGTCAGGCACTTCAGCTATAGTAATATAGTATAGATAATAGATATAAATATAGATGTGTAAATTTGGAGAATAAACTCCAAGGAGTTGGCTACATTTTATTAAAATATTTTAGTTTTTAATTATTTGTTGTTTTTAATTAAATATTTTGTTTCCCAATTGGAGATATAGTTCCTATTTTTAAAAAGAGGAGGGATATTGCAACATATCTTATTGCGACACTATTGCAACATACTTTTTATAAGGCCCACATAAAGATAGATGGTTCGAGGGCTAATTTTTTTTGTAAGGATGTTCTCATCATCATGTAGATCATCATATTCGAAAATTAGCCCATTTTAAAAGTTCTAACACCTTCAAATCAACCTATGAAAAATTGGTAAATTTTAGACATTTTTTTAGACCGTTGAATGCTTTTAATTTTCGATAAATTTTTGATGGGTTTTAATTTTCGATAAATTTTTGATGGGTTTAGAACTTTTAGAAGTGGCTGATTTTTGAATATGATGATCTATATGATGAGGAAAATATCCCTACAAAAAAATTAGCCCTCTACAAATAAGACACGTAAGCATGTTCTTAAATTGAGTCCTCAAATCTAGTATGTTTAGATTAAGGAGGAAACTTATTAGGAATAGAAAGTTTCTTTTCTTTTCTTTTCTTTTTTTTTTTTTTTTGTTTTAACATAAGAAATAGAAAGAAAGTTATAATTAGAAAGAATTAAAAATTAGTCAATTACAATTTATTAAGGTTTAGTATATAATTAAAAATCGAATCCTAATCGAAACAGAAGATGAAAACATAATATATATATAATTAAGCTTTAATTGTTTGAGGAAATTGACCTAATTATTAAGCTTTCGATGGAGAATCTTCATACAGAGATCACATTAGAAATACTTTCTCGCTTACCCGTCCAATCGGTTTTACAATGCAAACTTGTATGCAAAACCTGGCGAACTCTCCTCCGCCTTCCTTACTTTGCTGATATGCACATACGTCGTCAATTACAATTACAATCATTGCAGCGTCACCAGCTTGACGTCGATGATGATGATGATGATGATGGTGGTGGTGCTAAGGTGGGTCCGCCGGGTTTCTTCTTTGCAATTGAGGATTTATACGAGGCACAACTTTATTATTGCGAAGGCGATAATATTATTGATAAGAAACATCCGTATTATTATTACAAGAGACTTGCGAGGGTTAACCATCCACCCATTAAGAAGCGAAGCGCTCAGAATGCCATTGTTGGTTCATGCAACGGTTTGATTTGTTTCTCCGAACCCCACCACGACATTGATGATCCTGTCTACATCTTAAATCCATTCACTCGAGAATACTTTTTCCTTCAAAGATTAACCAAAACATTTTCCAAAGGTTACATTGTGAACGGATTCGGTTACAATCCTTTCACTAATGAGTACAAGGTTGTTAGGGTAATATACTACCAAAACGTCGACCAAGGACCCTTTGTTGGACACGTCCAAGTCTATACTCTTGGTGGTGGCAGTGGGTGGAGAAACAAAGGAGAAATCGCGTACAAATTGAGATATCCATTACCAGGTATCCTTGCAAATGGAGCTCTTCATTGGCTAGACAAAGAATGGAAGATTGTGGCCTTCGATTTGGCAAACGAGGAGTTTCATTTGCTCCCGTCACCACCTTGTGTTCATCCTAGTCGTGAGCATAACTATTATAAACTCCTAGAGTTGGGAGGGTGTTTGTGTGTTGTTCATCGAGATGAGCCACGTCAAAATTTGGACATATGGTCGTTAAAGATGAAGAAAGAGCAAGACTATCAATCTTGGACTAGGGAGTTCAGTATAGCATGGGAAGGCAATTACCATGATAAGTACGAGCCCTTCGCCCTTACAAAGAGTGGTGAAGTTTTATTGCGGTACAATTTTGAGACACTCTGTCTGCATGACCCGAAAACTGCAACTATAACGAAACTTGTGGATGATGATATGGGTTCAAAATATTTTGAAGCAATTCCTCACATAAACAGTTTTGTTTCATTGAAAGCTCTAGAAAAAAAGTCTAGGAGAAGAAGAAGAATATGCAAGCTGAAGGAATACTAGAGCCAAAAAGGTTGACAAACTTTCTTCTTATTAGGGCATCAACTTGAACTTACTCTGATTAATATTCTTTCTCATTTATTCAGTATCTATAGATTCTGTACTAGTTGGTGTCAAAAAAAACAAAAGTTAAAAGGCACTTGTATTGATTTTAGGCCACGTTTATTTCAAGATCTGGATATGATTCATTGTTTTTGAAAACAAGGGATACAAAAGTCCCAAATGAATGCATTTAACTAAGGCTGTTTTCATAAATAAATTTTCGGATACAATCTTGACAACATCCCAAATTCTGAAAATGAAAAAGAAAAATGTCGTATTGGTGTGTTTTCAATGAAGTTGTACCTGTACTAAGATTTAAGAACAGTTCTCAGATTTAATATAAACTTACTTTTGGATATTCAAAATGTCAAAAATACAACCAAGATTTTTAGGATTGTATCCTAGTTATTGTGAGCTCCTTTTTTCGACAGCAAACAAAACACAGCATTGTGTCTTCTGATAACCCTGATCTGACAATGAATTGAAGCTTTGACATAGTCTGAGAAACAAAATGATTATGATTCGGATTCATTATCGAGTAAAAAAGAAAACTTCAAAGAACAATAAAAATATGATCTTTTATCGCATAAATACATTAAATGTGAAGAAAAAGGAAGGATTCATATATTTCTGGATCTGTTACAAGTGAAAAAGTAAAAATTGAAGGGCTGAGAATTTCCCTTCCATCACTGGTCCCATGGCTCTGTACATTTCTGCCACAGCTTGAAACATTCTTACCATCAAGTGTATTTCGATCAGCGCAAGCATAATATAATATATTACATAACGGAAGAAGCTGCGACTCATCTTATGTTTGTTAAAACATTATTATGATGTTGCATACAGATGAGTTTTTCGTCAAGATATTCATCCAATCAACCGAACGAAAAACCGATGGAATTGCTGCTTGTGAGAAGTTATGACAAACTTCCAAAAGAATCTTTCTTGGTAGTTCATCTCGAAACCTGATAAGCCAACAAGTTTGTATAATTAGACTACAACGTTGAGATATATAAACACAGCACAACAACGAGGACATATACTATGTAGTCTAAGTTACTTTTCAGCACTTCTACATAATGATACATGAAAAGTTCGTCGATTCGATTTCTTCAACTGTAACTGCAAGAATTAAGCACCATCGTCAGACCCTTAGAAGCGAAATACCGGAAAAAGGAAACAATTTACCATCAAAGAGCTGAAACTGACCTTAGGAGTTTGGGTTTGGATTTTTTGCCAAAACTAACCTGCTTTAAAGACCCATTTTAAAAACTAACCCCTTGTTTTTTTTCCAAAACTGATAATTTTAACCATCTCGATGGTATAGTAGTCGACTGTGTTGTGTAATGACGGGGTCGAGATGGGTTAAAATTATCAGTTCCGAAAACATGGGTTAGTTTTCAAAAAGAGATGAAAAAACAGGTCACTTGGACGTAAAGCCCTTTAAGTTCTCATCAAATTGTGAACAGGTTGTTCATTCCTGCAAAATTTGAGCTATGCAACTTATTTCATAAATTGGTATTCAGTAACTACTCAGTTCATAACTTTGATGAATGGAAATACTAAATGCTTACCACCATTAAAGCTGAGTTAGTGCTTCTCATAGTTTCATCAAATCGATCACATGGAGGTTTTCAACTGAGGGAAATGATAAGCGTAAGCAAATCTGATTTAGGACAAAAAGAAATTACAGCTTCAAGCTTTCAGTGCAGCGAGACAAACCTCTAGTTGAACATTCAAAATAGTGAAGAAGGCAGCACCCTTCTTTTTCTGTTTTTTCCTAGTCATTTCCTGGCTGTTTTCCTGTTCTTGTGCCTTAAAAAATTTAATCTTCTCATGGCACCCATCAAGTCCTTACACAAATCTTCAGTACTTTCATCCCAAGAGATCAATCCCCGTTCTTTTATATCCATCAAAAGCATTTCAGCCCTACCAAGTTTATTTTCCTGACAAACGGCATCAATGAGGGTAGTATAAGTGGTGATATTAGGCCAAAGGCCCGCTTGTTTCATCTCTTCATATAATTCAAAGGCAGCAGCAACATCTCCATTTACACAAAGACCTGAAATGAGAACATTGTAACCAACAACATCAAGCTTCATACCACAGAACTTCATCACACCCCTCAATTTCAAAGCTTCCGAAAGCCTTGATTCTTTACAGAGCCTATGCATTAAAGTTGTAAAAGTAGCACTAGTTGGAATCAGTCTGATCCGAAGCATCCAATCAAAAACCAGCATGGCCTCTTCAATTTTGCCACACCGGAGAAGTCCTCTAACAATAGAACTCTCAGCTATATCATGGGACACCACATTTTGCGCTTCCATTTCATCTTTTAGCCTAAAAGCACCTCGTATGTCCCCCACCCTACACATCCCATTGATCAAAGTAATATAACTTCTATACTTTGGAACAAAACCCTTCTCCAACATTTCATGCAAAACAATGCGAGATTCTTGGAACCCACCTTTTTTGTTGAATCCACTAATAATTTTACTGTACATATCTAAATCTATCATAACTCCTAACCTGTTCATAGTATTTACAAGATCAAAGGTTTTGCCCATCTCACCATTCTCACTGTACTTGGTAATAAGCATCTTAAAGATTAAGTGATCAGGAAAAACACCTTCCAACATCATTTTTTCTACAAATTTAACTCCAATATCGAGCAAACCTGACTCGCAAAGTCCAAGAATTAGAGCATGGTATGTTAGTTTATCTGGCACGAAACCGCTCCTGATCATGGCTTTATACAGGGTAAAACATTTCATCAACAGATGTTTCTTGGAATACCCATGTAAAAGAATGTTATATGAAACCAAATTAGGGCATAAACCTTCAGATTTTTTCACTTTGGAGACAAAATTATCCACCTTTTGCAATTTTCCCATCCTTGAGTATCCATCTAAAATTACATTGAGTGAAACTGTATCAGGAGATAAGCCTTTCCCCACCATCTCTTCATACAGATAGGAAGCAGTCTTTACTTGACCTTCCTTGAAAAGACCATCAATCAGAGATGTGTACATGACCTGGTTTGGAAATAAAATTCCCCTTTCCATCATTTTGCCGAACAATAGAATTGCAGCAAGAGTTTTCTTCTTCCTACAGAATCCACCAAGAAGAATAGAAAATGTGTAAGCATCAGGTAGTATGTTATTACTTACCATCTCCTCATACAATCCGACTGCTTCTTCCAAGTTCCCAGCTTTGCAAGTCTCAACCAGTAATGTGTTATAAACAACACTATCTCTGGCAAAAGGGATATACTGGAGATTGTGCAAGAATTTCTTAGCTTCCATCAAATTTCCCCGCTTGCAAAGTCCTTTCAATAGACTCCCATATGTGAAAGGACTTGGTTGATTACCCTGTTTAACCATTAAATCAAACATGGAAACTGCTCCTAAACCATCACCTATACTTCCATAACCATTTATAATACAATCAAAGGTGATAGAATTAGGGGCTAGGCCTATAATTTTCATGTGATGCATGAAGTCCTCTGCCTCTTTCACCTTCCTACTTCTACAAAGAGTTGTAACCAACGTGTTACAGGTGATAACGTCCACATCATGGCCTTCACGATTCATACCTGCATATATATTCATCGCTGCCATAATCTTTCCCTCTTTGCAAAAATTGTAGATCAATGTAGAATATATGACGGAGTTGGGTAAAACTCCATTTTTATGCATCTTGCAGATTATCTCTTTTGCAAGTTTTATCTTGCCCACTTTGCAAAGTCCATTTACAAGCACCGAATATGTTACAACATCAGGATTCACCCCAGCCTTGAGCATTTTGTCAAGCAATAATAAAGCTTCATTGTGCTGTCCATTTCTACAGAACCCATCGATCAAGATTGTATATGCTATATGGCCAACAGCCAGGCCATTTATCCTCATCCTCTCGATAAGATCTCTAGCAGCATCTAACTTGGCAGCCTTACAAAACCCATTCAAAAGGGGCCCGTAACTGACCTCATTAGGCGTTAATCCCACTGTTTCCATTTTATCCAAAAGTTTCGAAGCTTCTTCCAAATTCCCTCCTCGACAGTGTCCATCAATCAAAGCATTGTAAGTAATACAATTCGGCAGAATATTAAAACTCAACATCTCACTGAAAACCCGACTAGCAGCTCCTATCTTCCCTTCTTTACAAAACCCTTTAACAAGAGTATTATAGGTGATATTATTGGGAGAGACTTTCTTCTTCCTCATCTTCTTCAGTAGTAAATAAGCTTTAGCACTCCTATTATTTCTACACAAGTTATCAACAAACATGTTATATGTACAAACATCTGCTTCTATTCCTTTGTGACTCATACAATCTAGCAACTCAGAAGCCGCCTTGTACCTCCCCTTCTTGCAATACCAATTAAGAAGAGTATTATAAGTAACTATCGATGGCACATAACCGGTCACTTCCATCTTTCTTAAGAGATAACCAGCTTTCTTAAGCTTTCCTTCCACACACAACAAATGTAACAGTATATTGAAAGTGCCCACATTAGGACAAATCTTATTTACCAACATCTCTTTAAAAAAGGACCAAACTGACCCAACTCTCCCCTTCTTCACCATTGCAGATAGAAGAACATTACAAGTATAAACCGATGGCTTAAATCCACGAAAACACATCAAACGAAAAGTTTCTAAAGCGTCCTTTAGCATTCCTTCTTGAACATAAATCCTGATTACAAGGTCGAAAACCGAAGGATTCGAATTGCAATAGGGATATGTATCCATAAGAGCTCCAAAGAGGGAATTTGATCCAATACCCATATTAGAAAGATGTCTCAAAATTGATTTTGCGGGTTCATACATCCTAGCTTTAACCAGTATATGGGTTGTAATGCAGAATATGTGAACAATGTGATCGAATCTTAAACCGGGTTGCTGAATAACCCAATTGAGAAATTTCAAGGCAAGTTTCCCATGCACAGGTCTAAGAGAGCCCAAACTATAGTTCATGTGATTCAGTGATTCCCAGCGATGAATAGTGAGGATAGTGTAGATGCTCTTCTCTATGTCCGAAGCTGTATTCAACAGTAACTTTTTTTCAAGACTAAGAACATATTACATCAAAACAAAGAATACCATGAAAGCTTCAAACAAAAAAAAAAAAACAACTTTTTTACACATTAATATATAACATAAAATTTATAAGAGAAGAAAAGATGAAAATCTTTCTGAATAGAAGTGGAGAGGATTTAAGAAAACCATAAAACTTTCAAACAAAGAACAGATTTTTACACATTAATACTTGAAGAAATATATAGAGAAAAACTGTAAAAGAAGAAAAAACTTAACTTTTTTTCCGAACAGAAGAGAAGATTTAAGCATACCTGAGGTGGGTTTTTTCTCCCAGTTTTGGTTCTTAATATCATCACCTAATCTATTTCTGTTTTTTTCAGAGAAACCCATGTGAGAAAACCTTCTAGAAATCGTGATTCTGTATAAAAAGGAAGAAACTTTCTTAGCTGCTAAGAGAGAACTCGAAGAAGAGAACATCTGTGAATCTTTTTTAACAGAAATAGCTTCTGTGGCATTTTTTTTAGTGTCTATTTGATGAAGTGCCTCTCTCTCCCTCTCTCTCTCTCTCTCTCTCTCTCTCTCTCTCTTCTTTTTTTCACTAAAAGAATGAAACCAGGGAAGACGAGTGTTCCTTTGTCCATTAAAATGTTGAATGAATCATTATAAATTACTTGGAAGTCCTTTTCTCCACGGAAATTACAGAAGCACCCGTAATTAGAGATTTTCTGGAATGACCGTCTAAAACTCTTCTCTGGAGTATCCCATTTAAAAATGACAACTTTAAAATTGGACTTAATTTTCATCCAAAAATTCTCATGTACAGAGAATTAAACAAAATGTTTGACAAAATAATGATACGGCAAGATCATGAACAAGTACTCTTTGTGAAGCTACACCTAATGCATTTCCTAGTACACTTCCTATTGCAAAAGGCCATTTAGGAAGGTAGTGTGGTGAATTTGCAATAGGCGCAAATCAAAATAGCTGTAGAATTGACACACCATCGTGTGATGCACTTGCAGTAGCAAATTCATTAAGAAATGCAGTAGATTTAGCACTATTTTTACTCTTATATGTTCACCATGGAGATTTTGTTCAAATTCTTACCACATCGCTATTTTGTCACTTTTTATTGAAGTCTTTGACTCTTTGTATATAGCATTACTCATGATAAGGCGGGTGGGGGTGGTGATGTGCCTATGTGACACTCCTGCTCTAGAACTTTGCGCTTCTGATTCGAATCACGCTCCAGCACTCTCATTTTGAAGGCATTTCAGCAGTTAGTCAAGGAAAAATAACCTAAGTAAAGTTTTGCTTCGTGAAGTCATTTTTGTTTAATTCCACATGTTTTTTTTTGTTCTTTTTTACCCTTATAAATCGAAAAAAATACTTTTTAGCACGTCGCTAAACCTAAGTAACCAGAGCGCGAATCGGAGCGGGAACTAAAGTGGAAGCAGGAGCGTCGAAACAGCTGATTAAAATATGTTCTTAGTTCTAAAATACCTTCGGAGCGGGGGCGCCGGAGCGGGAGCGCGAGGTTCCAAAGCGGGAGCGTCGGCCTTATACCAAGGTTTCGGTTACTAAGCACCAAACACCCTTTTAATGGGAATAAGTACTTAAAATAAGCTTTTTAGATGCTTCCAAAAAAGCAATAAACAGGAGCTGAATTGGAAACACTGTGCTTAACAATTTTTCAGCTCTCTAGACTCGGGAAAACATCTCAAAATCACCTACTTGTAGGTTTTTCTAATTGAATAGGCAACACCTCAAAAAAAAAAAAAACTTTTTACGTTTTATACCCCTGAAAACTAACCCTTTATTAAAATGTTAAGAGAAAACGACTAAATAGTCCTTTTTTCCATGTGTTACTACAGTTTGGTCCCAGCTATCTTTTTTTTGTCTAAAACATCTTTTGGTAACTTCTTTTTTACTGTTNATCCATTGTAGAAAGCTTGAAAGAGGTTGAAGAATGGAGTCCTTCTGAACTGCTCTATGTGTTGTTCTGTTATTTTGTTCTTAAGATTACTCACAACTTCAGCTGTGGCCTTCATTGTGCACCTAAAGTGCTTTTGATTTTTGTTTTTTTGTGCTTCTATCTCTTTAGTCTTCTCCTTGCTTACTCCTTTCATTTTTGTATTCTCTTTTTTCAATTATCCTGCAATATAAACAAAAGAACAAAAAATTCAAATTACTATCAATGCAAACTATAATTTGCACAAAATTTCATATGCATAGAGATACTTAAGTATTGGGTATTCATAAATGTTTTTGCAAAATCGGTTTTGCAAACTTTCACATGCATGCAAATTCTGTTTTTCTTGTGTGCAATTCTTGTTTTGCATACATTTAACAGTGCAAATTCTGTTTTGCAGACATTTAAAACCTTGCAAATTCTGTTTTGCACACATTTAAATGTGCAAACAGTTTTGCAAAATCAGTTTTGCAAACTTTCACATGCATGCAAATTTTTCTTGTGTGCAATTGTTTGCAGCTGTTGTTTTGCAAACTATTTAACAGTGCAAATTCTGTTTTGCACACATTTTAAACCTTGCAAATTCTGTTTTGCACACATTTAAATGTGCAAACATTTTTGCAAAATCGGTTTTGCAAACTTTCACATGCATGCAAATT
>MVGT01002624.1:95814-131698 GCA_002174775.1 Macleaya cordata | reverse complement strand
ATGCAATTTTGTTTTTGCATTTACTTTTTATTTATCTTTAATTTTTGTTGTCATTGTTTTTGTACAGGTCTTCATTCCTTTTTCTGTTTGCAAATTACTGTTTGCATATAGAGATGGTTGCTTCTTCAGATATTGATTCCTTTGGTAGTAGTAGTAGTAGTGTTTGTTCTATTGGTGTTAGGCAACCATTGAAGTCTGATAGTTGGTCAAATCTATTCACTGAAGTTGGTCAGAGATTTCCTGGTGGTCCGGATGAGGTTCGATTTGTCTTAAGAAAATATTCCTTATACACAGGTTATAAGTACAAGTTTCTTAAGAATGATAAAAGACATGTGTCTGCTGTTTGCCTTTATTCTGGATGCTCTTGGGAGGTTCATACTTATGCAAAATTTGGTAATGAATCTCTTTTTTTCCTAAAAAAGTATGTTCCTCAACATACTTGCAGTTGTGGTGGTTTTATAGATGTAAGGAATCCTAATGTTTCTANTTTGTGTTTTCCAGAGAGTCACTTCTTCAGATCTGTTCGTTAATAATGAAAAATAGTTCTTAATGATGCAAAACGAGATTCTTCTTCTCTGTTCGTTAAAGTAAGAGGTTCTTCGAACTTACAGATTCAAGGATGATTTTGTGTTTTGTAGTGAAGAACTTCTTCAGATCTGTTCGAAAATCGCGTTTTGCGTCGTTTCCGGCGACTGGTTCGCTGGAGAAGAAGACTCTTGCAAAATGCGTTTTGTTAGGGTTTTTTTGACTGTGAGGAAGTGTTAAAGCTTTTATACTGTTTCTAGACGCAGTCTATTAACCGCGAGGGTATTTTAGTCCTCTAAAAAGTGCGCGTGTGGTTTCCGTGTTTTTTGGACTAAGGTGTCATAAATGTTATTGCTGGGACTGAACGGTATTATTCCCTATCAAAAGGAACTAAACCGTCGTTCCCCCAAATGTTAAAAGGATTAATAAACCTTTTGATTACCCTTCCTAAAGGCCTGATTGGGAATCATGCCTACTTCGATTCCAAATGGAGAATGATTAGAGATGTAACTTTTGATCAGTTTTTTTCGAAAAAAATAATATATGTATATATTCTTATCTTACTGTTTATAACAAATGGCTGAGATTTGATATTGGTCCAATCAATGCCTGGTATTAACAGAGGGAGATGAGCAGCAAACAGGCCAAATCTATACAATTTTACCATTCAGAAACAATATAAACATAAGAACAAATAAATCCCCCATTTATTCGTTACTTCAGATGCCGGAATTTTCAGACTTCATTACTGAGGAACCCTAAAAAAGGGTACCTGAGAAAACCACCAGTATGGAGACAAAATTGAGCCAAAAGCTGATCGGTATACTTCCTGACTGGATCTGTCAAAATGGTGAGAACCTAAGAGAATACAATTTCCATGCTGTTGCTGCTACGTTTGTGTTTGATCAAAAGCACGATAATTGTGCAAGTACGAATCGTATGACGGCTTCTATTAATCTTTTACTGTATGGAGAAGCTCCAAAGATGTCCCCTTTTGAACTCCATTTGATACATAAAACTCAAAAGTTTGGCCATTGTTTATGTAATAATCTCTTACTTCATGGGCCCCAATCAGTGGCCTCTATCTGCACAAGCCACCACCATCCACCGTTAGAACTGTGATTTGTAACATACAGATATCTAAATGCATACCTAGCTTTAGTTTTGGTGTAAACATCAAACAAACATTTCATGCATACGTCCCTATTCATGCTGTTTCTAGTATTGTGCTAAACAGTTGCAAACATAATTAAAAAAAAAAAAAAAAGAATCTAACTTGGTTTCTAGAACTAAATATTAGGTCAAAAAGCATCTTATTTATTTAATGAAGATCTAAGTGTTGCAGCATCATGAGACACCACTTTAGAAAAATTAAACAGTGACAAAAATGGGACCTCAACGGCAACAAATGTCAAAACATAATGAAATCTCTCACCTTAACCATTATTTTCTTATGTGGGTTTAAAGGCTATCACAGGATAGAGGAAAAAAAGATTGCATGATACAAGAATAGAAGGATCTGACATGTACCCAGGAAATCTCAAGGTAAAACGGAAGAAACTAGAGAGGGAAAACCGTCCTCTAAAAAATGCAACCCAAAATAGCAGTTGGAAGAGGAAGAAAGCCCAAAAGTAAGTGCCCAAATATACGATGACCTACCTAAAGAGGAAGATATTATATCTGTAAAATAGAATATAGATGACTGTCGGATAAAGATCCAACAAACGAGCATCAGGCAAGGTTTTAAAGATGAACATCCAAAGTATTTAATTAATGTAGTACGATTGATAAATACTACCATTCCCACATTCCCCGAAATAAGTAAATGGCAATGAAATTCGAGCTCATTAGTAAAAGATTAAACTGAATAGAAACAGATTTGTAGCAAACCTGTACAAAAAAAAAAATGACGGATTGGCGCCTTTGCATCCTTTGAAGTCCTCTTTTAACTTGATCAACCAAAGCCAAAACCTTCACTAGCTTCATGGATAGCAAGCAGCAAGCGTTCTTGAAACTGTTCCTTGGAGGAATACTCAGGCAGGTCCAGTTGGTTGAAGCTGAAGAGAAGGATAGAAAACCATTAACAATATCTACTTTTGACCGTCAGATATCTACCTGCCATGAGACCAAGCACAAATTCTATATTCTACCACAGGTCATCGCGACACTAACCAAGTATGAGCTGATGGCAACCTCTCCGGAGCACCATATGCCTTATGAATCTGAAAACGTTGAGGACCAGAGATACCTTGAAGTGCTTTAAAACCCTCCAGTGGAACCTGGAAGTTCATTAAATAAGTTCTTTTAGTGCCACGGATATCTTCTTTTCTTGTGAGTTGCTCATGTTCCTACAGTGTTTTTTTTTTTTTTTTTTGAGCAGGCCCAACATTGGTAATAATTGTATTCCCAAGTTTAACAATCTGAAACTTGCGGAGAAAAACTTACGACAAAAAAGATTGCAAATAAAAATTTTCATATGGCATGCATCTATTATCTATAATAACATATTGCATAGATTATTACTATTACATATACTAATATATCAATTGCAGAAGAGAAGAAGTGATAAATCTCTATTGCTCCCTATACTTTGTTTTGAAAAAAGTATGATTTTGAAGTTTCTTTGGTAGATTTTCTGCTTTGAAATTTTCCATAAATTACTATAAATATCTATTAGGAGAAAACAAAATCTAAAAGACTGATGGAAGAAATCAATTGATTGCAATATAAATATCTATTAGGAGAAAACAAAATCCAAAAGAGTGTTGGAAAAAATCAATTGATTGCAAAAATACTAAAAGTTGTTTGAGAACGTCAAAAAAGTCTCCCTGTGGCAAAGAAAGATGGCTGATACGTATTCAAAGAATTGGAGAATCTTTCCGAATTAGTTGCTCATTGAATTTACCTTTGACGTTCCAGTGACAAACTGAAGCAACCTTGCCATGTCTTCTTTGCTGAATGCTTTGACAACCTCCCAGAACCATTGAACAACACGGGAAGCAGCTGTGTAGCCAGTATATTCAGTATGGGTTTTCAGATCGTCCACTGCGAAGACAAGGACAAATTGTTAATATATACACAGACACGCATGCACGAGAGAGAGAGAGAGAGAGAGAGAGAGAGAGAGAGAGAGCAACTTACAATCAATTTCTGGAAGCCCACTTATTAGAAGCTCTAGCTCTTTATCATTAAATATTGAAATTAGTTCTCGTGGAACCAATTCGTTGAAACCATCTAGAAAGGAGTTAATTTGAGGACGGATAGCATTTGTCAAGATGTGGTCGGCCACTAGGTCTACATACTCATGCTTTGTTTCTTCTGTGACCCTGATATTTCTTCCTCCAGGTATAAGCTCATAATCGGTAACCTGTTGGCAGAAGGATACATAAAACAAGTTTGAACTAGAGAGGTTAAATTGGAAACACAATTGAGTATTGAAATTATTGTAGAGAAAACAAGCTCAAACCAAGGTCAAAAGCATTATAAATTCAACAGCAGCCAAGGGGCTGTTAAATTTTAAAGATATAAAATGCTTGTGTACTTTTGTATGACCTTAAACCCTTTACCTCAGTTTTCTCGTAAAGAATCTGCTTTTCCTCATCAGGGTCCATGCTAAATGTCAAGTCAGGTATGTCACTGACGTCATTCTGTTAACAAGACACTAAAACCTCATTATCCCTATGTAACCACGACCTCCTATGTGAAATTATTTTTGTATCGATTAAGAAAAAAAAAAACGAAGCAAAAAAGATAATAAAGAGTCCATTGTTAATGAAGTCACTAACCTCCAACATCCATTTCAAGTTCTTAAAATAATCTGGATCAACAGCCTCTATATCATGGTAAGTCACTTTCACACCAAGAATGTGCTTGTAGAAGGAGCGAGTGAAGTAAACATCTAAAAGTTGGCCATCAAATAGCGCCTTAGCAACCTGTAAAAGAAACCATGACAATATATAGAACTGTTTAAAAATGATAACCACAAAACTAAAGCAGCCTTCAGTAATGTAAAAGAGTCGAGGAGAATCACCACACGGCCCACAAATTTGAAATAGGAAAGATGCTCAGTTTGGTAGACAGAATTTGGGTTTGGCTGGAATGTTGTATTGTTCCCCACAGTAGTGAAAAGCAAAGCGCCTTTGTCAAATATCACCCTAGACAGCAACTGATACCATTCTCTGGTAAGACCACCTGCATCAATCCCCTCTTCACCTTGAAACTGTACAGTTAAGCGCCCCTTCAGGTCCTGACTGTGACGCATACGTAACTGATTATAGGAATCTTCTAGGATATAAGCGCGGCGAACACTTATGCGCAGCGGGGCAGAAGGGTGTTGCTCATGCTGTTGCCTAATTCTGGAGCGGAAATACGCTCTCTTATTATCAAAATCGATCAGCCTTGGTGCCTTAAGCATCATGGAAAGTGATTTCTCCAGCAACCCAGGATTCTGTCTGATGAAAGCATTCAAAAGCCGCCGATGTTTATCTGCAAACCTTGCAAATGTCACAGAGCCATCAGGTCGTTTCTGGACAATCCCCCCATATTTTGTGGATGATGTTAATGAACTCCCTGCAGACTCTTTGATTTCTCTTGCAGTAACATTCGCAAGATCTTGCTGCAAGACAGAGTGGTTTGCTTGTAGCTTCTCACACAAAACAAAGAAAGCCTCAATAAATGGCAGGAGTCTTTGGGTGCCAGGAGGAAGAGGTGGAGAAGGAGAAGCACCTCCTACATGATCCCCAGAATTTGAAATTGATGTAGGAGAAGAGGAGCTTTGTCCCATATTTTTCTCAGTCATGCATATACAGTCACTCAGTTCTAGCCACAACGGCTCAAGTGCTACATTTAAGTTCCACATGATGGTTTGTTCTTCCTGTTCCCCATCATTCTCTTGATCCTTCTCCACATCAACAATTGAAGTGAGTGTTGTAAGTGCTTGCAGCACACGTAGGACTGCAGCACCGGCCATGGAACCCGCATTTAACCCCAGCATGTGTGTACTCTTCAGAGTAATGAGCTCAGCAACAGCTGAACTACTCAAGCCATGAGCTAAACCAGCTAACTCTGATGTAAAGAATTTCCGATGTGCAGCAGCAACAAAAGCCAGTTTCTGTAGTACCTCAGCTGCTAGCAAATAGACTTTATCTGAAAGCCTGACAATTTAACAGTTCAAATTAGTAATCCTGCTCACTGAAGCAGAAGTGAGAGGACAGAAAAAACATGATAGAATAGCATTCAGAGTAAAGATCCAGCAAATGAAAATTACCCCTCGCGGGCAAGGAGGTTGCACAGATTGCGCATATCAGACTCGGGAATCTGCAAGAAGATATCGTATAGATTAACAGTTCCCTTTTCATCCAAAGTGGATACCTCTGCACCGGTATTTTTATCCAACTCTTGACCTGAATCGGGTTCTGATATAGGAGGGTCTTTTCGAATGCCACTAGAAGCTGCATTTGCAAGTAAAGTTTGCGAATCAACTGCAGCCTTTTGAGAATGAAGCTGAGACTCTAACTTCGATGCTGCAGTATCAACAACTACTTGGAGCAGCCCCATGACCTGCAGAACATAATTAGAATCACATCTCGTTAAAGCTTTTCCTACAAGGCTGGGCAAACAGCTTGCATTAACCAGGATCTTGTTGATACCTGTTCAAGATGAGCATTACTTCGTAAAAATAGTGGTCGATTCAAGAGCTTCAGAAATAATACTAAAGGTATATCCTCCTTCCGAGAAGTTTCCAGTAAATGTGATGAAGCTGTTCCTTCCAATATTTTCTCTTTCCCTTTCCCCTTAATAGCTTCTGAAAGTTTCAAACTTTGAGATTCGGGGATCAATGATGGATCAAAGTAGAAAAGGATATCTGCAACTGCTGGATGATTTGTTGCCAGATATGTCAGAATCTCAAGAATACGGCGAAATACCAGTGGTGGAAGACCTTCACAGGAACAATGAAAATCAAAGGATTACAATGGAATATCATGGTTTCATCACAAGACGTATTAGTATGATTTTAATGATAAATTGATAAAATTCTAGAAAAGTAGTACCATCCAACAGCTGTGATCTACCATACACAACATTCCACTGGCAACCATAAAGTCTCTGTGAAGTAGCTGTTGTGGACCCACAGGAAAACCCTTCGGATTCAGGTTTAACCATATCAAGCAACACACTAAGTAAAACTGCTCTTGTAAGACTATGAGCACATAAGTTCAACAGCAGTCTCTCAAGAAGGCCTTTCCCAAGAGGCTTCCCATGCAAAGGAGAAAGAAATAAACAAAAAGGTAACCATGTTAGCTAGAAACTCCAATGCAGACATGACAAAAGAAAATATCATTAATGGTATTCAGTCCTGACTCCTGACCAAACAAGGTGTATCATTAAGGAAAATATCAAGAAGGCCTTTCCCAAGAGGTTTCCCATGCAAAGGAGAAAGAAATGAACAAAAACGTAAGCATATTAGCAAGAAATTCCAATGCAAACATGACAAAAGGAAAATATCATTAATGTTATCCAGTCCTGACCAAATCAAGGTGTATTAGGATCAGCCTCCGACCAACAAAACTAATATTTTCCATGGATCCCATCCTGGCCTGCCCTACCTTATTAATAAATACTACCCCACTTCGGGATTTATTTCTTCATACTAAGTTCTCTCCAAATTTTTTGTTTTTTTCTGAAATAATCTCATTGTCTGCCTTAACCATGGCCTCTGAGTTTGGACAGCATTCTCTTACTTTTGCATTTTGTATTCTTCTGATTAGTAAAACAAATTCAACTTTAACTTATGGCAAAACACTTAAACATATTTAAAATGTTTTATTCCGATGAGTTGAAGAAACACACAGCTTTCCCAAAATGTAAAGTTGACCCTCCTCACAATCTTTGAAGGGAATGGAGTGTTACCTGTGCCAACCTTAGGAGCCGAATCAATGCTTTCAAAGCATTTGCATCCATAAGAGGTGCGCCTTCAATTTCCTTCACCTTCAATCTGTCTGCAATGGCAGAGACAGCCCTTCGACCTATTGTAACTCCAATACCCCTATCCATCAGTGTTTGCCTATCAAAGCCCAAAATATGCCTTCTGCCAATAAGCCTATGGCTGCTGCCAAAAAGACTGCGAGCATGATAATGACTCATAGCCCTATCCCTGAGCATTTGGGCTTCAGCAAGCAATGGAGAAGGTAAGGCTGATAAAACTGCGTCTGAAGATGTCAACAGAACCTTGAAAAAAGCAGAAGATAAAGGGTGATTATAATTATTAATAAAGAAAAAACACAAATGAGAGGAAGAGCTCAAAAATTCAAAATATAAACCTCCTCACGCAAGTCAGCAGGAAAGGTAGCTATGATTGAAGCATTATCCATATCAACTGGTTGGCCTTCATCTTGCTGAGACTGTAGAATCCTTTGTACCCGTTGTTGTGCTAAAACTTCTGCCTGAATATCTGGTGGGAGAGCAGCCAAAAACTCTGGGTCAATATCTTCCGCAGAAGGCGGTGTATAAGCTGTGTCTTGAACAGACTGGGCTTGCTGGGAAGCTAGTACTTCTGCTCGCAGGTCATCAGGTAGTGCTTCCAAAAAGGTTGGATCAATGGTATTTGCATTGGAAGCACCATGGCTTATATTTGTTTGATCAACCTGATTAGCATCTTGAGCAATTGTAGTGCTCTGCTCAGCTGATGGCTCATCTGGGTTATTATTAGAGAAAGGTGCATCATGCTCAGCTTGATTTTCTTCAGTTTGCAAACCATCCATATCAACATCAACACTGGGAGGAACTGAAGACACAAGAACACCTGCATCAGGCATTTCTGAACAAAAACCTGATGGTGCATGATTACTTAAATTTCCCTCTGTTCTTGAAGGTCCATCACAAGATCCACCAGTTGATGGTGCAACAAATTCAGGAAGCGACTCGAACCACTCGTCACTTCTTCCATCTCTTCCCCCAATCTCCAAGCTTTCATCTCCATTTGGGACCTGCATTTGTAAACCTTCATATGCTTCTTGGGCAACAGACTCTAAATTGACTTGTTCATGAGATGATTCACGAAGACAAGAATCACTTTCAATCATTTCGTTCTCTTGAGGCTGTGTGGCTTCAGTACCAGACTCTTGATGCAGAGGTTCACTGTGTTGACTGCCAACATTACTGCCTGCTACAAGTGGTTGACTATCAAAAGTAGGTGGTGGGAGATCTGATTGTGGCTTTTCCTGAGGTCTTGAGTCCTCCAATTGCCTCTGAGGTGTAGGACTGTTAGCAGGAGCCACACTGCGCAACTGATTTATGAATTGCTCCTCCACTGCCTGTGCAATAGCAGCAGCTTGACCACCCGGCTGAGGCTGACCATCATCTGTCCATCGCCCAACACCTGGCCCTCTTCGTCCTGCCAAATGCAATGGGTCCATGCCAAGTGAAAAATCAATCAAAGGTGGGGGGACTGTCCCAACCAAACGTTCACCAAAGAGAGATGTAGGTGCGTGCTCAGAAGGAAGAGGAGGTGCCTCAAACATATAGAACTGAGCTAGATCCAGATTTCCAACTGATGGAGCTTCTGAATCTCTCGATGAGTTTCTTGCCAACTGGGAGGGCCTCAAGAGGAGTGGATGCTGAAAACCACTTCCATCTAGACCAGACCTCTCAAGGAGAGTCCTACCAGTTTGACGTCGGCGCTCAGCTCCTAATGGCCTGGGAAAACCAAATATATCATCCACATTTACCCCATGAAAGGGCTCTGCTGCAACATCAATGAGACCACTTGCAGTTCCAGGTCGCCCAAGAACCTGCAAATGATCGAAACCATCAAGGCCCTCCCTCCACCTCACTTCTATAACACGGTTCTCATGGAAATCGTCATCCTCTTCATCCATCATGTCATCATCATTGTACTCATCTCCCAGACCATTATCATCATGGTCCTCCACATCAGTATCTGCTAGAGACATCAGTGCAGCATCCTCTTCTGCTACATCCTCATCCTCGTCTTCATCATCGTCTTCATCGTCATCTTCACCAATATCTCCCACGTCATCATCATCTTCATCATCTGCTCTATGCTCAACACGGAAAGTCATCTCAACTTCGTCAGTATCTCGTAATACGCCACCTTCTTCCATCTCCTCATGCATGAACTCCACCTCATGCTCCATGGGTAGGTTAGTGGTTATGGTCCCTTCAACTTCTATTCTCACACCTTGCTCCATACTCTGATTTGGATTCGCATCAAAATCACTTTCTTCATGGGAAGTTCCAAGGAGGTGTTGTTCAGTTTGTGCTGCATCTGTGGTATCATGTTGCCTGCTTCTATCCTGATCATTCTCCACATTTTCGTCAGCTGGAAACGCAATTGACTGGTCTTCAGTTCTTGCATTTGTACCAGTTGATTTTATCTTGCTGGGTCCATCTGATTTGAACACTTGCCCACTAGCATTAGCAGCCCTTGTTAAGCTCTCCAATGCTTTGAGTATAAGATTGACAACTTTTGACGCATCAGGATGGTCCAAATCAACCACCTGAAGTATATTTGTTAAAGACTGCACCATACCTCCATCTATCATAGTCTTTGCAATGTCCGGTGAGCAACCAGGACCAGGTAAGTTGTTGGAAGATGAATCTTTGGATAAAATGGAATTGACTAAGTCAGCAAAAGCAAGAACCTTTTTATCTGGTACTAAAAAGCTCCTGGTCGAGTTGCTCTCCGAGCATTGGAATGAAGACAAGGCCTTCACAATTTCAGCAATCACTCGCCTACGCCCTTCACTAGAACGACCGGATAACACAACCAAAAACCAAGAGGCCTTTTCAGATAACTTATCTCTCCATTCATCAGCTGCTTCAGTGTTTTTGTCAGAGGATAATGGAAGTAGCCAATGTAACACATGATACAATATTCCACCATGTCCAGAGCCATCTATTTGACTGGAACCCCGGATTTGACAGATCTCCAAATCACGTCTCAAAATAACACCTGCTGCATGTGCATACATAAGAAGAATATCACTCATCAACTTGAGGATAAAAGCGACCCTTGCTAGCCCTGCTGAACTTTCAGAGACGCTATCACTCTCCATCTTTATCTCACCAACTTTTGATTTACCCTTTTCCTTGATACCAGGGTCATCTAATTCCATAGGTGTTGAAGAATTAGCAGACAGGTCCAGTTTCTTTTGAGAAGGGTAGTTCATTATTATTTCCAGAAGCTGGTCAATTACTTGAGTGAGATTAACAGGGACCCTTTTGTGGCCTTTAGAGCATTTCACTGGTCCATCATGTTGCTTATTTTCAGATATTCGGACGCACTCATTAGAAGAGACCCCAATTTCAACACCAGATGCTTTTGACTTGTCTTTTTCCTTGTCTTTTTCCTTTATTAACAAAACATTCAACCTCCCTCCCGAAGTCTCAAGATGGCAAACTGCAGCTGCAGCTCTCATGAAGATCATAGGATCTCTAGAGATAACAGGTGCCATAGACGTCAAAAATGACCGAGGAGAAAGACGACCCGATTGTCGGCTAACAATGCTGGACAGAGTTTGTCGTATCTCCAATTCCATAGCCTTTTGAAGAGTTTGGGGATCTTCAAGAAGGTGGCGGATAATAGCAGATGCCACACTGTCATAACCAGGGAAGAAACAACTTTTTGGAAGATTAAAAAGAGCAGTCAATCCTCCATTTTCAAGAAACTGCATAGCTATAGAATGTGTTTTTGTCAAGCGGGCACATAATTGTAGAACAGCCTGCATCACAATCGCTGGGACATGCTGCTTTATAAACCTGCAAGCAATTGCCAGTACCCTGTGACATTCCTCCGGAGTCAGGTAACCAGTAGACTTCCCTAAGATCTTCTCAAATGTGTCACTTGATTCTTTTTCCTGGGCATCTGATGCACATTTTTTCTCTGCAACTGATGCTGGAGTGGGTAATTGCTTTTCCAATGAATCAGCTACAGATCCTGAATGAATTCCCTCGTTACCTTCAACAGAAACTCTGGGTTTGGACTGCAACATGTTATCGAGGATAAGAAGTAAAATACTTATGCATTTTGGAACTGTAACCTCAACTCCTGGCTCATTTATAAGCTTAAAGTTCGTCAAGATGTCTATTGCAGCGGTGACAATACCATTCTCCGCGGCGATTGCTCGTGTGGTGCCATCTTCAAAAAGAACCAAAGCTAAAATATGTGATATCATGCATAAACTGCTGGAATCCCCCGAAAAATCTGATGGACAAAGCTTTAGCTGCTGAATAAGATATGATACCACTCTTGGACGATCTTTCCCTTTGTTCCGATTGCAAATAATCACAAGCAAATCTGTTAATGGAAAGGCCATTGAATCACTGCTCTGAAACAACTTCATAGCTGAAGCAAGAATATCATCAACAGGAAGTGCCTCTTCCTTACTCCCTTCTGTCAGCAAATCTCTAGCCTTATCAGCACTATCATCTTTAGATGTTTCTGATGAATTTCCCAGGGATAATGCAAGTGCCCGAGCAAGATCATCATCTTCCTCGACAGGATCATCAGCATGGCTAAACAACCACTCCATGGCCATCTCAACACTGTTTGTTTCCACCTGCCTCAGCGCTTCCTCTACTCTGGCCCTAGTGAATCCCATCTCCATGATAGTAGCAATAGTACCTTCATCAGGAGTAGGGGGAACAAATCTCGCTGTGCTTCCTGTAATACCATTGTGACTCCGCTTCACATCCCCCACACCAGAATATATGTGAGTAATAAGAGAAAGCATGGAAGTGATGAAAGCTGAACTGCAACTAGGAAACATAGGGTGGTTCCATACAGGAAGGATTGCATCAAGAACTAGGGATTGCAACGTACGAACAAACACTTCAGGATCCCTTGGAACAGGAAACAACCCAATTGACAATCCATCTGAAACAGGCTGAACAAGCAGCTGAGCCTGAGATGAAGAGGTTGGAGATAAAAGCAATGGAGAATTAACGAAATACTCCAGCATAAGACAATAGCTGCGTAACGTATCAAGCAACCAGGAACAGTGAGACAACTTGTTTCCTTCACCTGCCTTCTCTTGATCAGAACCAGATGCTGGAAGAGAATAAGGTAGTGTCCAAAGCAATTGGCTTGTAGCCTCAAATGTGGTCAAAAGCTCCTTGAAGGTCCCATGGACATAAAAGTTATTCACCAACATTGTATTACATGCACGTCTTCTCCTGTCAAAAGTCAGTACCACCATGTCATCAACAACCTTTCCTAGATATCGACACTTTACTGACAGTGACATCTCAAGGCCAGCGGAAGTAGAATATCCTGAGAAACTAAGAGCCTCATGGAAGATTTTAGACAGGGCAGCAGCAAGGCTCTTAGAAGAAGAACTCATTGAAACAGAATCAACTCTTCTCCGGTTTGGAGCTGTGAATCCCTTAACCAGAGTCATGTAGAAAGAACGGACAGTCACAGCGAGCTTGTTAAGATTTTCCAACACATTTACATCTGCATTTTTCTTTTTAGTATCAGGCACAGAAGAGTTCTGTGAGATATTAGCTGAACCTTCTGTATCGATATTTGGAGCCTCCATCTGTCGACCAGTCCTTCCACCCCGCATCCTTGTTAACCCATGTCGACCATGACGCTGTATAGCTTCACCAGAACGGACCATGGACAGGAACTCCTGCTCTCCACGCCAGTGGGACTGAGAACCATTTCTTCCTGATACAGCACTCATGTACCTAAACACAACGTTTGCATCATCATCACTCTCTCTTCCAGTAGCAGAAGATATGGTAGCATCCAGGGTTCCAGCTTCTTGACCATCCTGTTTTTCATTCACCCTGGAGTCAGTACACAAAGAAATCTGCCACAGTATTTCCTTGTAAGCCTTCCCAAGGTCCTTCAATAGATCAGCATCTGCAGATCCCAATTCAGATAACATAGTAGTAGTGCCCTTCAAAAGCAAATTGGAAAGTGATAGAAGACCTTCGAGACTAGAAAGACATCTGAAGACTTTTGTGTGCTTAGAAGCTTCCAGCTCAGCAAGCTGAGTACCATTGACAGAAATTAGTAATTCGTTTGTTGACTTCAGATGGTCTCTCAAGAATGTACATACTGCCCGAGCTAGAGCAGCAGAATGCTGAGGAGAGAAGTTCTTAAAGGCGACAGATAAACTCTGACCAACTGATGCAGAAAGAGGCATTAAGGGCAAAGTAAACAACTGCAGAACAGCTTCAATTCCCTTCTTTTCAATAAATAAACGGCATGTGTCAGCGTTCTGAAGAATGGTTTCAAGCAGTCGGGCAGCATTGCTTATACATTCAGGAAGAAAAGATTCAGCGTTCATCAATAAACCATCAGAAGATGCTTCAGTTTTCTGATCAGAACTTTCCATCTTGGAAGGTTCCCCATCTTCTGACAAGACCAAACTTTTCTCTTCTGCATCAGTTTCCATTGGAACAGGAGTTGAAGAAGACATAGAGTCGTCGGATGATGAAGGTGCTTGTACCCCAGCTCCGATCTTCAAAATGGTATTCAAAATCTCAATCAACATATCAACTCCAGGCCCACGCAAGGAGGAAGCATGGCGCATCAGTTCATCCAACGCAGTAGACAAGGATCCCGGAGTATCACCAGAAAGGGCACGTATATATGTTCTGCAAGTAAATATTCTCACAAAGCACCTCAAAGCATTGCGATCCATCACAGCCTGGAGTCCATTGTTGTTCAGACATAACGCATCTAAGCACGGTGGTATACATGTTACAGCTTCCGCAGAGCAAAGAACTCCACTAATGATAGAATCCAGGAAAGCAGAGGGTAGATCAGCAGCATCTAAAAGAGGAAAACAGGTGGGATCTTTGTGAATGAGGTCGCTCATGACAGTTGCTGCAAGTGAAAATACGCCTCCACCAAAATCTTTTGCTTTCCTGAAAATAATACACAAGCATGCCGGCAACAAACTCTCTTCAGAACCATAAATGCGAGGAGTGGTTCCAGGGGCATAGGTTCCAAGAGATATAGCACGTAATAAAGCTTTCATCAGTAACCGCCTATGATATGCAACCAATGCTTCAGAGTAATGAGGCAGCAAATTATCTAGCTCACAAGAATCACCAAGCACAACTTGTTTTCCTTTCCTGCTATACTGAGAGTCTTCACCATGTTTCTTTAAACCCTTTTCTACAAAAGATACTTCTACCTTCAGTCGTGCAATGGTATCATCTAACCCTCCCAAATCTCTGAATAACGCAGCAGCTGGATTACTATAGTCCATAAAAGCTTCCAGAACATGAACTGCAGTACTAACCAAATGTAAATTCTGGGGTTCTGTATCTTTAAGAAGAGGAAACAGTGTAGGTAAAAATCCCACTTCCCGCAGAGCTGAGCAACCTGATGATGATGAAACCAAAACAGAGACGAGTGATAAGAGACCCTCAGCGAATAGGACAGACCATCTTGATGAATGACTGATAATATTATCAATTGTCTTCTGCATGAGACTTGGTAGGATTCCGCGGTTCCCGCCAGACGTCACAGCACTTAATACTGTAGGTTGACGGGATCGATCTAGGGAAAGAGCAACTAATGACAAAATACATAGAATTCGAATCTTTTCAGGAATTTCATCCTCGTAGCTTAACAAGGATACCAGTTCGTTGATGAACTCAGGCTCATTATTAAAAAAAGCAGCCAAGTCATCAGTATCATTGCTTGCTTGAACAAGTGCTATAAATGAATAAAGGCGAATACATATGTACTGCTGTCGTGCAGCTAAAGAGCTGAAAGCCCTTGCGAACCGCAATCTTGTCAAAAGTGAAAACCTAAAACTAGGAGGAACTTTGTGCTCTGTCACTAAAATGTTCAGAAGCTCAAGATCACTCTCTTGACGAGTGTTGATATTAGGCAAATGAATAACTTGTAAGCCTTGGGCTGCTGTAGTTGTGGGCTCCTTGGATGAATCACTAACTTCATAGAACTCGAAATGGAGGGTGCAACCTAACTCATATGCTACTGAGTCACAGCCATTCTGTACAGAGCATGCAATTAAACCAAGGCCTTCTTCCTTGCTCCCCCAACCTTGCGAAAAAGCAAATAACTTTGAATTCAAAGAAGCATCCCGTATAGAGCACTTCCCAATTGTTTTCTTCAAGAATGCAGCTAAAGTCTGAAGACTTGCCTCAACCACATCTGCATCAGTGGATGAAAGCAGAGACGCAAGGTGCTGCTGCATGACATAAGAAAGAGGTCAAAAAACAGAAGAACACACAACCAAGACTAAAATTCAGGAATCGGGATCAATATACATCTTGCAATATGTTTCTCAACATATATTGAACTAAGCAATTTATACATATCACAAGTAGCCAGCAAGAGATGTAATGTACCTAAATCAGTACCCAACAAACATCTGAGAACAGAAACTCATCTATGAATAAATAACAAAATAGGCATAATGTCACAAGATGAGACATACTTCATAAGAACTATAGAAGTGCTTGTTTGTACAATTCTCCAAGATAATCCTCGTAACGCGGAGGATTTGAAGAACAGCTTCTCTTGGGAAGGGAGGAACAGCTGCTAAAAAATTATCCTCAACTTGCAAATCCTTCCTTGATTTTATATGCTTCTCAAAATATGAATCAAAATGATTAAAAAGATCAACCCAATGATGAAAATCTCCCTGTGCCAAGAAACATATGACGTATTAGATAGTTGCAACTTGCAGGTCAGGAGCCATATATGATAAGGTAAATTCTAAATACACACCTTATCGAACTCCCAGACAAAATCTTTTAGGAGTTCTTCTATATTCTCGAGTGGAGAAGAAGTAACACTGTTGATAAAAGATCTGATTTTTGGAGGCTGAAATCAAACAAAAATACGAGAACTTGTTATATATAAGATAATGACAGATGCTTGAAACAAACGTGAAAATGTCCAAACCCAATAGGAGTTCAGAAAAGATACTTCATCCAGAAACACAGCAGATACTATAGAACTTGATAAGCATAAAAACACACAATTCACTTACCAAAATGGAATAAGAAAAATAAATAAATAAGACAATAATAGAAAACATCTGAGTCATAGTAGTCATCCACAATCATTTTTTTTTGGATCCATTCATCCACAAACTATATGTTTATAACTTCCTGAAACATATATCACACTGAATTCCATTAAAGGAAACATCTTTTCCTTTACTCAGTAAGAGTACTTGAGTACATGGATTGTATTAAGAAGGGGGGACAATAACCAAGACCGAGAGTACAACACGTGTAAAGGGAACTGGAGAGTTGATTGATTCACCAGCTACTACAGTCCTACTATACAAAAGATAATGATCAGAACACCATATTTACAACCTGCTCCCAAAAGGAAACAAAGTCTTTTAAAAATTTCCTCAAAACTTGTAAGAGGTGGAAGCCCGGTAATAAACAAAAGCCTTGACTTGCAGAACCACTCATTCTTCTTCCGCTCACAGGCTGTGCCAGAGTGATACTCAGAAGATTGTCTTAGAAAGAGCAGTAGGGGAAGTATATTTTTTTTGTATCCATGTTGCAGGCGAAGGATCTCACATACACAATCTTCATTTAGCAGATGAAATCAGGTTCTTTGGACCCAAATAAGTGGAGGCACTGGAGGTGTGCTTTACGGTGCTTTTAAGATGTATCAGACCTTCGTATTAATGTATAAAGATTCAGGTTTTTGGAGTAGGGGATATTTAGATTTTGCCATTGGCTTTAACGATGGGATGTAGACAAAGTCAACTACCAACATTTTGTAATTATGGCTTCCTCTCGGACCCCTATCTGGGATATGCCGATAGAGGTTCAGTGGGTAAGTAGAGAGAGTGAGGAAGCAAATAAATATAAGTGATGTACCTTGGATGGGAATCCAGATTTACAGCATGCTTGAATTGAGTGTGTTGAAAAGCATTATAGGGATTGAAATGTCAAGAAAGGTTCCCATTCAAGTGGGGAATGGCTACAAAACCATATTTTGGGAGGATTGATGATGCAAGGGTAAGCCTTGACTGTGACTTTTCTTCTGCTGTACTTTTTTTCAGACTTGATAATGAAAAAGAAAAAGATTAAGGATTATGCGTCTGTGACCTATCTAGGCGTTGCATCCACCAAACTCCAAAGAACCTCCGTAAACTAGGCAAAGCATAATGGTTTTGACTAGACTGCTCGTTTTATGCAATCTCTTGGAGTGTCAAATGCCAGTTACACACCCAAAACAAAACAAAAAAATCAATCAAGAAACTCAACCTGCTGCTACCCAATAGCCACATCAGCTCAACTTAAGTAAATGTCAGCCCTTACAACTAACCTTGATTTTCTAAATAAGGCCCATTGTTCCATTCTCTAAGGCACAACATTGCATTGTCAATGCAAAAATCTAGAATGGGCACTTCTGCCAGTCAATGTATAACGACAAAAACCCCTCGTCGTTGACATGCAATTCAAACATCTCTGAAAATAGAACTTTTTGAGCTTGGTTTTCAGTGTTTTAAATCAACAATAATGAACTCACCTAGACAAGCATAGCAATATATATAAAGAAATCAAACTCTAATGCCCAAATAATTATAAGAACACTTACTGCAGTTCCCGGATTCTAACCAGATAGAGCAAGAAAAAGCATAAAGGGCATAACCTATAATCATCACTTTGTGATTCTCTGAATGCAATAAAAATCTGAACTAGTTTACTAATTGAGCAAGCAAAGCTATAAAACCTACTCCCATGCAAAGGCAATCAATCAACAAAAAAAATATAAACCCTAACAAAGATTTCTCGCGAACTAAACTTCGTTGAGACGAAACTAATACAAAATACAATTTCAAACCAAATGAAAACTGCGTACCACTTCAGAAGCCCTCCTCTTCTTCGTTTTCATCTCGAATCAACCAGAGGAGAGCATTGCCAGAACTAGGAACACGAAGAAAAACCGGGACTTGATCAGAATTGGAACTTCGATATAATAAAACAATGCCTAGATAGAATAAAGGGATTGACGAACAGATGGAACTGAAGTAGGTATTTGTTTTCTTCTTAGAAAAATTGGATCGTTTGGAGAATAAATAGATGATTAAAAAGATTAGATTTTCTGTGAAGAAAGTTCAGTTCTCCTGAATTAGGGTTTCGATTTTTCGATCCGATCGAAGAGAGAGAAAGGGATAGACAGAGAGAATTCTGAGGAGAGAAGCTAAAGAGTATCTTGTTTTTATGAGAGGGAGAAGAAAAATGAAAACACAGAGGAGAGAGAAAACAAATTAAACTTAGATTCCCAATAATACCCTTTTACCATCACGAAATTTACGGAACTTGATTAATCCATGACTTGGATAGATTTAGCTTACTGATACATTAAGGACTTTTATGTGGAAATTGGCTTGAAAATTTGACCAAAATATGTGAAATTGTGGAGATTTCATATTAATAATTAATAATTTAAATTAATAAATATTATTATTATTAATTAATAACTACAAACAGTTATGATAGAAAACTATAGGGGATTTTGGCCAAAAATTCCTACTTGAAAAACGTTTTAGGATTTAGCCCAACAAACGTTTTCTTTTAGTCTAAGGCCCAAGAGGGTTTCAGTCAGAGGGTTTCAGTGTGTGTAATTTATAGGAAGATGGTTTCAGTGAAACCCTCTCCGAGAGGGTTTCAGTCAGTTATCCTTGGGCCTTAGACTAAAAGAAAACGTTTGTTGGGCTAAATCCTAAAACGTTTTTCAAGTAGGAGTTTTTGGCCAAAATTCCCAAAACTATAAGTAATTATTAAATATATTAATATTAATAAATGTAAATTAATAATTATTATTATTAATTAATACTATAAATAGTTATGATTGATAACGAATAAAATTTATTAATCATAAAAATTATATATTATTTATTTCTAATCATTACTTACTTATTATTAATAATAAAGAATCAGGATCAGAAGACATGCTGATACAATCTATGTGGGGATCATATGAAGATGATCTAAGAGTTGTTTTTTGTGAGGATGACGTAAGTACCATACGACTATAACACTTTTAAGCCCATCAAAAGTTGTGTAATTTATGAGTTGTCTATTTTTACAATTAACTTTAAACCAACATTTGATAGGGTAAATTTTAAATGGAATGAATTTTATACGAGGATAATCTACATAGTGAGAAGATCGTCCTTACACTATTAGATTATCTCCATGTGGGCTCCTACACAGACCGTATCTACAATATGTTGTTTTATGCATGTCTCTCGATCCTAACTCATTAATAAATATAATAATTTACAATAAGGATAAAAAAAAGTAATATTAATCCTAACAAATATAAATATAAATATAATTAAAAATTAAAAATATTATTATTAATAATTAATAATATAAATAGATTATGATTGATAGCTAATAAAAATTAGTAATCAAAATAATAATGTATGAAAATATTTGTAAAAAATATATTACTATAATCTTCTAGACTCAGCAATAATTTATAGGAGTTTGCAGGAGTCCGTAGGTAGTCAAAGAAAACAAATCATCATTAGTCTGTCAGAATCCGTTCAAATCCATCACTTCAAAGACTTGGTGGAAGTTTATCAAAATCAAGATTGAATACTTCAATTTACACTTTTCCACCGACTTTTTATGACAATCCTCTTCCACTCAGATGTAGCCTGTCTTTTGAGATGATCTAAGAGGTGAATTTTTGTGAGAGTAGTCTCTTCATCATACAAATCGTCTTCACAAAAAATTACATCAAAATTTTTAAAAATTGTACCTACTATAAAGACGAATAAAATTGTACTCTTTTAGCCATACATTTTAACGTAAACCAACTTTTGATAAGGTCTTGTAAGAGGGTGGGAATGTGTTGGGAAAGGTGGCTATTAGTATATGGATGGTGCTAGCGTGACACCAATTGTTGGTGTCGACACCAACAGATTTTGGCCCCATACAAGGTTCCAGGCCCACACCATGGGATGACTTTTTGGGAGCAGGTTTTCCTCACCATGTAGATCATATCCACCAAAAATCAACCCATTCTAAAACTTCTAACACAATCAAACATTGGCTAGAACTCAATTGGAAATCAACAGTAAGCAAATAAACGGTGAATAATACAGTCTAATTTTTTATTGGGTTAGAAGTTTTGGAATGGGTTGATTTTTAGTAGATATGATCTAAATGGTGAGGAGAACTTGCTCCCAAAAAATCAGCCCTTGGTAGGGGACCTACAACCTTGTATTGGGCCAAAATTGGTTAGTGTCGACACTGACAGTTGGTGTCACGCTAGCACCGTCCATTAGTATATACCAGCCAAGTGGGTCAAACTGGTCAAATGAGGTGGATAAGGCACTTGACATTTCAGAGTTATGAGTTACTAGAGGTGACTCCGAGCCTCTACGTAAATAAAGTGGATGGTCGTTCAGAGGTTGTTTCATTGTGAAGGGTAAAGTCACTTTGGGAGGGGGAGTAGAGGATTAGGGAGAAGAGGGACGCGAAGAGTGACATGGCTAGGTGCTGATTTGGTCTATATTTTGGCTTTAGGTGCTGAGTGCTGACTCAAATTGCCAACTGGCAAATATGGCGGTACCAGTGGCAGTGTCTCATTGTGTATGATCAGCCTTTAAATCATCTCCATACAGCCATTGCAGACAAGTGTAAGGTGAGTGTCATAAATGGCGTCTCACAAGTAATAACTTGAGTGGAATATACTATTCAATAAGTGGAGTATGAGTTGGTTTGTACATAGTCAAAATTTTGCATTTTGTTAATTTTTGTGTTAGTCCTTGCTTGGTACGTCGTGAATATTTGCATTGATGAATTTTTTTTTCATAAAAAACATTGTCACGCCCCGAATTTCGGAACTCTAAGATCCAACCCGATTCAATGAGTCCGGAAGGCGAGGCGTGAAGAGTGTAAATGAAGTGTAATTTAAAGCAATTAATAAAATCGCTTGCTCTCTCATTTTGAAAGTTAAACCAGTTAATTTTTTTGTCAACATTAATTACAATTTATTAGTCAAAGTAAATTTTAAAAAACAAAAATAAAAATTGTTGAAAATATTTTTCGTACTTAACTGCACATACTTCAGTAAAATGGTCATAAGTTCTTAATCCTAAATTCGAATTGTACAAATGAAGTCATTCTGGAAAATAGNAGCCCAGAGGGAAGAAGGGTCGTGGATTAAACGCCACCCTAAGGTTGCAATATTAGCTTGGTTATCAAGAACAGGATCACGAAAGCCAAGCCCACCCAGATTCTTGGGCCGACACAAGTAAGCCCAAGATTTAAGGAATAAACCTTTTTTGTTAACCTTGACACCCCACCAAAAATTCCTTTGCAAGGATCTGATTTTATTAGAGATGTTTTTTGGAATGACAAATTTAGACATTTGAAAAATAGAGAGGGTAGAAACAACAGATTTAATCATAACCGTCCTACCAGCTTGAGAAAGGAGTTTAGATTTCCATCCTTGAATTCTAGACTCCACTTTAGAGATTAACTCATCAAAGCATTTGATTTTTGATTTCCCCAAAAAAAGGCGAACTCCCAAGTATTTTTCATCGAATTTAGTTCTTTTAACTTTCAGGATGTTCCTAATCTCTCTACATAGTTTATTTGGAATATTAGGACTAAAAAAAGCACTAGATTTTTGAAAATTGATTAATTGTCCCGAGGCTACCCCAAATTTTTCAATAATGTCAACCAAATTACGAGCTTCGAAGAGGGAAGCACGACAAAAGATTAAGCAGTCGTCAGCAAAAAGAAGATGAGAAATAGCTGGGCTTTTCCTAGTACATTTGACACCATGAATCTGTTGATTAATTTCAGAAGAGAGGAGAATTTGAGAGAAGGCTTCTATGCATATAATAAACAGGGAGGGAGACAAAGGATCACCTTGTCTCAATCCTCTAGTGGGAGAGAAAAAATTCCCAGGCGTACCATTGAGAAGAACAGCCAAAGAGGTTGTACTAATACATTGGTAGATGAGGTTACACCAAGAAGGGCAAAAACCCATTTTTTCCATAATAGCTATTAGAAAAGGCCATTCTACTCTATCGAAAGCTTTAGACATGTCAAGTTTAATACTCATTAAACCTGATTTCCCCTTCTTTTTCTTCATAGAATGGATTATCTCATGAGCTATAATGATATTATCCGAAATCTGTCTATTAGGAACGAAAGCAGACTGGAAGGGAGAAATTATTTTTGTGAGAAAAGGTTTCAGTCTATTAGCAAGAATTTTGGCAATGATCTTATATGCAGTGTTGCACAAACTGATTGGCCTAAATTCAGAAGCATATTGAGGGCAAGAAGATTTAGGAATAAGGACCAAATGGGTTTGATTGAGTTCTCTGAGAAGGAACTCAGTTCTAAAAAATCTTTGAATCATATCAATAAAATTAGGGCCCACAACCTCCCATTGGTTCTGAAAGAAAAAGGCTGGGAAGCCATCAGGACCAGGAGATTTAGAAGGACCCATGTTTTTAACCACTCCCAGAATCTCTTCAGAAGAAGGAACACATGTTAGAGAAGAGTTATCTTGTTCAGAGATGCAGGGAGAGATTGGCCATGGAAGTAGCTAGTATTTTTATCTCCTAGATCATCCCAATTATCTCTTGCTTTTTGTTGCCACAAAGATCTAGCGTGATCATACATCTGCTCTAAATTTTTAGTAGTTTGCACAATCTGAGTATTAATATCAGGAGAAGGGGTAACAGAGTGAAGGTCAGTGAGATGATTGTTGAGCTTTTTAATATTAAGATTGATTTTCCCAAAAACAAATTTATTCCAATAACACACTTCTTTTTTAACAATCTTAAGTTTGGACACCATTTGAAAGGCAGGCGAACCAACAAGAGTAGTCGACCAAGCATTTAAAATAACATCAATACAAGACTGTTCTTTCAACTAAAAGTTAAAAAATTTAAAACTTTTTGGTCTTTGGGGGGTCCTAGGAGAAGTAGAGAGAAGGAGGGGGGAATGGTCAGAACCAGTAGGGTGCAGATGTGTAATCTCAGCAAGAGGGAAAAGAATAGACCAATCCGTGTTGCATAAGGCTCTGTCCAGACGTTGGAGAATGTGAGCTAGGCCCTGTCTCTTATTAGACCAAGTATAAGGCGGGCCAGAAAAACCTAGATCTAGGAAACCAGCCTTAGTAACGATCTGTTTGATGTCTGCAACCTCACTAGCCACAAAAGGACGACCCCCTTGTTTTTCATCATGATTGAAAATAATGTTAAGATCTCCCAAAAAAATCCATGGTTGATTAACTTCAGCAGCTAGATCCTCAATAAAAGACCAAGAATTCAACTTTTCAGATCGGATAGGGCTACCATAGAAGAAAGTAGTAAGCCATTCAGAAGATGAAATATCGTCCTTAATGAGAGCATTAATCATGTTTTTATTACTCTGCACCACTTCAACCGTGACCTCATCCTTCCAAGCCAAAGCTAGTCCACCTGCTAACCCAACTGGGGGAGAGAACCAATGATTTCGAAAACCAATCCGATTAAAGAATCTTTCTAAAAAAGTATCCTTAGACTTAGTTTCAGATAGGAAGATAACATCCAAATGTTCCAAGTGGGATAGCTCTTCGAGATGATTAGAGGTTAAGGGTTTGTGAATCCCTTGACAATTCCAGGCAAGAATATGCATAGTAGTGTAAGGAATATAAATATTCAAATGCAAGAAAAGCTGGAAAAAAAAGGCATATAGAAAGTAAATTAAACAGATAAGAAGAAAGTAAAAAGGTGAACAGAGGGTATTGAGGCATACCTGGGAGCTGGTTGATTCATGATTGGGATCTTTGTGAGTGGGTGAACTTGACAGTGAAGCCTTGTAGTGCCCAATTTCTGGAGTTTCCGTATGTGTTTGAGCAGACTTAAGAGCTTCAAGACCTTGAAGCCAAGTTTGGAATTCTTCAATAGATGCATTAGGGAAGAAAAACTGAAACAATTCTTCAGCAGAGGCAATGGGAATAGGACTCCCATCTATTGTCCTGATTACCGGATGATAGGGGGATGAAGGGTTTGTAACAGGTGGTGGGATTGTATGGGGGGCATCTAGATGGCAATCTTTTTCTGGGTTTTTTTTATGGGAGTTGACGATAGGAGATGAAAATTGAAACGGAGGTTGAAGGTGTTCAAAACCTGGGGGAAAAGTCAGATAAGGACTAACTTTTGGGTTAGGTTCAGATGGAGATTGCACATCCAATACATCAGTTTGCATTCTAGGACGTTTACCTCTAGAGATAGAGTATTCAGGGTTCATGCTAACATCATTAGAGGGAGAATCTGAAGACTGACTTGCATAGATCACAGAGGGAATAGCCTGAGAAGAGTGAGGGAGATCTGATAGATTCTGATGGAGAGGCATCTTTCCCCTACAACGAATCGGACTAGCCGGATGATAACGAGAGTTCCTTGATGGTCGAGATCTGGGATTATCATTTGTCAGAGCCTGGCGGAGAACCTGTGTACCAGTAATTTCTTCCAACCCTTCACCACTCCTATTAGACCTCAGGTTTTCAATTTGAGGTGCAGGTTGAGGTTGATGAGGAACTTCAACCGTATAAAGATTTTGGCCTGGAGCAGAAAGAAACCTAAATATGTTTTGATGACAGGACTCATCAGAATGATCTAGAATCCGACATGAGTAGCAAAAGTTACCCGGAAGACGTTCATAAAGAAAGTTGACCTCAATAATTTCACCTGATTTGAGCTTCACATTTGTTTTTTCTGCAAGAGGCTTACGGATTTCAACTTTAACTTTTGCTCGAATCAATTTACCATAGGTAGGGATACCTGAAGAAGGGATAACATTTAACACTTCACCAGCTTTACTAGCAAATACTCTTGGAGCCCTAATATTCATGTGTTCAGGTTGAACATTATCTAGCTTCATCCAAATAGAGAGATGAGATATTAGGGCTGGAGAAGGGATTAAAGCGGGGTTCCAAGAAGAGAGAGCTATTAGGTTATCTGAGATAGTCCATGGTCCTCCATCCCTAACTCTGCGAAGTTCAGCAACATTATAAAAGTTAAAGACGAACAGATTGTCATGATCACGGACTGGTTGGACTTCCAATCGATGGATGATGTACCAAGCCCTAGAAACAGCTCTCTTAATTTTCTCTGAGATCATGATTTCGTCAGTACAATAACGACCGATTAAACTCTCATTCCAACCCCCAGGGTTTGAAGGATCTTCAAGCTCTTCTGGAAGGATTATTTCGTTGTCCATGTTAGGAGGGATTGAAAGATTCAGAGCAAGTTGAGCAGTTAAGTCAATGATACTTTGGTTAGAGGCTTCTTTGCTACTACTTAATTCACTTTTGGAAGCTAGTTCTTTTTCTCTATCCCCCATCGCCCGTATGTGAGTCCACCGGATTAGATTTCGGAGGAGAAATGATAGGAAGGCGGTGTTGAGAATGATAATGTCAGTTCTTGCTTTTGGGTTAGAGGGAAGCCGAAAGTAGGTTTCAACAGAGATAACCATCTTAACAAAATGATAAAGGAATTGGGAAAGTAGGTTGCCACGTCAGTAGGTAGAGGCCAAAAGTCTCAAGGACACCTACACAGAAACACCAAATAGGGCACTACCAAAGAAACACCAACAGATCACCTACACAAAAGACAAAAAGAAAGAATTAGAAATGAAACCAACCAGCATACCCAGGGATTTTAGCCGGAAATTTGTAGCATAATGATGAAGAACAAGTGTCGGTAGAGTCGCAGTCGCAGTTTAGCTTTGTTATCCTTAGCATAATGAAAAATGTAACTATACGTTAATGCTTTTGACCTTGGGAACATGGTGGAGGTCTTCTTGACCTACGTCAAACGCAGGTGAACAAAATGACACTCGTACCGCTCATTTTACAAAAAGTTGAAATCTAGGTCATGGGCAAAAGTGATTTTTGGACTGATGATTTTACAAAAATGGTGCCAGATGCCACATAAATTGGAAACCTCTTCATAACATTTTTGAGAAGAAAAAAGTGATGGATCTTACCTTGCCACATAAGCATCTTACACTAGTTTAGTAAAAAAGTCGGTTCAAAAATCTTTATTGTTCTAAAAGTATTTCGAAAGGGTTTTCAACTTACATGACAGTGGAACCAACCATGCCACATAAACGTCGGACACAACTTTTGTAACTTGGTCGGTCCAAACATCACTACTGTTTGAAAAATGCCATTCACAGTCATTAGCCTTTCTAGTTGCCACTTGTACCAAAAGAAGGTTGGAAATTACAAAATGACCCTTCTCTTAATACACCGAAGTATTGTTAACAATTATGATAAATAGAAACCGGCCCGACGGAATCGGGACATGTTTTTCAATATGGACGTGTTTTACAGTAAAACAAAAGAATAATGCAAGCAACAAGGTGCATCCGACGTTGGACGCGCGCCCATTTTAAAAGTGATGGGAGACCACCATGAATGCACACCTTACTGTAAGGGTTATTGTAGGTGTAGCACGGTCTAAAACGAAAACGTTGATGACCTTATAACAATGATAATGGACGCGCGTAATGTCCACCCATTTAGGATGAATGCAGACCTAAGTAAATAAGATCTTTTAAGTGGGTGAACAAAATAGAACTCATTAGCCTTTCTAGCTAGACGTTAGAGTCGCTCTTCTTTCTGATGACACAATAAAGTGGGTAAAAAAAAAAAGGTTAACCATACGTTTTTTAAAATTTGAAATCTACGCATAAAGATCCAAGATATAAAGGTGTTACTATAACTTCCATTTGTTGATTACTGATCCTGTACTCCCGGTTGTTATTTAATTTACAGTCTGACTCTAACACCAACCTTCCTTTTCACTCTACTATACGACCCACTTGTTAAACATTGAAAAAAACCAGAGTGGTGATTTCTAACCGTTCGATTGGATCATGATTTACGTACATCATGGTTGCCCTAATTCTATTTTTCATTTTTTTCATTGTCCTGTCTGACCCACTGATTGGGCCCACCCTTCAATTGTGGACCCATATATCAAAAGATCAAACTGACTGATGACTATAAAATCTGATTATATGTCGTAGGCCCGCTGCTATATTAGCTTCTCAAATGCATCAGTTGTACAGAATACAAATTCTTCAATTCATACACTATTCTAAGCAGACTACTTGTTAGTAATTAATGATGTATCTGATTACAAGAAAGGGGTAGACCTAAAATTAAGCATCCCCCTACAGACTTTCATTCCTAATATGAATGCATTATCAATTAATTAAGAGTGAGGTTATATAGCCCCTCTTATATAACCCCCGCATGTGGGGTTCACATACAATACATTTAGGGGCTGATTTTTGAAGAGGATGTTCTTCGAATATCATTATATTAAAAAATCAGTTGGTTCTAAAACTTCAAACCCCCTCAAATTAGCTCTTAAAAATTTGGTAAGTTTTAAACTTTTATTTTGACCGTTGATTTACAAAGGCAGATTTATGAGATTAGAAGTTTTAGAACCGGCTGATTTCAGGTGAGTATGTTCTCCTCACCATGTAGATCATCATCTCTAAAAATTAACCCCATGATGCATTTCATGTGGCCCCTAAAAGGTGGATGGGTTATTATTGGGCTATTTAAGGAGGCTATATAACTCCACTCATTAATTAAACCTACAAATTAACCATTAAAGACTTAAAACACTACTCGATCATACCATTAGAGCTCACTCGATCGTGAGAGGATTAGCTAAGTGAGCCCTAGCTAATTAATCACTTCAAAAACAGTAGTACCAAAATACTTAAGAACGTATATACCCATGGATTATTATTCGAGAAAACACGTCGGAAATTTAGCTATATCGTCGATATTTATCGTCGGAGTACTATATATTTTGTTCTGGACACCAGATATCTCGACGCAATTAACGTCGTTTCAATATTACCGGCAACGCCCATCAATCTCAAACAAGGTATATATATATAATCAAAATTAATTAAGTTAATTAATTTAATTATGCATGCATGCATATATGATTTTAGTTATTATTTCTTTAATTTCATTGAAATTTATATTTGCACTTTGTGAATCTAGACTGCTACCATACATCGAGATGAGCTTGAAACAGCTTTGGATGAAGCTTCAATGGGGAATAATAAGACACTAATTATAGCAATTGTAAACAAGGCTTACGTTGAGGGTGAAACAGCGATGCTAAGTCTCTTCCTTGAGAGTTTTTGGGTTGGAGAAGATACTCGATCTTTGCTTAATCATCTTCTCCTTGTTACGGTCGATCAAGTTTCGTTCGATCGATGCAATTTTTTACGGCTCATTGTTATAGACTTGTTACCGAAAGTGTCGATTTTGGGGGCGAAAAGTTGTATAATTCGCAGGAGTTCATAAAAATGATGTGGAGAAGAACTCAGTTCCTCTCTGATGTTCTTAAGCGTGGCTACAGCTTCATCTTCACGGTACGTTTTTCATTCCCATTATTATCATTTGATGATCTCACTCATATAGAATTAGTTTCCATTTACACCACTTTCTTACACCATTGTTACACTAGTCGAGGAACTGAAAAGGATTCAACATTTTTTATTTTATTTTTTAAAATTGAGGACAATCTTCTCATCATTTGGATTATCCTCACAAAAAATTGGATCAATATTATTTAATTTTAATTAACCCCGACCATCAAAAGTAGGTTTTAATTATTGGTTAACTAACATCAATATTTTTTTTACATATAGTCTTTGTGGAGTCCACAGAGGAATGATTTAAGGAATGTTTTTGGTAGGAATGATCTCATTACTGGGCAGCTAGATCACCCTCCCAAAAATAACTTTTCATAGGGCTAGAAGTTTTAGAAACGGTGATTTTATAGGAGGATGCATGTTCAGCATGATGTTGAAAGCATCCTCGCGTACCCTTGGATCATTTCCATGTATGCCTCACAAAAATCTTGTAAAAAAATTGTATGAATAAATTCGTATACACAAAGGGCGGAGCTAGCTAGGAAATCAAAATTGTTAATTTTTCCTCAGGCTATAATATAATTCAACAAAGAGAGATGTTTTGAATGAAAAATAATATATAAAAATCTATACTATTATGAACCCGAACAACCTTCCCAAATAAATTGAACTTTTATTATTAGTAACGTTAAGGGGACACATTGACTTATATATAAGACCTACACGAAGATAATTTAAGAGCTGTTTTTCAGTGAGGATAATTTAATATCAATTTTGAAATTTTTTTTTTCTTACGATATGCAAATTAAACAGATGAATGCTAACAGAGATCCTGACCATCCATTTTTTTTCCTCATTAATGTAAGTTAACGTTGCAGGATGCAGATGTAATGTGGCTAAGGAACCCATTAAAGAGATTAATGAACGAAAATGAAAACGAAGACATCCAGATGAGTTGTGATAATTTTGATGGGGATCCATGGTCAGGAGCCAATGGCAGACTACTAAATACAGGATTTTACTTTGTTAGATCAAATAACAAGACAATCTCTCTATTTGACACGTGGTATAAAATGAAAGATGACCCACACTTTCAAACAAAAAAAGATCAGGATGCCCTAAAAATTTTGTACAAATGGGGTGTATCAAGACAATTAGGGCTCAAAATAAGGTTCTTGGACACCTTATATTTCAGTGGGTTTTGCCAAGATAGCACAGATTTGAAGGTGGTTTTAACCGTTCATGCAAATTGTTGTCGTAGTATTTATGCTAAGGTGGCTGATCTAACGGTTGTGCTTCGAGATTGGAGGAAGTTCAAGATGGTGTCCACCACTACCACCAATGAAACATGGTCACCACATTTGGAATGTCTGAATGCATGGAAACGTAAAATCAAAATTTGAGGCGTTGGATGGTGAGATTGATGCGGTGCAGGACCCACACGGCCGAGGAGGCAGAGGCTATGCCCGCTTTGGAAGCAATAAGATGGGCAAATGAGCTTCACCTTGTTTTAATATTCGCATGGAGAACCTAACTCATAATTTATTTGTGTATGTTACTTTCAACTTTACAGTAATTATTAAAATGTAGTTTACTTAATAAAGTGGTAAATTATTATTAATATGATAAATTGTTTCTCTTTTTCGTATTGTTTTTATTTTTTTGAAAACGTGACTTATGATTTACAAGACTTCTCCAGATAGAAGTTCTTACAATCAACTGTAAGGTCTGGTGAGCCTAGAGATAAGAGTGCCTTCCATTGAACATGAGTCCCATTACGAGGATATGATTCCACAACCTCATGAATGGAAAATTACGCATCTGATCTGACAATTTTCTTCATCTTTTAGAAGATCAAATAAATAATTAAAAATAAATGTGTAGTCTGTTTGGAGAAGGGATTTGGGGGAGGGATTTTGTGGGGACCAGAGATTTAGTAGAAAAATTATGTTATATTTTTCCTTAAAATTCCTGGTCCCCACAAAATCCCTCCCTAAAATCTCTTGTCCAAACAGACTAGTGATGAATTCCATATCAGGAAGGTAATAAAACAACTTAATTATTCCTAACTTAACTTGTCGGACGTTTGATGAAACACGTAAGATCAGGCTTGTTTTTCATGGCCGTGAAAAATCAGGGTTGACTTAGAAGTGGAGCAAGTCAGGAAAATATAATAATATGTTTGGATCGCAGGAATATTAATGAAATCACACGTACATTTCTCTTATTTTATGTTTGGTTCAACTAAGAATATGAATAAGAATCGTGCCATATTTCTATTCTAGTGTTTGGTTTATGTAGGAATAAGAATCCACATAAGGCTAATTTTTCCTATTCTAGTGTTTGGTTTCAGACATTTATAAATTTAATTTAATTTAATTTAATTAATTTATTTATTTTGGACAAGTAGCTAGACTTCACATCTTTTTGGCTGGCACCAAAACGAAAGCGCCCCCATGAGGACGCTAGGTGATTTAGGCCGAGGTCTGTAGATTACCTTCTACACAGAATCTCATATTGTCATCTTGACACCGATGCACTAACATTTCCATTTCCCCCACCTTACCTTTACCATTACATGTTGCATGCCATTTTTTTTTAAATTTGACCCCACCTAGGCCACCTGTTTTGGTGTTTGTTTTTTGCTGATTCAATCTGAATCTGACTTATTCAAATTCTTTGTAGAAGATAGAGTGGTCATGGTATTGAGTCAGACCTGACCTCCATCCTTTATTCAACTTAATTTTTACAACAGTCTGTTGGAAATACAATTGTAAAATACCTGTAATCGCAAAACCAGATTTTACTGAAAACAAGAGGAACTTGCTGGGATGAGTCGCGGACTAGGTCGCTCTCTTTAAGACGATTCGCGGCTCTGCCCAAATATACAAGCAGTTTCTCAGTCACGTCGTCCCCAGGATAAAACAGCCCAGAAAACCTTCTGTCTCGATTTTCCTTGCACGGTGGGAAATCGGAATACTAATACACTTCAATTCTTGCTCGGAAACAATTTCAGAAATTCTAGAGTTTTTATCAGGGAGGAATACTTGTCAAGTTTTTTCATTTTTTGTTTCAGTATAAGTGTTGTCTATTTATAGATCAACCCCCAACTGTCAAAAAACGGCCATAATCACTGTAGCACAACAGCTATAAAACGGTCATAAACACTGTAGTACAACAGCTATAAAACAGTCATAAATACTGTAGCACAACAGCTATAAAATGGTCATATAACAGCTATAATTTAATTTTTTAAACATAAAAATTATAATAAAAACTAAATAAAAAATCTGTTTCAAATCAGAGGCCCAAAGAGCCCAAAGACCTTAAGGCCCGGCCCGGTCTTTGATTAATATATATTTAGTATAATGGGTAGGAGAGGGTTTGAACCCTTGACCTCAAAGAGGGAACCCAAAACCTTAACCATTACTCCAATATTGTTTTGATGAACTATATGTACAAAATAATTTTAAATATATATATATCCAACAATCCCCACTTATATATTTTAAAAATCTCGAGCAAGAACAGATAGAGATGTGCATAAGTAGAGGTATTTGTCAATTTGAACCTTTACTTAGTGATGAGGCTCTCAAAGTATAAGAATGTAGAGTGACATTAGTCTTGAACTCTAATTCTAGTAAATATACTTCAGTTGCCAAAACACACACAATTCTACTAGTGTAAAGTTCTAAAGCCAGCACTTTACGGCCATGTGCTACTATCCCTGTCATAATGAATACTCTAGAGAATTTGTCCAGAATTCTCATAGGAAGCGGCCACACTTCCACATTCATATAGGTGAGTCTATCAAGAGTACTCCTGTAGCTAGGTACTCCACTTAAAAAAAAATATAGTCCTCATTAAGAGTTAATAACTCAACCTTAACCAACTTCAGGATGTCATGCTAAGGGATGGAATCTTATATTAGCATGATTCTTTTTATATCATCATGTGACTTGTTTTTCCCTTTGAACTTATTTCTTGGGATCTCCAGTTTGTAGGTAGGGTATCTATCACAAATGACTCAATTCTCAATGGGCCTAAGTCCCATCCCCTTCGAGGTGTTCCACACCTTTTCCCGTGCTAGTTCTTTCGTCAAAGGATCAGCCAGGTTCACATCAGTCCTTACATAATCCACTCTAACAGCACCAGTTTTGAGAAATTCTTTAACTGTACTGTGCTTACGACGTATTTGTCGTCTCTTGCCATTGTAATAATGGTTCTGAACTCTTGCAATAGCCGCGGTACTATCGCAGTGGATTAAAATGGTTGGTATCGGTCTATCCCATAAGGGAATATCTGACATTAGGTTTCTCAACCATCCTGCCTCTTCACTAGCTGCTGCTAGTGCTATTAGCTCAGACTCCATAGTAGATTGAGCTAAAATCGTCTGTTTCTTAGATTTTCAAGAAACTGCACCGCCAGCTATGTTAAAGACATAACCGCTATCAAATCTCCCTGGACCATAACCATTATATTATTAATGGTTCCGGTTCCTAACAGTTCCGGGTCTTAGTACTACCGGTTCTTAAAATCGTGGAACCGCATTTCCCGGTTCTGGTTCGGTTCTCTGGTACCCATTGACAACCTTCAAGATACAGAAATGTTCACAGCTCTCCGGACGAACTAAATAATAAAAACCCTAACAAAACCCTAGCGACACCAAATTATCGCGACTCGCGATATCGTGTTTGTTGAAACAATTCATCTTCGCCATAATTAAGACGACCGCCGGGAGTCGTTTCTTCGACGAGGAAGTTGAAATCTTTTGTCTGTCTTTCTGTCCTCATAACTCTCCTCTCCACCAAGACTAAGTTGCAGAAACCCTAAAACTCTACTCTCTCACCACAACTTTGGGTGAATCTTTTCTCTCTTTCATCCCAGCATACTCTTATCAGGGAGGAATACTTGTCAAGTTTTTTCATTTTTTGTTTCAGTATAAGTGTTGTCTATTTATAGATCAACACCCAACTGTCAAAAAATGGCCATAATCACTGTAGCACAACAGCTATAAAACGGTCATAAACACTGTAGCACAACAGCTATAAAACAGTCATAAACACTGTAGCACAACAGCTATAAAACGGCCATATAACAGCTATAATTTTATTTTTCGAAAATAAAAATTATAATAAAAACTAAATAAAAAATTTGTTTCAAATCAGAGGCCCAAAGAGCCCAAAGGCCCGGCCCGGTCTTTGATTAATATATATATATATATTTAGTATAATGGGTGGGAGAGGGTTTGAATCCTTGACCTCAAAGAGGGAACCCAAAACCTTAACTATTACTCCAATGTTGTTTTGATGAACTATATGTACAAAACAATTTTTAAATATATATATATATATATCCAACACAGCCTATTTCCATTTCTAAGTCAGACGTTTTAATTAAGTTATAAGCAGAATTAAGGATAAATGTCTGATTCAATACCATGAATACTCTATCACCTATAAACATATTAAAAGAGTCAGATTCATAAAAGAAAACAAACACCACCTGTTAGATATGAGCATCTTACATCTTGGGCCTAAATCTAATCCTAAAGTCTCAGCCAATATTTCAAGTTTTGTCTTGGCCTTAGTTTCTGTGATGGCCATCGATGGATCCGAAGCCCATGTCGAAAAAAAAAAATGTCCAATGGCCCCATTGTTCAGCTTCTAAAAACACAGTGATCGATATCATCATAATCAAACACTAATAATCCACCATTAATCAAGGAATTACCTACAAAATGACTGAAACCTTTTCATACGACAATCGAACTGTTAATTAGGTCTAATGTCAAACTCAAGAACAGTATTCGAAATTGTATTGCATAGAAGTAAGTCGCGATTTTTGGACTCGGGCCCACAGTTTGATGGGTCAAATCTTAAGTTTGTCCTTAACCTAAAGTCTAACAATGACAACTTTAGGACCATTGTAGAAAATTACTCTTCAATTTATACAGTACTATAAATTAGAGGTGCCCATTAATTCTAGGGAGTAGACGGGTACTCTAAGAAAATCCAAATACCCTACTCCGCAGATAGAAGAAAAAAAACAATGGTGTAAGAAAATGGAGTCCCCAGATCAGAGTCAAAAATAGGCACAGCGTATAAAAGGGGGATGATATTGTTCACTCACCTGAAAGGAGGGTGAGCAAAACAAAGTAATTTAAAGTCTACTTTAGAATCTCATGACTACAAATTACAAGCATCTTCAAAACACACTTCATTTTCGGATGAACAACCTATAGTATTTTCACCAAAGGAACCATGGATTATTTGAAAAATCGCGCCGGCGAATTAGCCATAACGTTGATACTGCTCGTCGGAGTACTATACATTTTGTTATGGACACCAGACATCTCAAACAAATTCTCCTCACCATTTCATCAGTACTGCCACCAATCTCCAGCATCAAACCAGGTAAAATTCTGATCAATATCTAACTTCTTTCAATGCATGGTTTTACATAATTTTTTGATTACAAGTTATGTCGATATATGATTTAGATTACCACTGCCAATACACCTCCTCGAGATGAACTTGAAACAGCTTTGGATGGAGCTTCAATGGGAAACAATAAGACACTAATTATAGCTATGGTGAATAAGGCTTACGTCGAGGGCGAAACGTCGATGCTTAGTCTCTTCCTCGAGAGTTTTTGGCTCGGAGAAAATACCCGATTTTTGGTTAATCATCTTCTACTTGTTACCGTGGATCAAATTGCATTCGATCGATGCAAATTTTTACGACTTCATTGCTATAGACTTGTGACCGAGGGGGTCGATTTTGGTGGCGAAAAATTGTACATGTCAAAAGAATTCATCAAGATGATGTGGAGGAGAACTCTTTTCCTCGGCGATGTTCTTAAACGCGGTTACAGCTTCATCTTTACGGTACGCTGACCGATCAATCATTCTCTTCATTTTCATCATTAT
>MVGT01002624.1:80639-95649 GCA_002174775.1 Macleaya cordata | reverse complement strand
TGCTAAAAAAAAAAAAAAAAAAAAATAGCGTAACCACAAAAAGTCTAACACTCAAATAATACTTAGCTGTTGCTTCCGCTCTTGTGGAAAATGACGAGAGGGAAGCATAAATTAAAAAAAAAAAAAAAATTAGAAAAGGTAAAATAGGACGTCATAGCAAATTAAATTATCCAACTTATAGCACATTTAAGACTTTAATTTGCTGATCACAAACTTATATTATAATAAATTGTATAAATGATAAATGTGAAATCTTTAAAGACACGTGGCGCATCTATATTCATCCTCATGATTTTTTCACTTCCTGTTGAGCAACGTAATCAACTCTTTAATTCTCTTCTAAAATTTATATTCAACGATTCTTCCAATATTTGAGGATTCTATTTGCTAAATTTTCTCTCCCACAAGATATTTTTAAAAGATAATACTATACTTACAACAAAATCCTATAAATACCATCGTGATTCACATCTATCCCAAAGTGATATGCATGCACGCATCACCTATTTTTAAATAAGTAAATATCTAAATATCTAAATTAACCACCTAATGCAAATAGATTGTTTGCTAAATTATCTCCCAAAAGACACGTTCTAAATAGGTAAGTATCTAAACATATTGGAATACATATTACAAAATAAAATATTTAAAATTAATAATATATATATTTTGTAATTTATATTTTACAAAAAAAAAGTTAATATTTAATATATCATTTCATTAAAAATTTTTTAAGAAAATATATCTAAAACTTAAAAAAAAAATTTAATAAAAAATACACTTTCATTAAACGGGCTACACATGACTAGTATATTATAAAAATAAAAATTGAGTTGCCACATGTCATCACTAAATTGATCCTTAAAATTTTAAAAAAAGCTAGAGTACCACATCATGCATCAACACGAAATAAAATAAAAAAAAAAATTTATAAAAAACAAAATATTTCATCAGAATTACGAACCTAAACATAACTAAGCAATGGTCACGAATTCATCAATTAATGGTTGAAAATGATTAGTTGAAATACTCTCCAAAATATTCAAACATAGATTAACAGGAATAAGTCGTATTCCACTTGGCATCTGCTGCATGGTCTGCATGGAAACGTGAATAATGGGTAAGATTTTATTGAAGGAAACGTGAAGAGCAAAAACACCCCCAGAGGACCAAAAGTCAAGGTCGGTTTGGCCTCCCTATTCCCTGCTGATGATTTACTTTGTGGAGATCATAGAGATGATCTAAAAGTTATTGAAAAATCAATGGTCCATATATCTATTTTTTTTCTCAATAAATATCTATCTATCTATACTATTAGTTAAGAGAATAGAGTTTTTTTGGGCTTTTTACTTTTGGTGTCCTTGAAAAAAATATTTTTTATTAAAGTTTAACTTCACTTTGAAAGGGTATAATGGTCATCTTTTGCCCCTAAAAAAAGGATAAATGAGTAATTTTATACTCACCAAAACATATCTGTTTCATTTTTGGAAAGAAAATTAAATCTCTTCCATGATTTTCTCTCACTTTCTCTCTCCCTTAACTATACCTAAAATCTCTCCGTAACTACCTACTCAATTTTCACGTTTCTCTCAGTAAGGTGCAATGGATATTTGTATTTTTTGGTATTTTTTTGAAATTATTTTTGTAATTAATTGCATTAATAGTTTATCACAAAACTAATATAAGGAATAAATTCAATGTGAAGAACACGTGCAATGCACGTGCACAACGCTTGTACAACTTAAGAGAATAAGGTTTTTTAAGGTTTTTTACTTTTGGTATCCCTAAAAAAAATATTTTTTTGTTAAGTTTAACTTGACTTTGAAAGGTTATAATAGTCATCTTTTGCCCCTGTAAAAAGGATAAATTAGTAATTTTTTTTTCACTAAAACATAACTGTTTCACTTTTGGAAAGAAAATTAAATATTTTCTATGATTTTCTCTCATTTTTTTACTCTAAAATCTCTATGTAACTACCTATTGGTATTTTTTTAAAATTATTTTGGTAATTAATTGCATTTATAGTTTTTCACAAAACCAGTGTAAGGAATAAACCCACTGTGAGGAACACATGCAACACACGTGCACAACGCTTGTAGATAAGAATATTAATGTAACGTTTTGACCTTTAAAATTGGGCAATATAGATATTTCACACTAAATCTTCATCACTTTTTAATTCTTAATTATCGTCACTTCCTTCAAACAACGCTTGTACAAGGTGAAAAAAATATTATCATCAAATATTAATCATAACATCATTTTCGTGTAGGCCCTAAAAATCAGAAGGCGTTTTCTTTTATTATTTTACTATCACTAATTAATTATGTAGGCATATACATATCCATTTTTCATTATTCATCCTTTGTATTGCTGCAGGATACTGATGTAATGTGGTTAAATAACCCGTTTTCGAGATTAAGTCGAGACGAAAACGAGGACATTCAGATCAGTTGTGATCAATTCTACGGCAATCCATGGTCTGAAGCCAATCCAATGAACACTGGTTTTTATTTTGTTAGATCGAATACTAAGACGATCGCTTTATTTGATATGTGGTACGTAATGAAAGATAATTCAAATTATACGAGGATGAAAGAGCAGGACGTACTTGTTAGCTTGATGAGAAAGGGTGTTTTCAGAGAGTTAGGGCTAAAAGTAAGGTTCTTGGAAACCCTATATTTTAGCGGGTTTTGCCAAGATAGTAAAGATTTTAAGGTAGTTTGTACAGTTCATGCAAATTGTTGTCGTAGTATACATGCCAAGGTGGCTGATCTAACGGCTGTGCTTCGAGATTGGAAGAAGTTCAAGATGGTGTCCACAACTACCACCAATGAAACATCTTCGACCGTCCGATGGTCGAGTCATTTGGCATGCGCCAATTCATGGAGAATGAATATTAATTCAACCAATTAGGTTTGATATTTAGTACGACAGCATTAATATATATATGATCTTATATGTATAATTTCTTCTTCTTTTGAATAAACTACAATGAGTTATATATTTTAAGATAGTATATATTTTGTTGCTTCATCATCTTTGCCTACATTTTGTAGGGTTTACATGGAGTTGATCAAAGTGCGTGGATGATCTTCAATTCACACCATCTAAATAACCATCCCACAAAAATTTATTCTGCTTTAAAACTTCTAACCCGCCAATAAAAGTAGAATAATGTCGATCTGGGTTCCAAAGAACTCTTGTAACGATATTGTATAAATAAATAAACGGATTCTTTATAGTACCAATTAACGACTGCTTAGCACAGTTGGTTGATAACTCATTATGTGATTTAGGATGTGGGTTGAAAACTCATAGCTATGGTATTTACTTCGTATCACTGATGGCACCATTGGTAGCAATATTTCTCTAAGTTTTTTTTCTTTTTAAATTTAGCAATGGTGACTAGTTGCATTTTGAAGATCTTCAAGAATGCTTTTAAAATGTATAAATTTTGTAAAAGATGGATCCGTAGATAAAAAGTTATGACATATTTATATTTTTTTAAAAATAAGACTATGCAAATTTCTCTGTCCGCTACATGTACACTTTCTTTTTACTCAATGTGTACTACATTTTTCCTCTACAAACTCATACTAATCATATGCCCTTTAGAGACTCTTATTTATTTAATTTCTATTAATAAGAAACTATAGGAATTGCCATTAATTAGAAATCATAGGATGATTTTTGGTCTATCTTTCTCAATCATTGATGATGGTACATAATAATCATTTTGAAAATGCCAATGTTCTTATTAGAAAAAAGAATATGCCCGTGTTTAAACGGTAATTGAGTTGTATCTATCTCCATGGAAGAAAAAAACAATGGGAGAAAAATAGTTTTATTTTGGTGCGCTTAGTCCTTGCTGCATGTTAGCATACGCGAAAAGACAAAAAAAATCTTCTATTAATGTCTTTTCTGATAGCTAACAGAGAGAGAAACTCTTATTTTTAAATTAATTTTAACTTTAAAATTGCCATAACTTTCAAAATATAAGTCAGATTTAAACAAAAATTATATGGTTAGAAAGCATTTTTCAAGATCTTTCAAACAAGCGAAGTCATGATGGATACCAAATTCAAAAAAAAATTCATTCACGAAGCAAATGCAAACCCAAATTTGCATACATTGCTGAGTATGGAAACTGCTAATTATAAGAGTTAAGTTTGCATAAATGGGTTCCTAAATTTGAATTTGTTTACTATGAACTTCAATACTTTCTTGAATTAAAATTTTAAAAAATAAACCATGCAAATTACAACTCTATACTCATTAGGTTTCCAACTATGCATTTTACGTTTATCAATACATCAAGGAACATCGAAACATGCAAATTTGATATGCATATAAGCTTACAAAAGTGCAAATGCTCAAATTTGAGAGAAATAACATATGCAAATTACAAATTGCATTTCACTGGGTATGCAATCTAGGTTTGCATAGTCGAATTATAGTTTTTTTTTCTTTTCAAATTTAGTAGTGTTGTCTGATCTTATTTTGATGATCTTAAAAAATCTTTTCAAAAATATAAAGTTTGTCCAAAACTGATTTGTAAATTAAAAATTATAGCATTTTGAAATTAAAAACATTGTTTTTTTTTTCTCTCTCTGCCATGTCATTGTTTACTAAAAACAAAACAGTTAAGAATGAGCATTTTTAGGGGCGTCAACGGAGATGGTTACGTATTGGATCCTAAACAATCCAGAACTGGTACCGCTAATATGAGGGTAGTTTTGGAACCTCAATTGGTAGTTCCAGATCTGGTACCACAAGGATCCGTGAGTACCCATTGGGTACCCAATGTTTTCAATTTTTTTGCCTTCTTTTTCACATGAAAAATATTTATATTTTATATTTTCGTATTATGTTCAACCATAAAATCATTTTTATTACGAAATCTGTTGTATAATACTCAGTGGTTTCTTTTATTTTTATTTTTAATTAAAAAAGTTAAAAAGAGATAGCTCAAAAATTCTTTTATAGTAGATTAAACTATAAAATTGTAAAATTTATACGGAACCGGGTACCCATCGGGTGATACCGATATGGATCCGAAATTAATCGGATCTACAGAATGAGGTCTCGGAACCGCAATAAACAGTTCCAAGTAAACGGGTACCGATTGACACCCCTAGGCTTTTTTCATATATAGAAGGGTAGTTTAGGTACACAAATTAGCACTTTAAAAAAAAAACGACCGCAAGCACCGCACACATAAAACTAAAATCTAGAGGGACCGTGCGCACAAACTAAGTTTTTTAATGTTGTTCTTGTTTGTTTATTAAGGGTAAAATAGAAAATCAATAATTTTTAGCCTCATAACTACCTTTGGAATCGCTTCCCTTTAATATAAGAATAGATATTTCCTTTGATTTTGGTCAAATGACTAAATTAACACTCATTCACATGACATATAAACGTTATATCATAAGGGTAATCTAGGATTTTAAAATTTTGTTAATTTTAGTCTTTTTGAATATGCCAATCTATTATAATACTAGTCTTGTGTGCCTTGTTCAATGAATAGAAGAAGCCTTTCTCTGCCACGTGTCTCTTTCACAAGTACTCTCCTTAAATCATGCCACGTGTCACTCTCTTTTAAATATCTTTCTCCCTAAAAATTCTCCCATAATCTTAAAGCAACTAAATTTTCTAATTATAATAAATTTCTTTCTCCCTAAAAATTATTTCCTTAAAAATTTATAGTAATTAAAATTTTAAAATAATTAAACTTCTAATTATCTAATAAAAAAATATAATATTGGGTTGAAAACCCTCCTTTTATAATGGTTTCATGGAGAGGACAATCACTTTTTGTTTTATAAGCTTAATCCCTACTTTTTAGCGTTTTGTAAGCAAATGAGTTAGTTCCTTCTTTTATTTTAAAACTGTAAAATTTTAGTACCTAAACTACCCTTCCCTTTGCTAAAAACATACTTCTAACTGTTTTTTTTATTGTAGGGACCGATGAATGGTAGAGAGAGAAAATAATATTTTTAAAATTTAAAATGCTATAACTTTTAATTTTACAAATCAGATTTTAACAAAATTTATAATTTCGGAAAGCATTTTTCAGGATCTCTAAAATGAGACCAAACAACAATATCAAATTCAAAATGAAAAAAAATCTTTGTAACTCTAATATACACACAAATTGCATAATAAAAAACCCTGAAATTATGCAAGTTGTAATTTGCATAGGCTATTAAGCATACTTTTGAGCATCTGCAATTTTCTAAGCCTTTATACAAACAAATTATATAATAAAAATAACTCAAAAATTGCATTTGCATAGTTAAAAACTTATGCAAATTGTAATTTGTATATGCAAGTTGTAATTTGCATAGGCTATTTTTGCATACTTTGAGTATCTGCATATTTGTGAGCCTCTATACAAAAGGATTGCATTGTATAAAAACTAAAAAATTACATTTTTATAGTAAAAAAACCTATGCAAGTTGTAATTTGCATACAATTTAGGTTTTATAGCTTCGTAAATGGGTTTTTTTTTAAGAATTTAGTATTTATGTTTGATCTTGTTTTGAAGATCTTGAAGAATGCTTTACAACGGTATAAAGTTTGTTCAAATCCGATTTATATTTTGAAAGTTATATTCATTTTTATGTTCAAATCCATTAATTGGGATTTGCTAACGTGCACCGTTGTGGTTTTTTTGCATCGTGTTAACGTTTGCCGAGGACTGTCTGTGCATAAAAAAAAAATGTCCTCCACGTCAAATTTTTTCCTATGCACGGGGAATTCTACTCATTTTCCGATAAAAAAAAATCAAATTTTTTATTTTTCAAAAAAGCTGCCTTGCACGGGGGTATGGGGCTAGTGTACAAAACATGTGGGGCGCCCAAATTAGAACAGTGGGTCCGACAATTGATGATTGTCCACTACCACTAGTTTCAAAGTCTAGGGGATCCTCTTGTGTACATGCTAATTAACTTTTAATTAGCATATTTGACACGACAAAAAATGGGGAGACATGCAAGAAATTAATTAGGCATGAGGAAGGTAAAGTGTTTGCAGGTGCTGCTGGTAGTTCGAAGCTAAATTCTATTTCGGTTCATGAATTATAGGGGGTTGGAGATGGTTTACGTTTGGCAATCTCTCATGGTTTCATGCGTTTACAAGTTGGCATGGATTACACAACTGTCGTTACTTATGTTCAGAAACTTTCTTTTTTTTACAACGTTTAGTGACAAATGTTGTAAACTCCTCTATTTAACAACATTTTTTCGTTGTTGTAATTTTTATTTTTTTAACCACGTTTATTAAATGAAGTTAATACTTATCTTTAACGATGCTTCCTAAACATTGTCAAGTTCTATATTTAACAACGTATTTTTGTTGTTGTAAAATAATTTTTTTTAACAACGTTTATTCAATGTAGTGAAAATACTTATCTTTTACGATGTTTCATAAACATTGTAAAACAGTCATGTTTAACAACGTTTCATAAATATTGTAACATAGTGATGTTTAACAACATTTGTATCACGTTGTAAATTATTATTTTTTAATAACATTTTCACACCGTTGTAAAATGATATACCATACGGTACAAACATAACACGTGGCCATGACACGAGTGAACAACACAATGGCGAGGGATAAACGTATGGCACAATGATACAACACAATTGCACGACACAAGGACATGTCACAAACTCACATAACAATGGTATGACACGGCACGATGGGACATCATAATAGCATGGCACTAGGGTAGGGTACAGTGCCAAGGCATAATGGTTTACGTGTAACAAATTCATGGCACAATGGCACATCATAATAATGGCATGTCACAATAGCAAGGCACAAGAGCACATCGTAAGGGCATGGCACTAGGGCACGCCACATTGGCAAGGCACAAGGATACATCATAGTGGCAAAGGGACAAGGGCATGACACCAAGTCATTTATATGGCACAAGATCACATGACTTGGGATTACATCCCCACCATGTAGATTGCCCTCACTAAGGATGATATCGTTTGAAATTTCTAACTCGATAAAAGAATAAAAATATCAACACTTGGATTATCATAATTTCAAACCAATTTTGACGGGGTTAGGAAATTTGGTCCCCACTTTTAATTACTTACACTTAGTTCACACCAACCTGTGCGGGCCCATATGGAGATGATTCGACTATATGAGGATGGTCTCAACCCCACGTAAATCATCTTTATCTAAAATTCAGCCAATTCTAAAACTTATAACCCCATCAAATAGACTTAAAGTTAATTGAAAGCATAAATATTTTTAAATTTTTTTTGGATGAGGGACTAAGACCTCTAAGTTATAGACTTAAAGTTAATTTTTTATGAGATTAAAAGTTTAAAGAATGATGTTATTTTCAGCGAGGATGATCTAAATATATGGTCGAGACATCATCTTCACAAAAAATCAGCCCTTAGATCATTTTCATGTGGGTTCTAACATGAAAAATATCAATAACATGATGGGCTTAAAAGTTTTATAGTGTATAATTAAAAGATTACACCCAACATTATTTGAGTGTGGAAGGCCTAATCATCTGGGTGGAAATACCCGCACCCAAAATAAGGCACCCAAAAACGAGGCGCGTCATAACCCGCCCTATTTTTTTCAAAACCCCCGCTTCCTTGCCATTTCTCTATTTACTCTCTCTCTCTCTAAGATATATTGATCGGCTTTCTAAGAGCTAGGGCTACGAGTCTGCAACTCTTCATCCCTCCTCTTTCTCCTCAATTTCTAAGACCTGCCTATGTGAAGCCAACTCCCCAAATCTGGATATTTCAGATCTCGATTTTTTCTTATGGATTCACGAAATCAAAGACAAGGAAAAGAGGAATTAGCTTTGTAAAGGTATTATTAGCTTTCTAAAGAGGAAGAGAAATGTTTGAATTTCTTAGTGAAATTTCATTTTTCCTTCCTTTCTCTCTATCTCTCAGTCCATCGCATCTGGATTTGAAACCTAGGGTTTCAGATTTTGGAATTGATACAAATTTTTTAACTGTCTTCACTTTGGGATTTGTATTTTGATGTAGCTTGAAGACTGATCCCCTTCTTTTTATAAACTATTATTCATGGCTACAGTATACTCCTTTTTGATCTAAGGTATTGATTTATAATTTCATTTACTAAATATTATTGGTTTGCCTTAATTATGATCATGTTTTGAATGCTTGGCTACAGTGAGCACCCACAAATCATTGCGTCTGCAAGGCTGCAAATCATGAATAATGTAACAAAAGTGAATCAATTTTTCCCTAATCCTTGGTTTGGACCGAGAAAAAGGAAAACATCACTAAACTATGAAATAATACACAACATTTTAGTAACAGATAAATTAATTGGCTTGTGATCGAACATGGGTAGCTTCGTAGATTTGATGCTTGTTGTTATCTGTGCTTGTTCTAGTAGGATTCTTATCCTTCAAATCTCTTCTTTCTTTTGCTCTGAATATGAGATAGTGAGGAACTGTTTTTTCAGACTTTCCTTCAGACTTTTTTGCTGAAATAAGTAAATGGTTGCTTCTAAGTAGATTAGTTTGGACAACAGTTATGATGTGTTGGCTGCAGGTTTTGAACTTTTGGGTCTATTGCATCCACTATATGACCTTACTACTTTTCTCTTTATTTTTATGTTGTGGATTGGTGAAATAGAAAAGCATTGATATACACATGTTGCATCCATGGATGTAAGATAAATGAAGTTATAGTGTACTTATTTTTCATACTATCTAACGTGCACTTCATTGTGGACTTGGCAAGTCATGTAAATATATTTTACCTTCATTTTTGTAGTTTGCACGAATTTGGTGGAAGTTGTGTAGTTCCTCTATTAATATGGTTGCTAGTATAGCCAAATTATGCAGATTTGTTTTGATTGGTAAAAAGAATTTTGTAGATGAAAAAAGTCAACGAAATGTCGAGGAGTCCCTGCCCCGCTTACAAAGGAGCTGTAAACTACTTCTTAAGTTTCTAAACTTTAATATATTGGTCTACCAAGCTCTTGGATTTCCTGTTCTCAGGCTTGTACAAGCTGTTGAGTTAGTTTCGATATAATTTTTTACTGGTTAGACTTCTTTTTGTTTCTCTTCTAAAATACTTGTAATTTTTATAATGCTAGCCAAGTCTATTCCTCTATTTTGTTGGGTTATGTGAAATGATGTTGTGTATGGCTCGTGAATAGTTATATGTTCTTGTCTGTTTTCATTCTCTTTTTTCCCTATATCTAGAAGCTTGAATGTTGGTTATAAGTTTTCCGAATGAAATGTTTGCTAGGATAAATGGTGGTTTCAATGAAATTAAGATACGTAAGTAGTATATTTTGCAACTAAAGTGTATGGATGGAGAAATTTTCTTTGGTCTGAAATGCTTTGTTGTTAGGACACAATGGGATTTTGGCAAAGCTATATAATCACAATATACAATAAACCAACTACAGAGTATTCCTCTATGATTTGTTGAGTTTACCATGTGAAATTGGGATAGATTTTGCAGCTAAGTTCCTCTTCTAATTGGAATTCTCATTGGTCTTCTTCTTCTAATTCGCAATCTCATTGGCATTATTTTTTTGGATAATGTATTACTCTTTTGAATTATTTTCAGTAATCTATCTTAATAGGTTGATGTTTATTATAACAGGCATGCTATGACCTTATGGTATATTGATTACTCAACATTATTTACTCAAACTGAATTCTACATTTTTCTTTGTTGCCTTTTAGTTCAGAAGATTGTAAGGAACGACTAAAGATACCAACCACCAAGTGATAAGGCAGAGGTATGCTGTTAGTTGAATTAGTAATCATTGGGTGAACATTTGGTAATTCTGTTTATGTTGGTGGCTTCAATCTTATAATATGTATTGGGTTACCAATCATGGATCCCTCCTTTAAAAAATTAAGAGGATTGAACCATTTCGTTCAACTCTTTCTCAAAATTTGTTCATTGTAGCTCTATTAGAGGCAATTGTTCTCGGCCACTTTTTTCCTTAATCTAGATGTCAATTGAAAGAGTACTATTATAGGTTTTGTTAATGTTAGGATACTGATTTAGCTTCAAACAAATTTATGCTTATACATGTTTATTTAGTACCCATTCAGATTGGCTTTAAGATTTTTTTTTTTCTTCAGGTTTCAACTTTTATTACAATCCACATTAGATGAGATGGAGAAGAAAGACCGTTCGATATAGTGGAAGAAGATAAATGCGAGGTCAAGGCAAGAGATGTAAATTTTTAAAAAGAGGTGTATTTATTATAGAATTTATTTTTATAAATTATGTAACGAGTTTTGAAATTTTTTCATTTTTTATGTAAAAATACACAATCCAATGTAAATTTTTATCTGATTGTAATAGGTTTAACTTGTTTAATTTTTTGTTGACAGATGATGGTGAACCTTATTGGTACTATGGATTTGTTTTAATATCACCTGGAATGATGCCTCTTTTGATGAGATCTTTGGGAGGCATATAAAAGAGGATATTGAAAGATTTTGTTCTCTCAATGGAATATTACTTGGTTAGAACTTGTATTTTGTAAGCCTTTGATGTATTTTTTTTTCTAGATAATTTTTTTTGCACTTGACTTAAGAGTTTGAAATAACAATATATGAACATTGAATTGATTTGTAATACAAGATTAGTCCATTTTTTTTGTTACCATTTCTTTTTATGTATTATCTTATTTTTGGGTCTTCTTTTTTTGCCAATTTATGTGATATGCTATCCATTATCATGAATGAGCAGAAATGTGCTATTATTTTTTTCAGTAATTTTTTTTAATAATATATAAATTCCACAACGTTTAAATAATATTGTAAAATAGTCATTCTACAACGTTGCATTAATGTTAAGAAATATATTTTATACAACATTTAGTAAACGTTGTAAAATATATAAATGAACAGATTTAACAATGTTTTGCAATCATTGTTAAAACCATTAGTTACAACGTTGTAAAATAGTTGTTAAAAGGTTAATTACAACATTGGTTAAATATTGTGACAAATTTCTTCCTCAAGTATATAACACCTTTAACAACGTTGGTTACAACGTTAAAATAAAGTTGCGAAAAGTCCCCTACTTTTTACAACACCCCAATATCACAATGTTTGCTAAAACGTTGTAAGAGTATTTTAACAACGTTAATCCAACGTTGTTATAAGGGTTTTTTCTTGTAGTGGTAGTTTAGCTATACCGTCGATATATACTGATCGTCGGTCCTCCAATGTGTGCTTTGTGCTTGGAAACGTGAATAATGGGTAAGATTTTATGAAACGAAACGTGAAGAGCAAAAACACCCCCGGAGAACCAAAAGTCAAGGTCTGTTTGCCTCCCTACTGATTTTGCTGTGTGTAGCTCATACAAATGATCTAAAGATTGATTGAAAAATCAACCGCCCATATTGTATAAAAATAAATTTTATAACAATTAATTTTTAATTGAGTTTAATTTTTAGTAAGAATGATCTATAAAATGAATAAAACATAATCATCAAATATATATACAAGGTCGGTTTACTATCACTAATTAATTATGTACTCATCTATCTATATATTTATATTATAAAGATGAAATAACCTTGAATTAACATAATCCTTTCCTCTTCTCTTAAGTGTGAGTTAAAAAATTCTACATTATAAATACATGACCCAATGTATAGAAAAAAAAAGAAAGATATTTTCACACTATAATAAAATTAAAAATATTTCTAAAAATTAATAAAATTAAAAATAATTTTTTTATAAAAAGTACATGTTCTTTGAAAAGGCCACAAAAGACTAGTATATATCCATTTTTCATTCATCATTTTTATTGCTACAGGATACTAATGTAATGTGGTTAAATAACCCGCTTTCGAGATTAAGTCGAGACGAAAACGAGGAACATATTCAGATCCATCGTGATCGATTCTACGGTGATCCATGGTCTCAAGCCAATCCAATGAACACGGGTTTTTATTTTATTAGACACCAGGGGCGGAGCCAGCGATTTTACCTAGGGTGGCCAAATCAAAAAGAAAAGAAATTTTTTAAGTTCTATAATTTTTTTTAAAGGGTTAGAAGTTAAGTACAGTAAAAGTTAATCTAATTTATTTGTACGTGTTAGAAGTTTTAAAAATAATTGAACACATGATCTACATGACAAAGAGATTATATTGTTCCTAAAATTAAGCTTTGGAATATCTGCATTTAGGTCCTACAAACTAATGTAAGACTAAGTGGGGTTTTAATATATAAAAAAATATTGTAAACGCATAATCCATATAGGGTAGATCCAAAAACTCACAATAATAAAACGAGATTCTAAAGAGTAATTAGGATAATTTTTTTAAAGAGCCTATAAGCTCTAGACATTAGAAGAATCAAGATAATGTTGACTTAGTTATAAAGATAAGAACCATGTACATCGTTATTCGTACAATGAGTTTACAATGGTATGTGGAGATCAAATACAGATGGGCTAAGGGCTAATTTGGGTGATAATGTTCTCCTCACTATGTAGATTATCCTCACAAAAAATAAACTTATTCTAAAAATTATAATCTCATAATCCATTGATTGCAGTTAAGGGTAAATGATCCAATTACGTACTGTTGATTTCCTATTAATGAATGATGGGGTTATAAATTCTAAAATTGTCTGATTTTAGGTGAAGATGATCTAGATGGCCGGGACTTAGGAGGTAGATAAGGGCTAATGGATTAGCACTTGTTATTTAATTGGATGGAGGCAAGTAATATTATCAGTTAATTTTATTAAATGATATTAAGTTATTAACTAATTAATATATTATGATAAATAAATTAATTAATATATGAAATGAAATTTTCAAAATNTTAATTTTATTAAATGATATTAAGTTATTAACTAATTAATATATTATGATAAATAAATTAATTAATATATGAAATGAAATTTTCAAAATTTTGGGGGTGGCCATAGCCACCCAAGGCTATAGGGTAGCTCCACCCCTATTTGACACAAGCTTTATGCACGTGCGATGTACGTATTCTTTACACTGAATTTGTTCCTTACGTTGAGCATGAATGTTAACGACAGAGAAAATCCTACAAAGGGAGAACATAGAATAAAGTATTAATCATACAACAAAAAAGTAAAAAAAATCTTGAAAAAATTTGAGGAAGTAACTGTACAATGGATGAAACCCTTTTAATGATGACTTATTAAAAACTAACTCCTTCAATCTACCTTGAAGTTGCACACAAAACTTGTTAATAGAAAAGAATACTAAAATCAGACTTCAAGATTAAAATAGTTAATCAAAATATACTTTTTTGTTCAGAAACAAACTAACAACGGCCAAACATAATAAAAAATAGAAAAACATTAGTGATGATAGTGAAATTCCAAACAGTAGTTAGTTCAAAGTATATATATGAATAAAAAGAAGACATACTTTTGATTTGTTTATCGTATCTACAATCCACCCATCCTATAAATGAAAACGACACTGCTAGGGCTACAGAATTTCCTACAGAATTTGCTACAGAATGCACAATTCACGGTGAGATTCATATCACTTTGGGATAGAGTGCGAATCACGAGAAGATTCATGTCACTTTGACCGTTGGATTAGTATTTTGTAGCAAATTCTATAGAAATTTGTTGTAACTCAAGCATTTCCGAAATGAAAAATAGAAAAAATATTAGTGAATAGTGGAAAGAAAAACTAAATTACAAAAAAAAATGTTCATTTTTTAGGGAGAGTCATATAGATGGAGAATGGAAAAAAAGTAGAAATAGTTTAACCATAAAAGGGGCGTGGGATTAGTTTCAGACAAGAGTTAGAGACAGAAAAGGAGAAAGGACGAGATGGTAAAGACGGTAGCTCCCCAGAATTTTTCAATGGAATCAATTCTAATGGAGTACAAAATTCTAAATTACAGGTTTGAAGATTTTGATTCCATCACCATTTTTGACAAAATAAAGATGGAATAAACACTTGTTACAACTCTAATAGTCACCTACAGAAGATTC
>MVGT01002624.1:43840-61723 GCA_002174775.1 Macleaya cordata | reverse complement strand
GGGAGACATGCAAGAAATTAGTTGCATTCAATCGATGCAAATTTTTACGGCTTCATTGTTATAGACTTGTTCCTGAGGGCGTCGATTTTGCTGGAGAAAAATTGTTCATGACAAATAATTTCATGAAGGTGATGTGGAGGAGAGGTCTTTTCCTCGGCAACGTTCTTAAGCGCAGCTACGACTTCATTTTCACGGTATTTATACGTAACATTAATTCCCATAATAACAACCTAAGTAATAATATAATTATCTATATTATTATATGATATAAATACTTTAAGTTGTGGTGATTTTTTTTTAAATTATCATTTTTGTTAAATTTTTTTATATTTAGTGAAGGATATATTTAGTATTTAATTAATAAACACTAAACATGAAATAGTTTCACTCCACTCTAAATATTAAATAAAATTAATTAAATTCGAATTTCTCTTAGATAAATAATATATATATTATTATTACTATTGAAAAAATTAAAAAAAAAATTAAAGAAAATACACATGCTATTTTTAAGTATGTGCATAGCACTTACTGTTCACATTAAAGGACTGAAATAGAGAAACAAATTCGGTCCCATGGTCATTTGCCCCCTCCTCCTATTCTTGATTTCGGATCCTGATTTCAAAATGAGACTTCAAAATCTAGAATACAATCCAAAAATCAGGATTCTATTCCATGTGTTCTTTTAATATTCCAAAACCCCTTGGGTATTGAAAACTTTTTTAAAACATTAAAAGATTACCAAGACCAGTGGGTTAATTTAATTTACCCCCCCAGAATAATTGGCCAATCGGACTTACCCCCCTCAAAGATCAGATATTGAACTTACCCCCTCAAACTAACGGTTTCCGTGATTCTGCCGTTAGAAGGCACACGTGCGTCTCGCATGCTCCATTTTTTAGGAGGGTAAGTCTGATTAGCCAATTATTCTGGGGGGGTAAACTAAATTATCCCAAAAAAAAATGGTGCAGAGTATAAATTAACCCTGAGAGAGATACCAAAATGGAGAGATGGGTGATGGTGGGGAGGAATCACCATTGTTTGTCGAACTTGGGCTTTTAGTGATGGAAATAGTTCAAATTCTCTTCAAATCTCACCTGGTGTCTTTGATGAGAGGGTCTTTCAAGTTCGTCCTTGTAAATTAGAATAATTGGTTAATATTTTTATCTTTTTTATATGGTCAATTATAGTGAAGTTCTCTAAAATTTTATATGGTCAATATCAAATCCCTAAACACCAACACCCATCTTTCCATTTTGGTGTTTCTCTCAGGGTTAATTTCTACTCTACACCATTTTTTTGGGATAATTTAGTTTACCCTCCCAGAATAATTGGCTAATCGGACTTACCCCCTTAAAAAATGGAGCGTGCGAGACGCACGTGTGCCTTCTAACGGCAGAATCACGGAAACCGTTAGTTTGAGGGGGTAAGTTCAATATCTGATCTTTGAGGGGGATAAGTCCGATTGACCAATTATTCTGGGGGTAAACTAAATTAACCCTAAAATTTATTGAATACGCTGAAGCCGACTTTTTTCAGTTTCAAGATTGTATCGGTAAACTCATTTAAAAAAAAAATTTAACCAAACACGTTTTTTTAAACAAATTTTAAATTTGAGAAATAGAATCTCACGGTGCCCCTTAACCAAGGGAGGGATGGAAATAACGAGATCACCCCTCCTTCGATTAATGTAGAACCAAGAGAAGCTAGATACTGTGCAAATGAGTGACCTAGCTAGGTAACATGGTGGTAGCATCAACCTTGAATGTATTTGAAAAGATGTCTTATTGCCTACCACATTATGTGGGAAACCAAGGTAAGTAGATTTGGGGATGAGTAAGGGAAAGTCTAGTGGGATCCATCTACCTATAGTTCTAAAATTGCATATCGTATCGCGTATCGGAACTTCAAATTTAAGATAGGAATATCGTATCGAATATCGTGTATCGTAAGATATGCATATAAGGTGTAAAATTAGGGTTATCAATAGGATGGATCAACTTCAACAATCAGCAACCGTGCTTAAACAACATAACCATAAGAGGCAATGGACGGAGTGTGGTGGCCATGGTGGTTGACGAATGTGATTCTACAATGGGCTGTGATGAAGATCATGATTACCAACCACCGTGCCAAAATAACATTGTTGATGCATCAAAGGCGGTGTGGAAAGCGTTGGGGGTTTCCAGCGATAATTGGGGCAAGATGTATGTACTCTTAAATATGTAAGCTACCAGTTATCGAATTAAGTCTTTCAAAAGAATATGTAGCTGCGTTAAGAAAACTAGCCCCCCCTCACCCACCACCACCCACCCCCCCTCCCCCACACACACACACACACACTCCCAACAATGAGTTTGCACTGTCGCATGCGCGTAATGAATTGACAAATTTTGCGTCGCCTTATTATTTAAAGAAATAAGATTGCAGTTAGGATGTCCAAACGCATTACACACGTAACAAACTCATTTTTTTCCCTTATGAGTTGGCAAATTATTCGGCGTATTATTTTGGGTATTAGGTGGATCACTTGAGAACGATACGTGCAGTAATGTTGATCTAGACGATAGATAGATCATCGTCACAAAAAATCAGTCCTTGAATTATCTCTACATGAACGCACTAACACGTGTATGTGAAATGCAAGAATAAAATGGATATTAAGAGAGTCCACTGGTAATTATACATGTGATCTATATGTTGAGGAGATCATCACCAAAAAAACTCAGTCCTTGGATCCATTCCATGTGACTCTATTGGCAAGTGTAAATCAAGTGTATAAAGTATTTTTAAAAAAAATATTAAAAAAAAAGTGACAATACACGTAACTCGGCTCAAAATGAAGCCGCATAGGAGCCTCATTATAATATTAAGATATGTGCAAGGTTCTTATTTGTGTTTGTTTAATTTGTTTTCGGAATGATATAATATATACACTAAAGACATTAGTACTACCAAAGAGATACACTAAAGACATTAGTACTACCAAAGAGAATGTTTGCTTTCTCCGAAAAAGATAAAGAGATGTTTGCTTTGATTATTTCATTTTAAAGTTTCATCGATTGAAATTAACTTGCGGCAACATTAACATGGAATTAGCCTGCTAGAACATAGTAACCAAAAACGCCCAAGTATGCTCGCCTTCGATCCGCGTTTCGAGAATTTTCGATCCGCGGTTCGAGAATTTTCGGAGCGCGGTTCGTGATTTTTCGGAGCGCGGTTCCAGTTTTGGGAGCGCCTAATCAACAAAATATCTATTTTTTTTTGGTTAAGTTTGTCCAAATGGACTAATTTTTTTGCATGTATGTTATTTATACTATTTGGATCATATTTTAAAAAAATTAGCTCAATCGGAGACTTATATCACTACAAACACGTAATTTAGACTTTATAGTGTGAATGAATGGCTGGCATTTAAAGTGATTTGTTTGGAGGGTTAGATATCTCTGATTGAGCTGATTTTTGGTGGACATCTTATAAATAATGATAATATTATATAAAAAAAATTAGATGATTTGAAGACGTCTAACTTGTAAAAAAAATTTGTTCAAAAATAACCTTATTAAGTGCCCTTAAAGCACACGTTATATGGTTGTGTTTCTCACTTACTTTTTTGGACAGTAAAAATTCATTTTTTCCATAATAAAATATAATTAATATGAGAAACAATAAATTTTAGTTATTATATATATAGTATACTTTATAATTAACAAATACGAAAAAATAATATTTTTTTAAAAATAGAATATTATTACAAAAAATACTTAATAAAATTTAAAAATTATTTTACTAACTATTCAATGATTTTGTTAATAAAAATTTATTTAATAATCTAGTTAATCATAATCTAATCAATGGTAGTCAATTAAAACTTCAACTACGTGTGAGTAAGTTTGGCGCTCCGAAGGCGCTCTGAGCCTTAAGCATTTTAAAATTTGGCGCTCCGACGCTCCCGCTCCGCGCTCTGGTTACTAAGTGCTAGAACCTCATTTTTGGGTCATGAAATTAGTCAAGAACCCCAAAATGGGGTTCCTTTACACTTCTCCCCCACCCAATATGCGTATATGAGCTAAAACCTAAAAAGCACGTACACAGCGAGGAGACAAACACGGATACGGCGCGAATTTTCTCCTTAAAATTTCAACTAAAAACAGGATACGACACGAGAACACGGCACGGCACCCTTAGAGGAGTGTCCGTGCTTCTTAGGCTAAAACCAATCACATGGTTGTCCGGATGGGACAAGACGGTTGTGGGTCTACAAAATCACTATAAAATGAAAAAACTCCACACGAGGTTGATTATGGACTTACATGCTCTTCTGAAACCTAAAAACCGAAAGTTATCTTTGTATGTTTTTGTCTGTGTTTATTGACCGAGTCTGGGACTGGGACTGGGACTGGGTGTTCGGTTCGATGCCCATTACCCATCTGTAAATTTGTGAATAATATTGATAAATTTGATCTTTACCGAGTTAAAAAAAGGGCATTTTTGTTACGGAGAAAAGCGTAGATCAGCTGCCAGAAATGAGTAAAAATGGTACAAAGAAAAAAGAAAATATAAAAACATAAGAGAAGATTAAGGCCCTGTTTGATCGACAAAATACATTAGAGTACATTTTAAACAAAACTAACAGTAGAATAATTGAGACTTTCTATTTCTGGTTCTGGTTTGATCGAAAAAATACATCTACAAGATCATTACAATTGAAACACCAAGCAGAGCAAAATATAAAATTACACCTGAAACTCTAATCTATAACCCCGTCACATACAAGCTTTTCTCAAACTCTCTGAAACAACACCATACACACTAAAAACGTAAACTTGTACAAAAATCCGTCTCCTGCCATAACATTTACTTCAATGTATATCTCAGTTTGTTCTCATTTTTTCGACTAAACTCCAGTGGGAGAGTTCTAACTATGAACGATAATAATTACAATAATACCAAAACTATTACTAATAATATACCATTTAGTTCCAAGTACCATTCAGTCACAAAGTAAATACCTACTGTCAGCTAGTCAAAATTCTATTCAACAGAACAAATATTCAACTAATATCAACGCCAAGTGAAGCAAAGATCATAGAAAGAATTGAAGAACGAACTTACTATAGTTTGTGCATACAATTGGAAAAAACAGATACAGCATACAATTTTGACATGAAAATGTAATTTTTTTTTTAGAACGAAAAAATGCAAATTATGCATTCAATTAATTGGATCATCTCAAAAGTTAATGACCATCTTAAATTTTTTATATCGTGAATTCGCTGCATAAAAGATGGAATTCTAAAAGCTATTGAACTTTGACTTCAAAAGGATAATTAATCAAGTAAAAGAGGACGTGGACAGCCGAAAAAACCACCAATCACAACCTCCAACATAACAAATCCTCCACACCCAAATTACAGTACTAAAAGATTTCATAAATCCAATCCAGATGAAAGGGTCATATTCACTTTGAACTTGTTGAAGCCTGATTAAGCAAAAGCTAAGGAACTAACCTGATGGCATTAATAAACTTCTCAAATTGCCTCTCGTACTCAAAATCAACCTAGCAACCTTCAAATTTTAAAGGATTTATCTCAAGTTCAAAGAAACTCCTAAAGTTTAAAGGCCATAAATAAAGAAGGTTCGAAATCTTTGTCTAACCAATGTGAATTCTAAAACAGTTTTAAATCAAATGAAGTGATCAACTACACATCATCAGGCAAAAAAAAGGACAAATCTACTGTCTCTTCCATCTTCTATTAGATCCATTATCAAACCACGCCCTCAAAAAATTTTGTGCCTAGTTCATCAACCATCACCAGAATAGCAATCGACCCCAGTCAGTGAAGGGTAGTCCTATCTCAGCCTTCCAGATGATACTGTACTCCACAAAAAATTAAGGTGATCTAAAAACAGAGCAAACACGCAAAGAGTGCCTTGCACCTAACAGGAGCAAAAAACAACGTCCTTTGCTAAACATATCACAAAGCATATCTCCACTACTCCTACGTATAGGTAATCAGTATCTGAGAGATCAACTGATTTGCATTGAATTATTTCTCTTAGTATTAATAATTAAGCATCTCAATATCATTTGTCCCAATGGCATCCAAGTATTGGCCATGTTCACATCCAAACAAGGATTAGTCAACTGATAAGCCAGTTGGGAGCTTCAAACAAAATACTTTAATGATCTCATGCTCTCACGTTAGAGGTTCTGTCCTCAACTGTAGTTACCTCCCAACTCCAAAGAAAAAGTAGAGGCATAAGAACCAATGCGTAAATATATTTCCACATTTCATGTTATGTTTCTAGTTTATGCGTTGCTGCTTCAGAGAAGCAAAGATCCTGTATATGACTTCCATTGTACCAAATATTCATATTTCCCATATGTATTTTATATTTGCTCTTTGCATCGAAAGTTAATGTGCACAAGCTAAAAAAAATGAATAAGGCTCTAACCAGCAAAAATAAAGGTTTCCAGCTATTTTACGCTAGTAATTCTCCATTCAAGCCCAGCAAGAGCATTATGCCTGTAGAGTAACGCTAGTCTACCCCATGTTGCTATTAAGGTCAGACCTGGGATCTAACGCTTCTCTCAAAAGCATAAGAATAGTCTGAGTCAAAGCTTCTTCCATAATCGGTCAAGCACTACTTCCATAATGAAAGAATTTATTCAGGCAGAAACCTAATAACGTGCTCCATTCCCAGTTAATACTTAACCCATGAATTTCAGTAACAAAGAATCAATAATGCCCATAATCACACTTCAAGCACCTGAAGCTTTCGCGTTTATGTCAAATGTTTTGCTTTGAAAACTTATAATGCAGCATACAACCTCTTTGTCCATCAGATGGTATTCTTATAAGGTGAGAAATAAATATTCATGTACATACCAAACACTAGGCCTTTCTGTTTTAAGCTCCAAATAACAAGAATTTCCTTGTAGTACGGCCAGAAAGAAATCCTTGTCCTCACATCTAGCCTGGCCAATAGATGTACAGCCCGTGCTTCATAGTACTTAGAACTCAACATAACTTCCTTCAGAAAAAACAAACAGGCAGTATGCACTTGGTCATATATGCTCTCTTTCCAAGAATGTAGGCATCAGTGCATAAGCTTCAAATCACTCTCAGCCTACAGCAGCCTCTTGTGAAATCTGTTCAGACACAAACTCATGTAACCAAATAGCTCTACTGTCTCCAATCAGACTGCTATAGGAAAGCAAAGCAACGCCTTGTTCCAACGAATAATCACCAAGAAATATAACATGGGCATGACTGATGAGTAATTTTTCACATGCCAATCCACAGATTATGAGAACAGTTTTAAGACTTACCTCAATAATAGGATCCAGAACCACCACCTCCCAGGTAACCATTGCCACCCAAGCTCCGGCTGGAATATAGTGATGAAGAGTAAGAGCTACTGCCAACCTGCATACCAGTGAAAAGTAAGAAAAGTATCAAGAGAAAGCAGCAAAACTACAACAGACAAAAGGTAGGGGGCATACATCAGGCGCACGAGAGATGTAATCGCTACCAAAGCTGGAAGAGTACATTCCACTGACATCATTACCACCATAAGAACCTGAAAATACAAGACTCAAATAAATAAGCATCTTCCAACCAAAACTACGGAAACTAAAACAGGTAGCAAGCTACACATGTTCATAACTTACAACATACCTCCACTGTAACCCATACCCTGACGACTGCCATAAACCCCGTGCGACTCCTGAGCAGAGAGAGAACTTCTGCTACCACTATATCCTAGGTGAGATCTCCCAAGCCTATCAAACAAAGAAAGGAAGAAAATCCTATTGTCAAAAGGTGCTCAAAAGAGGAAGATTACTGCAACTACTTGTACCTATAAAGAATCCAGGTACCACAAACCTGTCACCGTAAGTTTCTTCATAATGAGAAGCACTGCCACCAACTCCATAGTCTAACCGAGTCCTTGATTGGCGTGCACTAGCATCAGCATAACGTGAAGGAACATCCTCCTTTGATAGCATACACATAATTCAAAAAAAAAATAAGATTACACTTGAAAGGCAGAAAAGACATCAATGGTATATTGAAAAAAATAAAAAATAAGCACATTAGCCACACCCATAAGCATCAATAAAGCCTTGTTCCCTGCAACATTAGCCATTGAAGTAGTAAAAAACTAACCAATGCAGAATATGGGCGTTTTGACCCAGAAACTGATTCGTAGTCACGAGAACGACCCTCACGGTAACTTGGAGGAGGCCTTTCAAATCTTCGCTCATAGCTTTCATCTACATAACCCCTCCTTGCAGCAGTGCGAGAAGCGCTACGTGGCATTTCATCAGGATAGCCAGATCCACGGGGAGGGTAATCATCTCTATAAGATGACCGCCTCTCTGTAGCAGCTCTTGGACCATAATCTACAGCAACTCTTCTTGGAGGGAGCTCATCTCTCCGACCATAATCTCTCTTTGAACTGCTCTTGGGGTATGAAGGGACTGTCCACAAGGAAGACAATATTAAAGATGCTAACAGAATTAAATTAGTAAACAAAACTAGATCAGAAAAGTGTAACGGGCGTACTAGGTCTCCTTGGATAGGACCTCACTGGGGGTGGCAAAGGCCTGACTCTCTCTGGCATAGCCATAACAGGGCGTCTACCTCTGAATCCCAATGGTGCCTTAAACCCACGACCGCGAGGTGGTGGCAAATGGCTTCCAATACCGCCTCTTAAACTGCGTCCAGGGAAGCTGCGAGATACTGGGCGAACCCAAGAACCCCTGACAGGACGAGAAATCCCACGTCCAGGCCGAAAATCTCCACGAGGATGCTTCCCTCTACCTCTCTGATGGGGTCTCGATAATCTTGCCCTAACTTTTACCTAAAATACAGTGAGGATTATCACAGTAAGCTAAAATTGCATCAAGGTTCCAAATTTATCCACAAGACAAATGGAGACAAATAACTCTCAAAGCATGAAGGCGTACCTTGTTGTCTCCCTCACCCAACTCTGAATTGTTAATGGCTTCCGCACATGCTACTGCCTCATCATGGGTGCCAAATGTTACAAATCCAAAATCCTTCCTCTTGGCTGATGGCATATTCCGAGCAAGTTCTATCTTTTCAATCTCCCCAAATTTCTTGAGATGCTCCTTGACACGGTCCTCATCCCATGAAGCAGGCAAACCATCCACAAATACCGTTTTAACCTGAAACATATGTCATACATTACTATCTCAAGGGTACAAAAAAAAGATAAGAAAAAGTGAAATGACAAAAGACCACATCTGAAAAATATCAATTCAAGATCAACTTAGATGATTCAGATCTGAATATACTAGCAGTAGTTAGTAACATCACGTGAAAGTATTTTTCACATTTAGCAATATAAATTAAGTTTACAAAACAAAATGCCCAAAGTGGAAACTTGCTGAAAGCCAATGGGCTGACATACAACCCGTGAAAACCTATATCAGAACATCATATAACTAAAAACATACTACAAACCAGAATCAACAGTTTTCAAGTACCAATTTCATCCATTAGACCATCAGAGGTAGAACAACAAAAGGGAAAAATATATTAATAAAAAAACTTAGAAATTTCATAAGAGCCAATATGTGCCAGAACTGTGCACTTCTCAAAGAAATGGCGAGTCCCCAGCCAAGGTGTCAATTGCAACTATACATACCATCATGAAAGTCTGACATGGAGACAAAGGTAATCCATCTAAAAAAGGTACTTCAAACATTCAAACTAAATTAATAATGTGACAACTTAGAGTTAACACATACCTGCGCCATGATTTCGTCATCTGGCTCAATGAAAGAATCTGCAAAAGCAACCTTTGCAGTTCTATCAACTCCAAACACAACATCTCTCTTCTGCAATCGCTTATAGGCATCCATTGCATCTGAACGGGAGGAAAACTCTAAGAAAGCAAACCCACGATTCATTCCCTCATTGTTACTATCTTCAACCAGAGTCAAATCATCAACATTATCGATTCCATAATGTTTCAACTTCTCTTTTAACTGAACATGAACCAAAGAGTCAAGAAATTAAAAAATATTTCAGAGGCTCCACCAGTGGATTACACAATAGAAACCTAAGTGATCAAGCCAACTTACAGCTTCTTTTGTCCATGTCTTGCATATGTTGCCCAAGAAAAGGGTGTCACTGTCTTGACTTGGAGTAACACCACATTGTTTTCCATTGACCTGAAACCATTTCGTAATGAGAAAGGATATAGAGCGTAAAACCCTACTTTTTACAACTTATACAAGACAGAAAAAAAATTACCACTGGATTCTTCATCTCTGTCACAGCTCGTTTTGCTTGTTCTACAGTCGCAAAACGTAAGAATGCAAAACCCTTATTTTTCTTAGTCTGAGGATTCATCATCAACCGTACTTCAGTAACTTCACCTACTGCACTAAAGACTTTCTTAAGATCAACATCAGTAGCATCTTTGTCCAATCCCCCAACAAATACTTCAAACTCTTTACGTTTGCGCCTCTCTTTAACAACTTCATGGTGCTCTTCATCCTCACCGTCAGCCATGTGTTCATGCTCTTCCTCAATATGCTCTTCATCCTCTTCAACTTCAATCTCTTCAGCCACATCTTCCATTTCTTCCTCAACCATATCACCTTCTTCCTCTTCACCTAAATCCCCCTCCTCAGGTTCTTCCTCAACTCCATCTCCTTCCTCCGGATCCTCTTCAGGTTCAATTTCCTTCTCATCATAGTCCAGAGGACCATCTTCTTCAGGTTCATATTCTACCTCATTATCCTCCAGCTCTAACCGTTCACCTCTATCTTCTTCATCAAACGTCTCTTTAACGTCATTTTCCTCTGTCATGAGAACAGGAAATTGCTCATGCACAGACCAATCAATACAAGCATACAATTCCAAACTAATTGAGGAAAAAACTCATAAAAGCCTTAAAGCCTGAAACCGAAGGGCATAACAAATTAGACTTCCTTCTTTTGAAATTTTGTTGTTTTGGGGAGAATTTAAGGTCGTACTTTCCCATCATCCCCTCGTCTATGTGTTTATTTATAGGACTGTAGGGGTGATTTTGGGACCGTGGTGTTTTGGACTTTGATGCTTTCTATTCTCCACCTTTGCTGTTTTTCTTTCTTTCTTTTTTTTCCTTTCCATTTCTTTTTCTCTGATTCCTTTGTCATTCTTTGCCTAAAAACATTTGCTTATATAAAAAAACAAACTGGACCTCTTATGTCCACAATCAATATAAAATAAGTGTAAAACAGAGAACAATAAAATCGAAACAATTCCCAAGTCAATTCAGGGAAAAACCCATTACTTAACTAGAACACCAACGTTAGTGAAACAAAAAACAAAACAGCATGAAGGCACAACAGGTAAAGATGTACAAAGCAATCAAAGAAAAAGAAAAGGACTCCAATATGTCAACAATTAATATCAAATAAGCATATATAAATCATAGCAAAATCAAAACAATGAATCAAGCAAAAACCCACCATAAATTTAGAGTTCTATTGCTATCTAAACCGTTTTTGTCAAATAAAATTTGATACTTTTTACCCAAATCTCTAAGCAAAATTCCTCGGAAACCTCTCCCTCTCTATCTAAACCATTTATTGACACCAATAATTTCAAATACCAAAACAATTTAAACAACACAAGTAAATAATAAGAAGAAAAAACAAATTAAAGAGCCAAATTTACCTTTCACATCAACAGATCCGCTGACTCCTGGTTTCAATTCAGGTTCAGGCTCAGGTTCTGGTTCTGGTTCAGGATCAGGTTCTTCAACGATGGTTTCTTCCACCTTCATCACCTCCTTTACTTCTTCAATCTTCACCGTTTCTTCTACAACTTTCTGTTGATTTTGTGATTTCGGTGTCCCTTTGGCCGGCCTCCCAGGGGCTTTCTTTGCCCCTGGCGCTTTCTTCACCGTTCGCGGAGGCATTGATGCAGAACCACTAGAGATCTAATTACAGCGGAAATTACCCTACCGAACGAACAAAAGAAACCCTAGAAATTTATAGATAGATTCGAAACCTAGATAAACTCCACAGATTGACAGAAATCCTAAAACAAGTCAGAGCAGGATTAGAAACCCTAAACTGAAGTAAAATACAAAGGAAGCAACTTTATAGTGTATCTTAAATAGATACCTCTTTTGGGTATTACTAATGCAGATATTGCCACGTGGCGGAATGTTGGGACTTCGCTTCAAGTCTCCAACGCTTGCCACCAGTTCCGGTTCAAAACTTAAACATGTCGATTCTGGTTCTCGTACTTTTTCGGTTCCGGTTGTTAAGTTGGTGAAACTACATTCAACAATGTTTTAAAAACCAGACCGATAATTGCACCGGAGAAGTGACTGGACTGGGTCAAATAACCCACCACAGTATGAAGAATAGATAGATTAACAATAAAGACTTTTATAAAAAATAAAAATAAATAAAAACAGCCAAAACTAGTTAGCTAAGATGGTAAAGAAGATCATTAACTATAGTTCTTAGGTTTAAATCTTCTCTAATGCGATTTTGCACAAAGTGACACCGTCCTATTCTCTTGGGTCTCTGGTTCAACCGGTTCAGTCCAATGAGTTAGAAGGGAAAAAGAAAATGCAATTTTTTTTTAAAAAATTGGATCAACGTTGAATCAGAACAACTTACTGAAAGGTATGAACTCCGGTCGATTCCGATTAATTATCTGTTATTTACAATGGGTTTGTTTCTTACGCTAGATGTGTTCTTTACACTGGGTTAATAGAGAGCATGCATTAAGAGGGGTAACATAGGCATACATTGATGCATAAGAGAGGTAACACCCACATTTTCTCTATTAACACTATAGTTCCACCCCGTTTACACTAGCCTGTGTGGTCCACATGATGAGAAGATCGTCCTCATAAAAAAATCAACCCTCGAATTATCTTCACCTACTTTTCACCAATTAGTCTACGCAAAGTGTAATAATGTGATTTTGTTCTTTATGTTGTGTTCGCACTAAAGAAGCACACAAACAAGAAGGGTAACACCCAATGTTTGTATCTATTAGCATTGCACTCACTTTTACACTCCGTTTACATCAGTCGATTAAGGGCCTACAATAAGATGATTCATATGTTGATGTTGATTTACATGATGTAAAGGTCATTCCACAAAAAAAAAATCAATCATTGGATAAATTGATAAGAAAATTTGAAAAAAGAAATTAAGAAAGAAATAAAGAAAAACTCCAAAATTGGAAACTTTTAAACTTAAGCTAACCTTTCATGACCCAAAACGCATTATAGCTTTTAAAACATCTACTAAAATATATTTAGGCAACCAAAAGGAGCCAAACCATTTTCACTTAGCTCTTCCTCCATCCTAAACAAATTCACCCAATTTCTTTTCCTACTTGAACTATCGAGAGTTTCGAGTCAAAAAATGTTGCAACATGAATGTAGAAAGGTTAAAGAAGTTGAAAAAGATGATGTGAAAAAATGTGCCAAATCGAGAAGAAGTTGAAAGGTAAAACAAAAAGGACTATATTGTTTAACTTATTTTAATCTAAATTTAGTGATAATCTGAATATAATCTAGAGAATTTTAGAAAGTATGTGAAGTGTATAGACTACCAAATAATTTTTGAGAGATTCTAGAGAATTCTCCTTATCTGTTGATTAATTGTTGCCACATACATAATCTTAGTAGTCCATTAGACCCCCTCAAGTCTATTGGAGACATGTAAACACTACACTAAAGTAGCTGATTTGGAACGGTCGAAAAATAATGTAGGAACGGTTTTAAACCGTTCCAGTACAGGAACGGCTTCTAACCCGTCCCAGTTTGAACTAATCACATTTCTATCCTTATTCTGAATCAGAATTGAACCGTTCTAATGGAACGGGTAAGATAAATCTGTTTTGGGCCGTTTCAGCTCCCAAACGTTACCCCTCTTTTCTCTCTCTCTCTCTCTCTCTCTTATTTTTTTTCTCTTTCGATTTGAGAAGAGACTCAGAGAGAAGAGTCTCTCCTTCTCTATTTTCCTCTCTTCTCAGTCTAGGGTTCCTGCTTAGTCGAAGATCTAGGGTTTCGAAATCTAGCTCCACGAAGAAAAGGGTTGAAGATTAAAATCTAGGTCATCGAAGAGCTAAAATAGGTAAATCTCTATTTGCTCTATTTTTCCTGTTGCTTCTTCTTCTTTATCTTCTTCTTTCTTCTTCCCTGATCTGCAAAACTGCAGCTGCAGATGAAGGATTTTTTCTTTTTTTTTTTCTTCTCCTTTTTCTGTTCTTTCTTCTTCGTTGAGCTGGAAAGCAGCAACATCAGCTACTCACTGTGAGTTGCAGCAGCACCAGCTGCTCATCGCCTTCTTCTTCTTGCTTCTTGCGTGAGCAGCAGCACCAGCTGCTCATCGAAGCTGCAATAACATCATTTTTTATCATCCATTTCCCTTTTCATTCCTTCTTTTCTTCCCTATCCACTCCAGATCTGATGTTGTGATTTTAGGGATAATTTTAAATCCTAAATCTAAATGTTAATTTGGAATTCTGTAATTTGTATAATAAGTTATAATTATTGTTATGAATTGCATATTTTGATAAGTTTTAGTTCTTATTTCAGTTATGTGGTACTCTTTTTAGATACTTGCAGTAATAGAGAACTTTGATAGTAACTCTTAATTCTTGATGTAATAATGTGTTCTGATTTGCTATTTGCTTATGTGAACACAATTATTTTTGCATATTGTGTGTGTAAGATATGGGCATGGGTGTTCTGATTTGCTAAATTTGCTATTCGCTTGAGGTTAATGCTGTTGCTAACTCAACATTGTCCCAAAGACAAAGGAAATCAGATGCTTTTGATGTTCATTGTAGTGGCTCTCCATTTATGACTTGCTAAATGCCGATGAACNCTAGTACCTTCATGGGTTACCATTAAGATGTCCCATGCCTCCTTTGCTACTTTACAATTAGATATACGACGAAATTCGTCAGCTGTTACAGAAGCATAGATGGCATTGAGAGCTTTGCTATTTCTAGTAGCAGCATCAATTTCATCGGTGGTCCATTAGTCTTCCGGTTTAGAAACTTCCCTAAAGTTGTCTCCGGTATCAGTCATCATGGTAGGAGGAGACCAAACAATTTCTACAGTTCTCCAAACCCTTTGGTCTAGGGACTTGAAGAAAGCCCTCATTCTGGCTTTCCAATAAGGATAGTTGCTGCCATTGAATAATGGTGGTTTGTTTACAGCACTACCTTCTCTTTGTGAATCCATTTAGACACAAATAGGGATCACACTTAGGTTGTTAAACCCAACAAGTGAACCTGCTCTGATACCAATTGAAAGTCTAAATTCACCCTACGGTTAATGAATTTAACCGTATGTCAATGTGACTATGGTTAAGGATCACACAATCACCTAATTAAAAATTACTAAGGTGATAAGAGTACAACAAAAATCTCTAACAGGAGTATTGACTTATTCGATTCTTAATATGCGGAATTAAGAACAAGAATCGAATATTTCAATCTCACAACAAGTATGAAAAATATGCACAAGAGATTTTGTTAACGAGGAAACCCAAACTGGGAAAAACCCCGGGACCTAGTCCAGCAAAAATTCACTAAGAGTTATTGAAAACTTACAACCCGATTTACCACTCGATGGACACGAATTACGACTCCCTCTACGCTCCAACAGCTACGGTGTACAGTTCTTCCACAAATTCGAACTCCACGAATTTGCCTCTTAGTAAACGTTGATGCGTCTCCAACTTGAACTCCACAAGTCCCGCACCTTGAACCAATACTTGACTCCTCAAGTATATCACCACAAGCTTGAACCTTCAAGCTCAATCACCGGAAATCCACCGGTAACAAAAACAGAGTTTTGGTTTTGAAATGGGAAGGATTTGAACCAATTTCAACAAGCTTGAGAGCTAAAAGATTAGAGTTGAAACTCTTCAAGAACTTGTTGATTAATAGGGTGAATGGTTGATTGAATACTGAAGATTCAACCCCTATTTATAGTGAAGATGTCCAGCTCAATCCTAGACTAAATTATTAGTTCTAGGTCTAATGGTAGACACCATTATTGGGGATGAGAGAATAATATATTCAGCCTCTCATTCCACTTAGAGATGTTTCCCACGCTCAATTATCTCCCTAAAACAAGGCTTAGAGGGAGATGAGCAATAATGTGTTAGAAAGTTACTTTACAGCTCAGAAAATCGTACTCAGAAAAACGAATCTGGGCGTCGGTTTCGAAATCAAGCCTGTCGGTTTCGAAACCAACATGTGGTTTCGAAACTGACTGATTTGGTTTCGAAACCAACAAGCTCCTGTGATGGTTATTGCCTTTTGGTTTCGAAACCAACATGTTTGATTTCGAAACCAAACTTCATCTGAAGATAGATGTGGCTTTGGTTTCGAAACCAAACTGTTTGGTTTCGAAACCAAAATTCATCTGAAGACAGATGAGTTTTGGTTTCGAAACCAACAGTTTTGGTTTCGAAACCAAACTTCATCTGTCATCAGATAAAGTTTGGTTTCGAAATCAAACTAAGGTTGATTTCGAAACAGACTTTTCCCTATATAAAATAATACCATCAATGCAGTTGGTTTCGAAACCAAACTTCTTGGTTTCGAAACCAACACTGTCCAGATTAAAAATTTATCTTTTAAAACACATTTTATCAAGAGTAAACAGTGTGGGAAACACTCTTAGCAATCTAACCACCTATGGTACTTAGTGTTCTAAGTCACTTACCATCCTAGGATGTCTTCCGGTGGTGAGTTGAGTTCTTCGGAGCCTTTGTAGATTTCTTCTCTTTCAACCGAAGTGAACCGAGACTCACTAGACTCTAACTCAGAATTACAAGTGATCATCTTGAGTTAATTTTTGACACGAAATTCGACAAACATAAAACATGGACCTTTCAAACATAATATATCCTTGTTATGAATAAGTTAATCTGATTAAGAACTAATAAGGTTCATCTGTTGGTTCATAATCATATTATAAATATATGTACTTCACAAATTACTATCCCAATTGAAATTGGAAGTAGAAAATAGAAGATAGTTTCAGAGTAATATAAATTGTCCAACCATAAGAGTCTTAAAGAGAAATAAGTAAGAAGCTAGCTTCTGTCCTTGCCTAGAGGAATTACTTGTGCATTTGTAGAATGGTTTCATAGCTACCAAAGTCCAAAGCATAAGTGGACCACAAAAAAAATTCAGGGGACTAGTATTGGTTTCTTGTACTTTTAACATTTCTTATTTGTGTTGCGATTTTTTCTTCACATTTCTGCTGCTGAAATAATACCACATTCCTAATCAATATCTTGCTAAAAAGAAAGAAAAATGAAAGTATTAAAGCAAACATATTTCCGTACATATGTCATGTATAATTACTCTATTTTTTAGACTATGTATGTCTAAATGAACATATGAATTTATTATCTCAATCACGTCTAAAGAAACTCATTTTTGATTTAAATGTTGTTATAATCTACGTATACTGTAATACCGGAGTACTAATAAATAATCAGTATAAAACACTGATGTAAACACAGTACTAATATAACAATACGAAACTGTTATTACTGTTCTAGAATCAATATATATATAACAGTACGAAACTGATATATATATATATATATATATATATAACGAAACAGGAAAAATAGAGGGTTAGAAGAAGAAAAACAAAGATAGACCGAGGCTAGAACAAATCTATGTCCTTAAGACAATTAGCGCCCCACACGGATGCTGAAGGAGAAATGGCGTTTGTCTCCCAGGACTTCAACGATCTTACCTTCTTGTTATTGCAGCACTTCAATATACAGGAAGCTACGAACCAAATAATGCAGAGTTTTCTCTCTCACAGACACTAACACTT
>MVGT01002624.1:3591-31206 GCA_002174775.1 Macleaya cordata | reverse complement strand
AATGTTTAGAGCATTTAATGAAGGTAGAGATAATATCTCTCCCCCTTTGTCAAAGCTTCTCCCATCTTAAGATATCTTCCAATGGTGGTGAGTTGAGCTTTGCACAAGTCTTCTCTCCTTCACTATAAGTCTTCATTGGTTAAAAATGTAGAGACAACTTGCAAACTCTCATTGACTATATTGAGTTTGATTTGACACGCAAATTGACAAAATCCATGAGGGAACTTATGGACCTTACAACATGATTTTCATATTCTCATGCAACAATTGTTGCCTATGTTGCTAAAGAATGCGTTTTCGAAGCATAAGGAATTACGTACAGCTATCCAATTGAGTTGCCTATTCTCTAATGTAATGTGCTCAAAGGAAATAATAGTGGATGTCTTACAGTCAGCTAAGAGTCGTCTTGTTGAAGCAATGTATGTTTTGGAAAAGTATTTCCCACCATCATTTATTGTTATAAGTGTTCACTTAATGATGCATCTCACTGATGAAGTATTAGCATTGGGACCAGTCAGATTTCGTTGGATGTATCCATTTGAGAGGTATATTTTTTAAGCAAGAGTCGATCTTTTGAGACAACTTATATATGCTTGAACCTATTATTAAATATAATATGCTTTTTCTTTTTTGTAATAGGTTAATGAAAATTTATAAAGGATACGTAAAGAATTATGCACATCCTGAAGGGTGCATTGCAGAACGCTATATCATCGAGGAGTCTATCTTGTACTGTATGGATTATATGCCAAGTTGTAATCAAAATAGGCATGGGCATACATATTGAAGATTCTTTGACGAAAATTGCGAATGCTTTGATGAAGGGCCAATGGATAATGGAAAAGACATTAATCTGACTCAAGTACAGTATGAACAAGCACGTAGATGGGTTCTACATTGCTATTCGGGAATTCTTGAATGGGAAGAGTAAGTAAATATGTTTTAAAACACTAAAAATATCAACTATAATAAACAAAAATTAACTTTTTAGTTATCAACGATGCAGGAAGTATGAGACATTTAAAAGGGGAATTGGATACAAAGGTCAAAAGAAAACTGGAGTGCAATCAAGGGATAAAGTAATAAAATTTATTCCGTGGTTGCAAAAGGAGGTATAACTTAAACACTATAAATAATCATGATGTACAGTAATTAACATGTATCTCTTTCATCATGTCTAGTAACATTAATATCGTGTTATCAATTGTTAATTTATTATATGCAGTTAAAAAATGTAGAGGGTGAATTGACATTAAAACGACTTGCGGAAGGACCATTGTTCAAGGCAAGAATATACACGAAGTATCAAGTAAATGGGTTTATCTTTTCTCCAGTCAAATACGAGGTCAATAAAACAACTCAAGATAGCGGAGTTTCCGTGAAAGCAATCACAAAATATAGAGCAAGTACGAAAGATAAAAACTACAAGGAGGATGAGACCACCTATTATGGAGTTGCAAAGGAAATAGTTAAGCTGAATTATACAGATTTTAGACAAACAGTATTTTATTGTGATTGGGTCAAGGTTGAGGATAAGGTGAATGGGTGTAAAGTTGATCCTTTATCAAACTTAGTAATGGTAAACTTAGAGAAACTTAGAGGAGCCGACAAAGAAGAAGATGAGCCATTTATTCTTGCATCCTAAGCAAGTCAAGTTTTCTACTCGAAAGACATTGAAATGCCTGGATGGTCAACTGTTCTAGCTGCCCCAAAAAGAGTAACAAAAGATGTTGATGCCCTTGAAGAGCCAATTGTTTTTCATTCATCTATTAACAACAATGCAAGTGTAGATAAACTTTTTGAAGATATGGATTGTAATGAGGATGATGAGTATGATGTATAAATTTAAATTGTACGAACCCTGACATACCTAACTTTTCACTAATAATTTGTTTACTGATTATTGTTTTTTATTTTGTAGGTCTAACGATTTTCTTTAATATCCTTTATCTTATATACTGAAGTATTCATGTTATCATATCATTCTTTTATCTTAATTCATGTTGTCATTCTTAAAATTGCTAAAATTTGTTTTACACTCTTATTGATCGAAATTTACTAATAATTTCTTTGTTGACTATTGTATCTTGAGAGAAATGGATGGAGGGAATAGTGCCTCTAGTTCTGCGGCATCAACTTCTATATCCAAACAAAAAATTGAAATAGAGTTCAATGAGTTTGGGCTGCCTGTAGGTGAGGGTTCTGCAGGACTCGCAAACAGAGGTGGAGAAATTGTACGAGCCCATGTGCCAATTTCGTATAAAACCTGGCACGATGTGCCAATGTCCAAGAAAAATGAACTTTGGAAATATCTAAAGGTAAATTCATTGCTAAATTTTAAGAATGTTTTGAATTCTGGAAAATTGGACTAATTATGAGTTTTTTCATTATATCTCTTATATTATAAGGTATCATGATTATTAATTTATATCCATTTGATCTCAACATCTATGGTTTTGTTAAGAGTTGAAGCATATTTAAATTCAAACTTCATAAATTCTTTTTTTCGTTTTTTCATTTTAAGCTTGATTTGATGCTAAATCAGCTTATAATAGATGATTTGTTTCTGCTGATGTATTTAAGTGATAATGGTTTACACTCCAAATCAAGACTTGTGTTAATTAAGCTTCTTATATAAAATCTCAAGCTAATAATGTCTTTTGTAGGCTGAATATGTGCTTTCTTCAAGTTACAAAACTCATTGCTTGAAGAAAATGGATGATCAATGGCGCAAGTTTAAAAGCAAATTGAGGGAGAAATACTTGGACTCTTGTAGTAGTATAGATGACTCGTTAAGTAATGTTCCTCCCAATATCAAGTGAGAACATTGGGAGGAATTTGTGAAACAAAACTCATCACCGAAGAGCATAGAGAAACGACAAAAGAATGCCAAAAACAGGAAAGGCTTGAAGATCTATCATAGGACGGGTAAGCATGGTTTTGCTAGAACTGAAGAGATTATGGTAAGATGTAATGGTGATTGAAAATAATGGTTAGCCCTTTTAATTTTTCTAATGATATTGAATTCTTGATTACTGTGTTCTTTGGGTGTTGATTTAGAAACGAGAATCTGGAAGTGATAAAGCTATTCCAAGGGCTGCTGTTTAGATAAGATCATACTGTAAAGAGGATGGTTCTGCATCAAGTAGTGTCTCATCTGAGCTTGTAAGTTTATCATCATCTTAACTCATAAACTTAAAAGATTTTTTTTGATACAAAATATCAACTATCATGTTATTTTTTATGATATTCAATGCAGGAAATGATTAGAGAATTAACACAAACCCAGACAAGTGAGAGTATTGAAGACTTACTTTTAAATGATCCATTAACACAAGTGTTTGGAAAAGACGATAGGGGTCGTATGCGAGCTATTGGCACCACTGTGTCAAGAACCCAAGTTCAAGGGGCTATTCATGTAATCTCAAAGATGACTAAGAAAGCCATACAACATGATGCTCAATCTGAAAAGATGCAAAAAGAGTGGGAGAAATATAAGGAACACTTAGATCAAAGCATGGGTGAAATTCGGGTATGTAGCCTTATGTAGTTTTTTATTCCATAACTTCTGCATCTTATGTATTATATTTTCATGTGCTTTCAAGGCAATGTGTCAAACAAGTTTGATAAAATATCAACTTTACAAAAGAAAAGAACATATGATTATGTATCTAGAACTATTATAGAGATGAAGAGATATAGAGTTGATGAGAACACAAAATTGTGAGAGAGAAAGAGAAAGATCTAGAGAGAGAAAGGTAAGGCTTTAATGATTCTTGCTACACAAAAAAAGGGTTTATAATATCAGTTTTTGTTGTATTTTGAATGCTTTGTTATGGACATCATGTTTTTTATGGTCCCTACCTTTGTTTTTTGCATTAGCTTATCTAACTGTAATAAAAAAATTTGAACTTGTATATGTTTATATGATGGGGATGACAATGCATTCTCCATATGCATATATCAATCAACCTCTACCTCTACTTGTATACGAGTGTGGACTATGGAGAGTAGATAGATTAATTAGTAGGGCCAAAATAATTTTGTTCCCTAGCATCCTTACCTATTCTATTAATACATATTCCATCAGTTCTTTTAGTTATTGGTGTTTGTGATTATAACTTTTTATACTTAATGTTGGTTAATTGCTGAATTATTTATTTGCCTCATGTTATTGTTACTTATGAATAGTTTTTATTCTATAACTTCTGCATTGTGTCTTATATTTGCTTCTGGTTTCAAGGCAATGTGTCAAACAATCTTGAACAATCAGACCAATATTATTCAGACACAATCTACCCCAGCTACACAACAACTCGGTAGGGAATCAACAAGGAGAGAAAGGAAGTGCAACTTAATTGATTGGCGTCGAAATATTGTTGCTACAGGTAGAGTGATTGAGATGGAAGGGCAAACAGTGCATGGGATTCCTCTAAGCGACGAAGACTGCCGAGTTATCTTGGATGCGATCAACCAGCCAAATACTCCATTGTCCATTAGTACTAGCTTTGCTGAAACTCTCGGGGATGTCGGTGTGGGTGGACATACAACTTGGCCAAAAGCTTTTATTAAGTTTTTGTAGACCTTATTTTAGTGATATTATGGTTTTAAAGTTGTACCTAATTTTTTTTAAGGTATTTGCAAGCTAGACTATGGTTTTATGTTTTTGACAATGTTAATTACTTATGTTTTTATGTTTCTAACAATGTTAGTTATTATGGTTTTGTATTTCTAACAATGGTAGTTATTATGTTGGTTATATTTGTTTCCAATCAAATGCATGTTAATTACTTTAAATTTGCTATTTTATGTTCAGGTTATTTTTCTTCGGTTTGTACAGGTGTCTGTTTCTGCAGTGATGTTAAATTTTTATTGTTGGTACAGATTTGCAACGATTTTAAAACGTTGCTAAGTAGCAGATTTAGCGACGGCTTTAAACTGTTCTAATTGTGAACAGTTTAGGGACACTAAAAAACCGTGACTAAATATTTGCGACGCCACTTTTAAGTACAGTTTTAAACTATTCCAATTGATCTTTGCGACGGTTTGAAACCGTTGCTAAATCCCGAATTTGGTTTAGTGAAATTTATTTTACGGTTTTCTTCCGTGAACTAAAATGTAAAATACATTCTCTCCACTGTGCAACATTTTATTCATATATATCTTACAAAATAAATCATTGTGGATACGCTACCAACATTAGGTCTCCATAATTCATCCCCTCAACTATTTGTATTCATGGTGTGATTCCTGTTGACTGATGAACTTGTTCAACTAAAAATAAGAAAACCCTAGAGTATAAATGTGAAAAACAATAATAAAATAGAAATCAAAATAAGGAAAAACAGTAACTAATTTACTGTAATGATGAAACAACCATAAATTAATGTACTCGAATTCAAAATTAGAGTGGAGAGAGAAAAAAAGAGAGAGGAAACAAACCTATTGAGGGAGAGCTTGTATCTTTGAATCTTTTCTTCTTCTTTTTAATCAGAGGGTAGAAGACATGCTAGAGTTGCAGAGAGTGTCCAAGAAAAAAAGAGCGAAAAAGAGAGGGAATGAAAGTTACGCGGAGGGAAAGAAGTTAAAAATTGAAACTATTTTTTTTTTTTTAGCAATTCCCATGCTTCCTTGGAAGTCCTTTCCTAGGGTGCAAGGAATGAAATTGGCCTTATTTCTATGGAAGTAGGTCATGTGAGGAAATAAGGTCGTGCCTCAAGTAGTTAATTCCGTAGAATTGAGTGCTATCAAACACAACTTTAATAGAAAAGTCACTTTTAAACTTCAGATAGAGGGAGGGGATATTTGACCACAGGTATTAAAATTTCCTATTAAACCCCCTGTATTTTTAGAGTTCACATGGGATCATCGAAAGACTAAGATTGGTGAAGATATTCACCACACCATGGAGAACATTCTCACATCAGCCCATTCTACAAAATATTACCCCATCAAAATCTCATCAAAAGTTGGTTTGAATCAATGTAAAAATAAGACTAATGATATTAGACATCTTCGCAAATACTCTGAGTTATCTTAACAAATTTTGATACTATGAGCCATCCTAACTAGGGTTTTTGAGTTTTACACCCTACTAAAAATATGCCCCACCCTACCACCATCACCAACTCCAATATCCACCGCCTCCACCACCATCACCATCTTTACCTCCCCACCGTTAGCACCACCACCACACTCCACCACCGCCATTGCAGTGGGAAAAGAGAGAAGAGATGAGTGAGAGGAAGATAGAAAGAACCTGGAAATATTTTCTAGATTAGAGAAAGAGGGGGAGAGAGAGAGGAGAGAGGTCAGAAAAAAAAAAAATTAGGGTAGAAGAAAGATATTAGAGAAGGAGGGAGAGAGAGATCGAGAGGTTACGGTCTAGAAGTTTTTCCAAATTTTCAGATCTGGAAAGAACTTATAGAGAGGGGCAGAAGAGAGAGAGAGAGAGGGGAGAGATGAGAGACTAGAGGGGGAGAGAGAAGAAGATCTAGTTTTTTTACGCTTGAGGAGGCGGAGGTAGAGGAGGCGGCGGCGACAGTGACAGCAAGGCGGAGTATAGAGATGGTGATGTGGTAGGAATGGGGTGGATTATTTAAAAAATAAAATAAAAAATTATTTTATTATTAAAAATTAGGATGTCTCATACTGTAAGATGGCTCATAGTGTTTATTAGGATGCTTAATATCATGAGCCAAAAATGATGTCCATGTTATTTAATCATTTCTTTATAAAATTTTGATGGGGTTAGAAATTTTAGAATTGACTGATTTTCTATGAGGATGATCCCCATTGTGTAGTGAACATCCTCACCGAATATTAAAGCACCGTCACATGTAGACCCTACAAAATTCGGGGGTTTAATAGGGGATTTGAAAAAAAAAAGGGCCAAGTATCTCTTCCCTTAGAGAAAATCAAACAATCTAAAGTCTCTTTTTGTTTAATTATCATCAAGTCGAAAGACTGAAAAATAAAAAACAAACGCCTACTAAGTATTATATAGATTATTAAATACTACTAGTATAATATTTACTAATTAATATTAATTAGTATTAAAATGAAAGAGAGATTTCAACATTGCCTAAGAGCATCTCCAATGCAATGTAGATGTGGTAAAATAAGACTGCCACATAGAAAAAATACACATTTTTCCAAAAAAAGCTCCTCAAATGCTAATGTGAAGATACAATTTTAAATTGAGTTGGCAATGGAATGGAATACCATTGGTGGAATGGAAAGACACTAGCATAAAAAACGAGGACATTGTGAAGTTGAATGTCTAATTCTTTCAAATTCTAGACATTCAACTTCACAATGTCCTCGTTTTTCACGTCCATTCCACCAATAGCATTCTATTCCACTGCCAACTCAGTTTAAAAGTGTATCATCACATTAGTATTTGGGGAGCTTTTTTCGAGAAATGTGTATTTTTTCTACATGGCAGTCTTATTTTACCGCATCCACATTGCATTGGAGATGCTCTGAACATTGTAAATACTAATTAATGATCGACATTTTTCATATATTTTTGTATTTCAAATACTTGAGAGATAAAAGAGAATTAATATCTGGGTCCAGAATCCGCATAAAAAAATAGTATTACGGCAATGAGAGATTATGAAATTCTTTGAATAATCCATATTTTTGTTATTATTGTTATTATTATAATTATCATTATTATTATTTATTATTATTATTATTATTAGAAGGAGGTTATTGCACCCCCTCTTAGAACACCCCCTTATAACGCCCCCTCCTATGGGGCCCATATGCGATGCATCTAGGGGCTGATTTTTTTATGGGATGTTCTTCTCAATATGTATATCATCCTATTAAAAAATCAGTTCGTTTTAAAACTTTTAACCCCCTCAAATTACTTCTTAAAAATTGATAACTATTTGACCACCAAAATTGTTACAAAATACTTACTAATTTTCAAAGGTTAATTTGAAGGGTTTAGAAGTTTTAGACCGAACTGATTTTTTAATATGATGATATGCATATTGAGAAGAACATCCCACAAAAAAATCAGCCCCTGGATGCTTCGCATATAGGCCCTACAGGAGGGGGCGTTATAAGAGGGGGTGCAATAACCTCCCTCTTATTATTATTATTATTATTATTTAAGAATCCTAATATTAGCAAATGAAGTGTTCAGAATTAGGAGCTAATTGTTGCACCCACCTTTGCCATTTTGTGTTCTTATACAACAAAATAATAATTATACAAAACCCTGTTTATAAGGGTCTCTTTACATCAATTACTATTCAATATATGACAAAAACTGGCCAGATCCATCAAAGAATTTGAACTCTTCTCTCTCTCTCTCTCTCTCTCTCTCTCTCTCTCTCTCTCAATCTACCTTGACCTACTCTTACAGAGCTGATTTCATGGAGTTGATAACCATGGATACAAGATTCTTCACTCTTACGTACAAAATTGTGCCTCTTATGTAAATTTTCCTTTAATTACAAGTTTACAACAAGATCCATATATACTCTAAGGGCCCGTTTGGTTTGCGATTGAAAAACTTGTTTTCAAAAACTAATTTACACCTAAATTAACTACATTTTGTATCACATCTAAAACTATTTTTTTGACTTTACTATAAAATCCTAAATGATTTCATTGAAAACAAAGAAAACAAAATTTTTTTGTTTTGTAAAATCATACATGATTTTATTGTAAATCCTAAAACAGTTTTGGATGTAGTACAAAATGCATATTAATTTAGGTGTAAATTAGTTTTTGAAAACAAGTTTTCCAATCGCAAACCAAACGGGCCCTAAGAGTCTCTTAATCTTTAGAAGAAGCAAAGATAGCTGACAGATGTCGTAGTAAAGACTTCTTACTTAGCTATCTTGTCAACTTTTGAATGAAAAACAAAACTAGGAAACGATGTCGTTACATCCCTGCATTTTGACAAAAGAAAGAAACCCACATTTGATATTTAGTTCATATTGAACTTTTGGTTAAAAAACAAGTCAATAAGAACTGAAACGGAGCCGAGTGTTTACTGTACTTACTTGAGGTATGGTAGGGTCATAATCTTCATCAATGATGGGTGATGTGAAACAAAGCATTCCCATTCAGTTTTATCAATCTTCCCGTCTTGGGTTATATCGACTTCCATAAATGTCTATACACATAATCAAAAGATATGTTAGAAGTCATCTTAATTTCCTAGAGTCACATTAATCACATAGAGAGAATCAAAATTCAACTACTTTCGACTATAGTCTTGAATGAAACATCCATTTCTAATAGTACTAGAAGATAATGAGAAACAATGCCATAGATCCCAAACAACACTTGACTTCAGGATTCATCGATTAGTTGCGTTTCTTGATTAATAAAAAAGTTACCTTATCAAGTATAAACTCAATGGTTTCATCAGATAATTTCAGTTGTCTCTCGCTCAGAAGTGCAAGTAACATTTCCTTGACCTGCCAAAACCACAAACACCAAAGAAACACAGACAGAGATAATATTGCTGTTAACAGAAGAATCTGGAAGAAATCATATGCATCAAGAATCCAAAAGTACAAGTAGTAACCGATGGTTTAACTTGAAAGAGAATAAGAATGCTTGGTTGGTTTGAATCTTGAAAGAAAACTAGAATGGAAGTCATTATAAAGTAGGGTTCACAACAGAAAAATGAGGTTTGAATTTTTCAGATATGTTTCAAGCGCAGTGATGGTGTAAAGAAAAACCAAAAAGTAATAAAAAAGGAAGTCGGAGACATGTATCAAACGGTCAATTTTCACCGTTATCATATAGGCAGCTAACTAATACTACAAGATTTGAAGGCTAATGGGTATTTTCATCACATAAGAAAGGCACCAATAGAAAAAGAAATGGACAAAGCAAAAAACATATAGTTTAACATACCTCTTGCCGCTCGATATAGCCTGTGTTGTCCAAATCGTATAGCTTAAATGAAACTACAACACCATGTGAAAATTAAAAAACAGAGTGAATATAAGTGTATTTGAAACACCATTTTAACATAAGAAAACTTTTATATTGAAAACCCAATTGTTGTTGTGTCAACTTACAATCGATCTTCTCTTCTTGAGGAACGTTTGGATGGAAGATACTGAGAGACCGAACAAAATCACCAAAATCAATAACTCCATTCCGCTTTCTATCAAATAGCTCAAAGATCTGCTTGCAAAATGTTCCACAGGTCAAAACATGCATAAAGAAAATCAATATTGAAATAAGAAAAGCAAACATGTACAGAGCCAAATTGATAAGGCTGGGAGATTAAGTTCAGAATGTACTACTGTCAAAATTACTATAAATGCTAAATTTGATAGCAAAATTTGATTGAAATAGAGAACCATTCTAAATTTCAGTACTACTATCACTTTGAAATAAACTAGGAACAGTAAAGGTCACCGTCTATCTAATTTTGTTTTTGGACAATCAATAGAGTAATGCAAAAAAGAACATAAAAGAATACCCGATTCGCGAAGAGGTTCTCCTTTCTGTTCTGAAATAGAGCTAACTGAAACTCTTCCTGCATATAAAGAAACAATCATTATTGTCATGGTCATCAATGTAAGATTTTAAATGAGATTGTTCAAATGAAATTTTGCACTGTAAAAATGCACAACAGTAAAGGTACAAGGGTACAACTTCTAATATGAACTTCAAAATTCAATATGCTTTATTCAAAAACATTTGAGCAGATTCTATCAATTCAGAGCCAATATCTAGAAGTCTTATGCACCATCTACCATCATGCGCCCAAGTTGTCCTCCTAAAAATATTTTTAACGTAGTAATGGTAAAAGGTTCTAAAAGGGCAATAGGAAAGCTGAAAATGAAGCAGGAGTGATGTAGCAAAGAAAATATCTGAAGACACATAACTCTAGATAAGAGTATTATGCCAGAACTGGAATTCGTGTTGCTGACCCCAGATAGTAGATATAAAATCCTGTTCTGGTTACCCAGTATCGATTGTACCTCAGAAATCATAGGATGCAAACTGAGCAAAAGCGCAGAACAACGGAGAAATTGTCAGAAGGAATACTTGAATACAAGTAGTAATTTAATTAACAGGTGTTCTTCTAGCTCAATCTTTACTAGGGTTTACATAAATAGATGCTTAATCCTATGGGTAACTTTTGACATGGTTTGCTCGAAAGAATCCCATGTTCCTAACACCTCTCCATATTCTTACCTCTTTTATTTTCTCTCAATAACTCTTTACTTAACAAGAACCATGTTTGAAGGAGTCTCATCCACGGGCCACTCATGTCAAGTCCTTTAAGAAAATGAAGGTTTGATTTATCACCCCATCATCCTTTAAACGCTTTCAAACATTCTATCCTATGCTCTTCTTAAGGGTTAATTCGCCCGTAGCCTCCACCACAGGGATTGAGGAATGGAAGAGAATGGAGTGCCTTGTTTTGAACCTATATTAATGTCTTGTTTCAGTCACCGTTGTGACAACCACACTCTAAGGTGAAATTGAAACTTTGGACAATGGTAAATCAAAAAATGTTAATGCAGAGCGCTCGTTTATGGAATGCTCAAGGAAACAACTAACAGAAAAAATAGTTACTTTAATATATAGGCAAATACAATACCTGCAAAAACCATTACTGTTTTTGTAACAAGGATACAAAAAAAAAGATTAATAGCGCAGTTCAGCCAAATAATACAATTAGCAATAAATACATTATTCGAAGCACGAAAAAAAGAAAGAAGAATTAAATAGGAAATGAGCATGAGGGTAGAATGCTGAAGTGAGCTTAATGAAATGCAGCAAAATTGTGTAACCCATACTCTAGCCACATAAATGAACCACAGATAAATGAAACCTCAATGAAATACTCATATAGAGTATCCATACCTTGTTTATTAGCCCATCATCAATCACAAAACCGCTAATCCTCTTGAACAGCTCGAACAATGCTTCAACTTCACTAACGCTGACTAGAAAACAGAACAGAAGTAATTATATTTGCTAGCCTTACATAAAGTATTGATCACAATGATCCGAGAACAAAAAGGAACAATTTTTTTTTATTAGCGAAAAAAGAAGAAGAAACTTTTCAGTGCCCAAAATAGGGAATATCATGTATTTGTTAATCATCTTAGAATCAATTCTCATATGCTTTTAAAAATAAGTTTAGGACTTTGCTTTCTTGTATCAAACATATCAGAAAAAGGAATTTACTTCAATCAAACAAGAAAATTTTCTACTTCTTCTAGATATCTACATGAATGAAATCAAAATCACCTCCATGGAACAATAGAAGCTTACAGCTGTTTCTTCCCATGAATTACTATACAAAGCTAATAAATCTCTCTCATCATTGAAGCCATATAAATTGATGAACTAATTCCATAAAGCAATTAACATTCGCGAATAATCTTATATTGGGTTGAATATATTGATCCCATATTAATATAACCCCAAAAACAATCTCAAAGAACTTGAAGAGAATAATGAAATTACTTACAAGCAGTTTGTGATGCGAGAGTTGCAGGGTTCTCATACCCTGGGAAATGCCTTCTAGCGCCTGACCAGAAGCAGCCCATGACAAAGAACCTAGGCTTCGGTATGATTCAATGGAAACATCTCAACCTTGCAATGTAAACCCAATTTCAGTCATCATCAAAAAAAAAAAATGGATAACATAAAGGAACATCAAAACACCTATAAGAAAAATTATGAAATCAATCAAAACTTGCAAATTTGAAAATTCATATACATAAAAACAATCCCCTTACATGAGTGTCACACTATTCAAATGGGGCCCATATAGAGATGATCTAAGGGATGATTTTTGGTGAGGATAATCTCCTCACCATTTCAATCATCCTCACAAAAAACAAATCAGATTACTCAACCAACTAACCGAAAATTGACCCATGAATCATCTCCATAAAAATTTATCAAAATCATGTAAGTGGATGGGATCCTCCCCCACAATTGTATATGTAACAAAAAAACCTAAACCTCACATAACTAATAAATCCAAAATAAACAAAAATTTAACCTAAACATTGTTTGAAGATGATATTGTTATTAACCAACTTTACAGAAACATTGTGATAAAATTTTGAAAAATTTAAAGTGCCTCAAGAATTTTTCAAACATAAAGGATTAAATAGTAGCTAAATGGAGACAACAAACATCTAACTCAAAGAGAGATTAAAATGAAAACTTCACCCAAAAAAGAAAAAAGAAAAATTGAGACTAAAAACCTTCAAAATTAACCAGAACATAAATAAATAAAAATAAATAAATAAAGAAAAAGGGAAGAATCAAAGAAATCTTTCTTACCCAAGAAGGAATTTTACAGGAAGAATCGCCAGGTTGTGTATAATAATGAGGGAACAAAACCTAGATTGGAACCAGAATTCAAAGATTGAACAGAATTCTAAGGTTTTTTATATTATTTTGCAAAATGATCTGCTCTTATTACAATTTAGCCATGTTTAAAGTAGAGGTGAGGAGGAAATATATCATCCTCTCTTCTTATTTTAGAAATTAGAACTATAAACCTATGATCATCAAACTCCATTTTGGAAATTTAGAGGGCCTCAAAAATGACAAATTTTCAGCTGAGATGAATGTTACCAAATCAATGTTTGAATTTGATCAGCTGGAATTGGGAGTTAGTTACAAATTGACGGACATGATCAATTCTTATCAGTTGAGATGAATTAACCAAATCAATGTTTGGCCTACCTACAAGTTACAACCATACCCTAAGAGACCTGAGAAACATTAATGTCAGGTTTGATTAAAATCAACGACCAGTAATCATAATGACAAAACAGATCTCTTTTTACTGCCAAATTAAAAAAGTGGAGTTAACTTGACAACAAAATCAGAGTGGCGCAGCGGAAGCGTGGTGGGCCCATAACCCACAGGTCCCAGGATCGAAACCTGGCTCTGATAACGGAGACGAAGGCTTCCCCAACATTCTTTTTTGAAATTTTGGCATAAAACCTATAAAACCATGATTTAGGTTTTGTAAAGAGAACAATGGACTAAATGTCTAGACCTTAGGGCATGACAGTGGTTCACTTTATAAGCTAATAGGAGAGAAGTGTAAGGTAACATGTATCTATATTGTATTTCTATATTTTTAGCGTCCCACGTTCAACAGTAAGGAGGTAGGGAGCCTGGCACCAGACAACCCATCCCACTGTTTTTATTTATTTATTATTATTATATAAGTGTTGGGCGGTGTGGGGGTGAGGGTGCCTGGCACTAGGCTATGCCCAAGCAACCCGCCCCATACTTTTTTAATTTTTTTTTAAAAACTGAAACTTTTTGTTATGTGGTTTTAAAGTATGTAGTTTGTATCTAAATAGTACGGATCATATATGGAGATGATACAATAAATATTTTTTAATAAGATGATCACCCGCCATTTAGATCATCTTTATAAAAAACTAGAATTTTTTTTAAACTTTTAAACTGCATAAAAAAGTTAACTTTAAATGAACGGTGAAAAGATCATCAGTATTCAATAGGAAACCGTTGATTTTAATTAAATTTTTTATGGTGATAGAAATTTTAAAATGGACTGATTATTTGTACGAATGATCTAAATGTTGAGGTGAATATCTTCCTTAAAAATTAACTCTTGGATCATCACCATGTAAGACCTGCACTATGTAGACATAACCACGTAATTTAAAATGATACAACAAAATTTTATTTAGGAGCTTAAAAAAAAATTAACCATTTGTACCAGGCGGCCTGAGGGGACACCGCCTGGTATTATTTGGTTTGTTTTATATTTAAAACTAGGCAAGCCCAAAGGACACCACCTGGTATTAATTTTTTTATTTTTTTTAAAAAATCTCCGATGTCGATGTGTCCTGTCTCCATTTTAAATTCATTTTTTGTAATTTTTTTTAGATTATAAGGATGTGCAACTACTCTGTTATAGCTAAATTTTGATAGGCTAAAATCTATTTTAACCTATTACCGATGTGTATGACCTTACTTGAACAAGATCTGTTCTATAGGATCGTACCTCATTATCCTTGATTTCTAAGGGGACCGGAACTTAAGTCTGGATGATGAGCCATGACAGTACGATCAGAGCGTGATTAATGGCTGGTGATCCTATTGTTGATGTAGATCATCTAGCTTTAGAGGACCGTTCTGTTCGTCATCTGATGGTTGAGATGGTCACGCGGTTGTCTGACAGACTCCACAAATCTTTTTTTGAAAAAAAATTGAAACAATGATTTTTTTTTTATTTTCTGGATTGTTTCTGAGAGTTTCCCTGAGGCTCTGACTCAGGTCTTGACTCTCTTTCGAGTTCTAATTTAGATGCTCTTTGGTTAGTTTTGACGGAATCACTAAGGCATTCTAAGCGAACTAAATTTGGGTGTCTACAAATGCCCCTCTTTAGCAGAGGTGTGCTAGCAGACTGAATGCCAAAGCTAAAACAATACTGATTTGGTGTGCTTAAAAAATTCTGACTAGTGCTAGGAGCGCAGTACTATGATCCTACGACTCAAAAGATGCTTTAGTCAATTTATGCTTGGAGGAAATGCTAAGGTGTTTTTCTCATAAAGAAGGATGTCGGAATGTTTCTCCACTCAGAAGATGCTTAGGTTTTGTGTCTCGTTGAGGAACCGACCTAAAGTTCTTCTTATCGGGAAAATATTTCGTTGCCTCTTCTGGAAAAAATTTCTTATTGTTTCACAAGATAAAATGCTCTATTGTCTCTATTTGGAGGTCTTTGTGCCTAATGTCTTGAGATATGATTCAATCTCCTAGAGGTTTGAGTTTCAAATTAGAGTGTTACAGACATAATGTCAGAGCGCCACTATTAGATCTTAAATTGGAGGTATAGTAAAAGAAACCATATTATCAAAGTACTAGCATATATAGATCCGAACTGAGAGCAACACTAGCATTGAATCTAAATAACAATGGGGAACAACATTAGTACACCATCCACATGCAGAGAGATTTGACTGTTTTTCCGGTAAAATAAAATTAGTACAATATATTATATAAGAGTGAGGTTACATAGCCTCCATTATATAGCCTAATAATAACCCCTCAACCTTGTAGGACCCACATAAAATGCATCTACAGGCTGATTTTTAGAGAGGATGATCTACATGTTGAGGAGAACATATTCACCTAAAATCAGCCCATTTTAAAACTTCCAACATATAAATCAACCCTTGTAAATCAAGGGTCAAAATAAAAGTTAAAAATTTACCAATTTTTTAAGGGCTAATTTGAGGGGGTTATAAGTTTTAGAACGAGTTAATTTTTTTAATATGATGTTATACATAGTGAAGAGAACATCTTCTCCAAAAATCAACCCTTGGATACATTGTATGTGGGCCCCACAAACAAGGGTCATATAAGAGGGGCTATATAAGGGGGGGGCTATATAACCTCACCCATTATATAATTCATACATAACCATTTGCAAATGCATATATACAGCGACAACGTCCAATTAAGGTTTTCATACAAAGGATTTATTTAATACCATTAAATTTGTGGGTCTTTATGCATCCACATCTCAGAGCCTAAAACGTGTTAAAGCTGAGGTCCCATTAGACCTAGCAACGGGTCATCCGCGGGTCGACCCTAGGCGGGTTAGCGGATAGGCGGGTCAATATTATGAAACCCTAACCCTGACTCGTTTATGAAATGGGTCATTTTTCTAAACCCTAACCCTAACAGGGTTGACCCTATCCGTGACCCTAATGACCCTAATTTTTTTTTTAAGCAGTTGAAGCCTTGAATTAATCAACAAAAAATACTCAACTTCGAGTTAATCCGAATCAAAATCTACCTGATAAACTAAAATTCAGTGTTTCTGTGAAGATGTTACTCAATGGAGAATTACTAATCTTGTGAGGGATTATTAGAGGGAATTATAATCAAGCTGATTCTTGTATATTTTTTATCCCCATGATGGTAGCCACAAAAATCAGATTATTCTCCTAATGGCTATTATCACAAGGGGCGTTAGAAGCAGCCCTTTTTTTTTCTGTAACTTAAGATAAAGAAACCTAATGAACCTCCATTAAACTCAAAACCCTAAAATCTTAGGATTCAGGAACATATTATATCCAAACTATTAAGATCTCTACAAATCTCTAAAAAATTCAAATACTAATTTTTTGATTATCCAATTGCCGGAAGGATTGCTCTGATCGTCGTCTTGTTTCTCATTCCTGAAGAAAATTTACTTGCACTAGTGATTCACAAAAACTAATAATCAATTAAAAAGACCAATGAACACTTCAGATGACATGTCGAAAGGTACAATAACTTATATGAGGTTAATAACAATTATTAAAATAAAAATGAGGTTAATAATTGTTCAAGAACAAAATCAGGGGGTGAACTATTTATGTAAAAGCATAAAAAGAGAGTGTGAAGCCTAGGGGGTGTCCAGTTGGAATAATTCCAACGGGCCTGAAGAGGGATCAAAATACAATGAGCTACAACATTAAGTTTCATTCGTAAGGATAAGGGACGAGGAAACTCATCCCTTTACTCTTCCAAGATGCAACCTTCCAAAAATATCATTGAATCTAACGAGATTCTGGTAAATGACAAGATATACCAACAAAACCATCAAAAGGCAAAACCAAAAACTACCTGCTTAACCAGTTCTTAGAAATCCGAATTACAGAGTGTGAATCTGCAGGATTTTGACCTAGGATTGAATGATCAGGAGAAAAAATCTGGATAACAGTTAAGGACTGAATCATCCACTTGTAAATAAGAAATTAAGGCAAATTTTACTCTCTCTAAACCCTAAAACACCTACCCGTGGGGTGATTAAGTTGCAGCAAATCCAAACAATTAGAGGAAGGAATCAAAACAACAGTTTAAACCAAGAACAAAAGAACAAAACGTCGAAGAAGAACAGATCTGCAAATCTCGCCGGCGTGATTCCCTTCAAAGGTGGGGGATATCCATTCCTTTCTTCTACCTGTTCTCACATTCCCCTCTCAAATGAATCTTTAAAACCCTAATACAACTAAAACTACAAACCTAATCCTAATCTATTTATACAGAATATAAAACTTTGGCGGGTCACGGATATCCGCGGATTTAGGCGGGTTGACCCGTTTATTAACGGGTCAGAAATGCCAAACCCTAACCCTATCCGTTTAACTGGCGGGTCGAGTTAGGGTAGGGTCAAGCGGGTCGGATTAGGATAGGGTTGGCGGGTCGCGGATCATTTTGCCAGATCTAGGTCCCATCAAGTCTTTGGAATTGAAGTGCATTACGTATTCATGCATCGTAGTTTCTCTGTATAACAGGCGATCCATTTCTGATAATAATTCCTTGATGAGGCCGTACTTCCTTGTAGATTGTTCGAGACTAGCAATATCGCCTACGGTACGACTCAATAACTCGTAATTAGGGTCGTCCATTTTCTCCACATGCACTTTGCGCGCGTGAGTTTAATGTCCAAATGCGCTACGCGCGTTGCCACTATGCCCGCTTTGTGCGCATCCCGACTACCACTACCACCACTACTACCACTACCATCACCGGATCCACTCCACGCGACTCCACCATCAAGTGTAAATAAATAACTATGGCCACGGGACACATCCGATATCTTGTAAAAGAGCATAAGATTATTTTGGTCATTTACTATAGCTTAAAGAGTATTAAAAAAGAAAATAAGGTTATTTTGGTTATTTATATAAGGGTATTTTGGTCATTTACTATGGTTTAAAGGGTATTAAAAAAGAAAATAAGGTTATTTTGGTCATTTACAAAAGTAAATTAGTTCTGTTCACCCACCCTCAATTTTTTTAGGGTGTGGGGGTTATGTTGACCTACCCTGTTTGTCCTAGGCTCTTAAACTTTAGATGTGGGTTGATGATCAATGGTGTCCTGGGGTTAGAATGAAAAATTGACACATGTCCCACTTTATATCACAATTAATGCTTTTTGGAAAAGCAATTTTGGTTTTTCAAAATTACCCTTTTCTTTCATCTTCTTTTGTAATAAAGTAGCGGCCCCCACCGGCTACCGCCTCCGGCCACCGCGGCCATCATGCCAGTACAATCATCCCCAGATCTTGTTTCTCTCCCCATATATCTCTCTTTTCTTTCTCTCTCTAAAAGAGAAGACAGACCTCCCAACTATCACCACCCCCCACAACCCCTTGCTCTTCACCACCACCACCACCGTCACCATCATCTTCTCACCTTCACCACCACCACCCCCTCCACCACCCCACCGGGTGGCCTCACAGATCAGAGAGAAAGGAGGAGAGAGAGAAAGAGAAAAAGAGGGGAGAGAGTGATGGCCGTGGAAGAGAGGAGAAGATGAAAAAAAAATCCAGATCTGGGAGAGAAAAAGGTGAGAGAGAAGGAGATAGAGTGGGTAGAGAGAGGGGGAGAGAGAATGGAAGAAAAGAAAAGAAAAAAGTCGAGAGAGTTGAAGACGATGAGAGGGGTTCGCCTTCGGTCGGCGTTCAAGATGGTGAGAAGGGGAGAGGGTGGAGTTGACGGTTTAGAGGAGAGTTTTGGAAAAAAAATTAATATTATTTTAATATTGTTAAGGGTGGGATAGTCCCAAACAAAAGGGTAGCTAGAACTGAGACATTTTTTAATAACAACGGTCTTAAAGAAAAGGGTAATTTTGGAAAGTAATATTGCTTTCCCAAAAACGCATTAAATGTTGTAGAAAGTGGGATAGGTGTCAATTTTTCATTCTAACCCCAGGACCCCATCGACCATCAGCCCACATCTAAAATTTCCTCGGATAAAGCTGCAAGCGCACACAAAATCTATCTCGTTAAAACAACTTGAAATTTTTATTTTTCATTTTTTATTTTTTAAAAAAGAGAGGAAGCTAGGCAAACATCACCCGACATCCCAACTATATTAGCACCCTAGCTAGGAGCGTTCATCATATATCTCCTGCCTTCAAGTTTTTGTTAAATAAACTACTTGAAACTAATAACGCCATTGGGCACGCTACAGTTGTAAGCCTGCTTGAAGTATCCCATATTTATCTTATATTTTCAGATTTTTACATGTTCCAGATTACACCTACTATATATTAAGACAGATGATCAAAAGATTAATTTTTTGTGAATATGATCTTCACATCAGAATGATCAAAATTAATTCATTGATCATCTTCATATGACACCCACATGATCATGGAGATGATGGGACCTGTGGGCTGATCAACAAAGGCCTATAGGACCATTAGGGCTTATCGATCGACTCAAGAGCTAGATGAAGGAAGGGTTTTAGAGTATTGTGGTCCACTCAACAAACCCCCCTGCCACGAGATGAACTCGATGGGTGCCATGGACCCAGTTGGGACCCGATGTTGTACACCTGCATGGGTGATTACAGGCATACACGGAAGGTCATATGTTTATATCCCATTGGCTGGTATAAACTGAGTGTAGCTAAAATATTAAACTTAGAAGACAAAACTGGAATTTCTCTGAAAAAGGCACGTCCACATTGGCTCAATTTAATCCACCTAAGTGTCAACTATGTTTTAAGAGAAACACCCAAAAAAAAAAGGTATGACTTGCCTGTAGAAGATCACCGATGTCAACAATGAGAGCACCATGTAAAGGAGGATCATCAACCCAGTGATTCTGGTGAAGTACTTGAAGACCCCCAATATGGTCCTGAAGAAGTATGGTGAGGAAATCTGAATCAGAGTGTTCGGTTGTGCCCATAGTGAGTTCTGGTTAGGGACACTCTGGATAGTAGTGACACACAAAAGAGTGTCCTTTGTTACAATCCATGTCCTTAAGGTGGTTCCGGCTCAGCCCAATACCTTCTGATAGTAACTCCAACAATTCACTCCCCAATTTACTTGCATGTTTTGAGTACTCACTTATTGTATCCCTACATATAAATTAGTGAATATCTTATAAGCAAGTAATTTTATTAATTAAACATCAAAATATATATAATTACGCATCAATTAGGAACGGTGTTGAACCGTTCCAATGTGTAATTTGGAACAATATAATCACTGTATCTATAAATTAATATTATTTTCTCTAAAAAATAATCAAATTAGATCATATTAAGATTTCATTTATAATAAGATCAAAAAATTTTAAAAAAATATATATAAGTCTCAGTTAAACTCTTAATATATTATTCCTGAGTTAAATAGGTATCTCTTCGGGGTTGGGAGGATTAGGAGCTATGAGACAATAATAAGTGTCCCTCCAATTAGCAGCAGGTGCTTGAAAAAGATCAAAAGTACTAATTAAGATAAGCCGATGAATTTGTCGCGAGATCACACGTATAGAACTCAGCCCTCACCTCTGCGGGTTGCTCATGAAACATTCGTACCCTTTCAATCATTTTATCCATAAGACTTATAGGGATTCCATGGTTCACTAGCTAGTTGAAAGAAACCCATCTTTTTGGCAGTATTTATGATTTCATCGATCATCATTCTACGTCGATCATCATCTTTCTCGATGCTTCCCATCTTGTTAATGATAGGAATGCTCATATTGGTGGATTTGTCATCGGAATTTGACTTCTCGGCCGCCGCCGCCGAATCACCATATGGCGGTTGAATGAAAATCCAAGCGATCTTTCGATTCTGGCATCAACTAGTCCTTTGACTTCGACTTTTGTGTCATCGAAGGCTTTCAGTTCTTTCATTCGTCTAAACTCTAATAAGTTTATGCATGCAAACATTAGGCGGATTAAACGCATAAACTTTAAACTGATCTATAAATATAATGTTTACCACTAAATTAAAGATTCAAAGAGTGATGCACTAACCTCGATCCATTGCGCTTGATGAAGATGACAATAGAGGCAAGCTTTAGCTTTCTATCCAATGCAAACCAAAACCCTAATGACGAACAGCACAAACGATAGAAATGTGCAACTTGAGAGGGTGAAAACTATGAACCCTAATGCCTCCCTATTAATCATTTTATACTCATATTCCATCATAATGAGTTTCAATAAGGTGTACCTACCAACATCCAATAAGATGGTCCTTAACCCTAATGGACCAATACAATTGGATTTTTGGTTAAACCTAATAATTAAAATACATGGGTAATTAATTAATAGGTTGATGTGGGCTACATTCTAACGTTCTCCCACTTGGCCTATATGACCCATTACCCATAAGAAAACAAAATAAGTTTTAATTTTAATAAAACATTTGAAATTTATTTTATTTCAAAATGACTCGATAAAGGACTTAACAACAAAATACATACACGCGATCGCAATTTGAAAAATAATATCCAATCTTACCATCTTATTGACTATCATAATATCATGATTAAATAAGTCACTAGTGTGAGTCATGTCGGTTATGCATCTTCTATGCAACACATTTTCTTCTATGTACCACATCACTAGAACTCATCTAATATGGTCCATAATTAGGTAATTCTCATCATTAAAGACTAGTGCCGTGATGCCTTTAATTTAGTCAGTTCAACTCTAATGTCTTATCAAGTACTATTCCTGTTGTCATACATCCCAACATAAAATGTGTACACATAAAGAAAACAGGAAATCGGAAACATATTATTATGAGATCTCTAAATGTCTGATAAACTAATAACCAATCTATGATCTATAAATAACCATTACAAGAGGCAACGTAGACCCATTATTGCAAAATGTTCCTCAAATGCCTTAAGTGCCAATCCTTTTGTTAATGGATCTGCAATCATGAGTTTCGTACTTATATGTCTTACAGACACTCGTTGTTTCTGAACTTCTTCCTTAACGATAAGAAATTTAAGCTCTAGGTGCTTACCACCTGGTGAATTAGAATACTTATCGTTCTTAGAATAGAAGACTGTTGCGCTGTTATCATAGAAATTTCTCAGCGGCCTGGTAATAAAGTCGACAATTCCAAGCCCTGAGATAAAATTGCGCAACAATAATGCATGTATTGTGGTGTCGTAATATGCAACAAACTCCACTTCTATAGTGTAAGAAGCATAAACTATTTGTTTCCTGCTTCTCTATGATATAACTCCTTCTGCTAACATGAAGACATATCCAGTGGTCAATTTCAAACTATCAATGCACCCAGAAAAATCGGAGTCAGAGTAACCAACCACCTCCAGATTATCAATTCTTCTGTAGGTAAGCATATAATTTTTTGTTCCATACAAATACCGCATCACCTTCTTTGCTGCTTTCCAATGAGCAATTCATGGGTTACTTTGGTAACGTCCAAGCATGCCCACTGCAAAATTAATATCTGGTCTAGTGTAGGTCTGTGCATACATAAGACATCCTACTACTGAAGCATAAGAAAATCTTTCTAGTCCTTTATTCTCAAGATCATTCTTTGAACATTGCATAAGACTGAACTTATCACCTTTCTGCACTGGCGCTTCAGTAGATGGACAATCCTTCATGCCAAATATCTCTAAAACTATTTTGATATAACTCTTCTAAGACAAACTTAACGATCCTCATTTTTTGTCTCGAAAGATTTCGATTCCGATAACAAATTTTACCTCACCCATATCTTTCATTTCAAAGTTATTAGAGAGAAATTTCTTGGTTTCATGCAATAAACCAAGATCACTACTGGCGAGTAATATGTTGTCAACATACAAAATCAAAATTATGAACTTCCTCCCACTAATCTTCAGATATATACATCGGTCAACGATGCTTTCCTCAAATCTAGAATACTACTAGCAAGTAATTGTCAGGAGGCTTGCTTAAGTCCGTATATTGATTTCTTAAGCTTATACGCCATATGTTCCTTTCCCTTTTCAAGATAATCTTTAGGCTAATCCATGTAGACCTCTTCTTCTAAACTCCCATTCAGAAAAGTTATTTTCACATCCATCTGGTGAAGCTCTAGATCGTAATGAGCTACCAAAGCCATAATAATTCTAAGTGAGTCCTTTTTGGATACCAGTGAAAAGGTCTCATTATAATCAATGCCTTCCTTTTGAGTGAAACCCTTCGCAACAAGTCTAGCTTTATATCGTTCAATATTTCCTTTGGAGTCAAGTTTGATCTTAAAGACCTACTTACATCTAACTTTCTGATATCCTCCAGGCAATTCAACGAATTCCCAGGTTTTATTTAGTTTCATTGATTTCAACTCTTCATTCATGGCATCAATCCACTTATCAGAATTAACACTGTCTAAGCTTGTGAAAATAAAACCGGATCTATACTTGTACCTATGTCAGAATCAAATTCTTAAAGATACACCATATAATACGGAGGAATTGTAGATCTCCTTTCTCTCTGAGACCTACATAATTCATCTGGTTGTGGTTCTTCAGTCATCTGTTCATCTTTGACATCATCGTCATAGGGTAGTGGATAATCTATTTGGTGTTATTCTATATTATCATTTGGATGATTAACTATTGGAACAACAACTGTTTTTGAACTTATCAGTATAGGGACTGTTACCCGTATTTCTTCAATAACTACATTTCGCGATTCACTACTCCTACTAGATTCACTGTCCTCAAAGAATCTGGCATTATTGGTTTTAACAATTCTCGTACTATGATTAGGACAATAAAACTTATACCATTTGGATTTCTCAAGGTATCAAATAAAGAATCCTCTGATTGTTCTAGGATCCAATTTCTTTTCTTGTGGGTTGTAGATTCTAGCTTTTGCTAGACAACCCCAAACATGTAGGTGTCTTAAACTGGGTTTCCTACCAGTCCATAACTCAAAAGGAGTTTTTGGAACTGACTTGCTAGGAACTCGGTTTAATATGTACGCAACGGTCTTAAGAGCTTCACCCCACAACATTATGGGTATATTATTGCTTAACATACTTCTAACCATATCCATTAGAGTACAATTACGGCTCTCAGTAACAACATTCTGCTGTGGCGTTCCATGCATCGTGTATTGTGCATAAATGCCAAGCTTTTGAAGGAGTTTGGCAAATGGACCGGGATGTTGTCCCGATTCATCGTACCTTTCATAATATTCACCACCTCAATCAGATTTGATGATTTTCACCTTTTTGTCTAATTATCTTTCAAGCTCAGTAATGACTACCTCAACAACATTCACTGATTGAGATTTATCATGCAATAAATACATGTGTCCATATCGTGAAAAATCATCAATAAAAGTGATGAAATATTTCTCTCTACCTAAACATGCAGTAGAGAAAGGTCCACATATATCAGTATGTATAATCTCAAGAAGTTCACTACTTCTTGTGGCTCCTTTCTTGGTATGTTTGGTTGCTTTTCCCTTAATGCAATCAATACATACTTTAAAATCGGTGAAGTCTAGGGTTGGAAGAATCCCATCCTTCACCAATCTTTCTATCCTTTCTTTGGAGATATGCCACAATCTCTTATGCTACAAGTTAGCAAAATTCTCATTGATCATGTTACGTTTACTTCCAATACTCATATTATGATGCTGGGTCAAAAGAGATTCATCATATTGAATATCTAGGTTAACCTTATACAAGCTATCACACAAACTACTAGAATCTATAAGAATGGAATTCTTAAACAAACTGAAGCATTGATTATTTAAATTAAAGGAATATCCACAAAGATCTAATTTAGATAAAGAAATTAAATTATGTGTCACATAAGGCACGTATAAAGTATAAGAGAGGTCCAAACTAAAACCAGTAGAAAAAATTAAATGGTAAGTTCCTATGGGTAATACTTCAGCTTGACTTTTATTTCCCTTGAAAAGAAAACATTCAGTTGGACTTGGGGTTCGCTTGAAAGGTATCCCTGCATCGTATTAGAAACATGAACATTAGCACCCGAATCAATCCACCAAGTATTAGAAGGAACATTAACAAGATTTGATTCGAAACATACAAAAGCTAACAACTCACCTTTCTTTTCGAACCAAGCCTTTCGCTTTGGACAATCCTTTTGGATATGTCATTCCTTCCTACAGAAGAAACATTTAACGTTCTCCTTTTTCTGGACATGTGGAACATGAGTAGGTCTGTTATCCTTTGATGGTGCTGATTTCTTTTCTTTCTGGTCTTCCACTTCTTCTTTGCTCCTTGAGTCATGAGATTAGCGGAGAAGCTTCCTCGTTGCTTAAGTCTTTCCTCCTCTTGAACTATTATGCTTGACAGTTCATTCATATTCCATTTATCTTTAAGAGAATTATAATTCATTTAGAATGGACCGCACTGAGGAGGCAAAGAATTCATAATGAACTGAACCACGAAGGATTCTTCTACGTTCATCCCTAATCCACCCAATTTAGCTGTAATGTTTGACATATCAAGAATATGCTCTTGCAAACCTTTCACACTATCATATATCATGGTGGTGAGTTGAGCCATAAGTGTGCCAGCTAAAGACTTATCAGTGGCACGAAGTCTTTCCTCAATTGATTTCAAGAATTTATTAGCATTTTCAGCTTGAGGTAGAGCAGTCTTAATGTTGTTTGCGATAGTTATCAGCATGAGCATTAAACTTAGTCTATTCGATCTTTTCCAGGCATCATAAACACTCTGATCATCTGCGCTGCTATCATTAGTAAGTGCAGTGGGTTTCTTGGATACAAGAGATAAGTCAAGATCAAGAACACCTAAGGTAAACTTGATATGCTCACTCCATTTAGAAAAATTTGAGCCATTAAGCATTGGAATTGTCGAAGCGTGCGAATAAAGAGAAACATGTGCTGAAACTGTAAAGGATTAAGATTCATACAAAACAATAAGAATATAATTAGCTCGCATCAATCTAATTAAGAAATCTTAACATACATTCTAATAATTAGTGAACTAAATGTATCATCAAAACTTTCTTTTGAGATAAAATTAAGACATGCATAACATTCATTAAATAGGTGACCCCTCATCCCTATAAAGCCAATTAAATACACATCATCCAATCAAGAAGACTTGATACCTTCGGGTATTTTAGGTCAACCTAATCAGATGTAGCAATTGAATAGCTTTATACCATTCTCTAATCATCTCAACTGATGATTAATCTTTGGACCAATCATCAGTCTATAATTAGAAAATGCGATTTTTCTATGTCACTAACTTAATGCATAGGTAATTCTATTAAGTTACAATAATGTGAATGTAAATACAAAGGTCTATCTACTCTATAGATCACTTTGGCAACCGTCGTACTAGTTAAACCTATAATATTCGCAAAACACGTAGACGCCAAATTTTCGCACACCAGTGAAAATTACCCATTTTGGGCGCACCTCGATTTGCGTGTAAAATTTTGTCAAAATTGGCTTAACATGACCAAGCTGGCCTAACTTAGTTCCTCCATTATTCGGTTCGAAATTGAACTAAGAATGAGAACCGAAATAAAAGAAATCTCAAATTCGGGATAGAATAGGTTTAGTATAGAACCGTTAGGTGTCCTTTTGGTTCTAGGTCTTTAGGTTGCCATGTGTCATCTCTTGATTGGCCATTATAAATAAAAAATCTTAAAAAGTGGTGGGACCATTGACCAAAAATGTTTTGTCTTGTTTTCTTTTAAAAAAAACAAAAGATTTTGAAGTGGTGGGACCCATTTTCATACAACAAATCACGTCCTTAAAAACATGGGACATTTTTGTTTTAGTTAAAAAATAAATAAACATTAGTTGGTTTGTTTGTTTTAAAAAGGGGTCAAATCCT
>MVGT01002613.1:229488-271773 GCA_002174775.1 Macleaya cordata | reverse complement strand
CGAGGAGTCGAGTAGTGGTTCAAGGTGCGGACTTGTGGAGTTCAAGTTGGAGACGCATCATTTTGTGGGAGGCGTTGGTTCGTGGATTCGGATTGTATGCGCAGCTCATTCACGTTGGCTTGGTGGACTCCAAGTTGTATGCGTGAGAATTGATAATCAACTAAGAGGCAAATTCGTAGAGTTCGAATTTATTGAAGAACTATACACCGTAGCTGTTGGAGCGTAGAGGGAGTTGTAAACATAAGCTGTCAAACGAACAAACAAATGAACCAATATTCTCAAAGAATAATAAACTAAACATTTGTTCAAACCAAACTAAAACTTAAGCAAAAGTAAAGTCCTACATCTTCACGGAACTCTACGGAGTCTCTGAAGATTTATTCTCGCCTTTCTCGTATCCTGCCTCTATCGAGGATTCGCCTGCTGACCTGGACCTGGAAAGATTAATGGTCCTAGGTCAAAACCTAGCCAGCAAGTTCACTAGTTCCCTTAGCTTAGATTCGGGTTATCCATATGCTACACAAGGGTGAGTGTTTTAACATAGATAAATGATATGTCAAGAGATAAAGTAAACATGTATAACATGATAAACGATTCACGGCTGTTGTGTTTTATGATCTTTGCTTAAGATTAGGTTCTCGTAACAAGTAGTGCTCTCTAGTTACTACCCACGTTTCACCCGTCCCTGTAGTTCGCTCCAGACACTAGCTGTGCGCCACGTGAATCCGATGAACTGCCTCGAAATCCGTCCCCCGAATACTAGTAACCCTGCCGGTATTACTTACGTGTCAAGTGATTCCATAAACCTCACTTGGCAATTCCATAGACCTCGCTTGGAGAGGACCAGGCATGTACAGGACCTAAACTATGTTTGCACATAAGCCAAACAAGTTATTTAAGCATACATCAAGCTTATAGAGGTTTCTTACATGATAGGTGTGTCCACAAGTATTCATCAATATGAAAGTAGTTCACAAGTAGTTTAATTATGCATTCCATGCTTTTTAAACGCATAAATAAACTATATCCTAAATGTTATACATCATAATATCCATTAACCAAAAGCTTACCATCAAAAGGACTCCAAAATAACCTATTTTAGGGTTGACATTCAGTTGGTATCGATACTCCCTCTGTGGGTATCGATACTAACTACCCAGTTAGCATTAGATACCGCTCGTATCGATACGTATCGATACCAACTTTGCCTTATGCATCAGATGAGGTCAGTATCGATACTCACAAGTGTGGGTATCGATACTAGCCCCATCTGTTGCTTGAGGATAAGCAGGTATCGATCGCGATTTTGGGTTTCTTCGTGATTTTGGGTTTTGTTCATGATCATACCTCCGTGGGAACTTGGTTTTCTCTCTTGTAAACATTAGAGATTCACATGCACCTCTCATATACATAGATTTCATGTATTCTAACCATTAGAAATAAGCACACATCATACGATCATGAATTACATGTATTCATTCATGCAGTTATCATGTAACAACATATAAACTAGGATTTCATGCACACATTCATCAAGTATTCAATTGAACAACATTGAAAACCTAAGTCTACACCAAAGGAGCAAGTTACTACTTGCCTCAAAGCAAAACCTTCTCCGAAATCGCGAGGAATAAGAGGAATCCCTGCACTTGAAGCCTTCAACCCCTTCCCTCACGCACACGTTCCTTCGTCGATCGAATCTTCAAGCCCCTTCCCTCACGCACATGATCCTTCCTCGATCGAACCTTCAAGAGAAACTTGGAGTTTTTCTGCCTCCTTGCCCTGGTCGATTCTCTCTCTCTTGCTCTCCCTTTCTCTTAGTCGATCAAAACAAAAAGGGAGTTTTGGGGTTAGTTTATATTTATAACTAGTATAAACCCAAACTTACTAAAACTCTGTCAGAGTGCCCTTAACAATAGTGGGTTGCCCCCAACATTAGTAACTTCAAGAATTAAGGGTATTACAGAGTCATTCTCCAATTTTGAGGGATGGGCTACCAGAAGCATAAACCTCGAATTCTATATGAAGGAATAGATTTAGGGGATACTTGTTCTCCAATTTTGAAAATTTTACTGGTTATTTATTATTGAATTCTTAGTTTTAAAATGTTCTTATTTGCCATGAAATTATCAAATAAACAAAATCGATTATCGATTATGCCAGAATATAGCTAACCTAGCTGGGAATTTTACACGTGGTTATTTTAACTTATGAAACTTAGGTAGTTGATGTCGATTTGAATTGATTATCTTTTTTATTCACAATTAATAATTCCTAAAAAAATTCTTGTAGGAGCATTATTAAGTTGGAAAGAGTGAGAAGTTTTTACTACTTTTTTTTTTCCTAGAAAGAGTGAGAAGTTTTGCGACAAAAAATTCTTTTGTTTTTTTGAAGTATTAATTGTGAATAAAATATAATAACAATTTGAATCGAAGTTAACCTATTAAATTTGAAATAAAGCTACTTTTATCACGTGTTAAAGTTCTCAAGCTATCTAAAATAATTAATAGTCTGTTAGAACAAGGGATTTTAAGGAGAAATTTTGTTAGGACCAGGGATTTTGAGGAAATATATAACATGATTTTTCCACCAAATCCTTAGTCCCCACAAAATCCCTCCCCCAAATCCCTTGTCCAAACAGACTATAAGCTTATTTATTTGACAACGTCATGATGAATAAGAACAGTTAATAATTAATAGTTAACCTGCAAAACCCTGATATTTGAAAACAAATAGCCCCTACCTCCATTCCTTCCAAAACAATTTGAGGTTTTATTTTTCTGCGGCAATAAGCCCAAATCTTAAATGTATTTATTGAAGCAACACAGGCAGTAACGGATGCAATTCCTTTAGCATAAAGATATAAGGAATTTTCTCAATCTGTAGTGAAACCCTAATTTGTAAGAATGAGTGCATTACTCATCTAGTTAATGGAATTTTTAAATGCAGTTGATATCTAACTGAATGAATTCAATGGATTTGTTTTGATTAGTTAACTTAATTCGATTCAAGTTATTAAAGATATAAATTCTTTCATCATGCAAATTAGGTAAAATAAAAAATTAAAAAAAAATAAAAGGGGTAAGTTTATTACTTTAGAAATATTTGTCTCTTACAAAATCAAAACAAGATTTGCCAATGCACCAAAAGAATCCCACCAACGGCAATTCAAACTTTTTAGAGCTATACAACTCATCTTCTGACAATTCAAGTAAGTAATTATTCATCTGCATAAATTATTTGCTTTATATAATATTTCCTTGTAATAATTACTTATTCAAAGAGTTTATGAATTTGAGAGCAATAACATTCAGAAATGATTTTGGGACCGGCCAAATTATCTGTCCAGGTGGACAGATTGAGGTGGCATCTCGCATCCACCATCCTTTGAGTATGTGTGGCCCCATAAGTACACAATAAATGGTGGGTATTTGGTGCCACCTCAATCTATCTAACGGTACAGATAATTTGGTTGGTCCCAATAGCAGAGCTGAATAACATTATCAAGAGGTTTTGTGAGTGCTATTTTGTAAATATTTTTTGATGTCGGCCTGGCCCCGAAAGCCGTTTGAACCGTTTGGGTGGCTAGCCCCTTAAGCTAAACGGAGGAGAAAGACAGAGAGAAAAAGGGAGATAATGGGAGTCGGCTAGGCATAGACCAACGGTTGTCCATCCATCCATCCATCTCCCCTATTTTTTTAACCCTTTTTTTAAAAAAAAAACTAAATCGGATTGTGTCCCCCTTTTCTGAAAATTTCGATAACATCTTTTTTTTAACAAATTTCAATTTTACACTCCACTTACACCAGTTATAAAGCCCACTCAAATATGATCTAAGGACTAATTTTTTGTAAAGATGGTCTTATCATCATGTGGGTCCTACATGTTTGTATCAGAGGTATAAGTGCAGTATTAACACAAAAAAATTAAGAGATTTGTGTAGAGTAGATTTGAGAAGGGGCTAACCAAATTGCACGCCACATAATTTGTCAATTCACACGCCATAATGCGTGTGAGGGAGCATAGTGAGTTTGTTCGGTGGAAAGTAAACCTATAGCGCGTGTGTGTAGGGAGGGATGTAGTTTCTTAATATTTAAAGAAAATGTGAAATATGGTAAATAAGAAGGGGTACTCTTTAATTAGAAATAAATTTTAAAAATGAAACATATGCTTTGTTTATGGAAAAACTTAAAGATGTCTATTTTTTAAAGTTTGCAAATATGATGGTATTGTCACTTGCAAGTTCTTGCATTGTACAACTCGCGTATGTATTGATTTTTGTTGTTGACTGGGGTATTCCGGTCATTTTAGAATAGCCACCTAATTCCCAGGGTTCTTGTGCCCCGGCCCTCAAAAAGTCGAACACTAATCTCCAAGTTGAGGAGAGACCAACATGCTAACTTCTTTAGGCAGGGACAGATCTACATAGGCTTTGGGTAGTTTACGTGGCACACCCAAAATATATAAATTTTTTTTTTTGAAGTGGACTATTGCCTAGAATACATTATGGTGTAGATACATGCAGTGGGTGTATGAGAAGTGCAAAGAAACCGCCAAGAACATCATCACCAACGAACGCAGAAAATATACCCACCAATAGAAATAGAGAAACTACCAATAACAGCGTACCTATATTTATTAGGGGTGTGCAGCGGATCGAAACCATTGACTTTCGGCCGATCCGCAACCGATCCAATGTTTAGTTGGTTGCTAAAATCTACATCCGTTTCGATCCGCCTGGACATCTCATCCAATCCACCCCAATCCAATTATGATTGGATTGGATGGGATCGGTTTCATTGGTTTGGGCATCATTTAATGATAAAACAGTAAGATTTACAAACAAAAACATAATAACATTTTGTCTTTTACCAAAAAAATCCAGCAACATTATTACACTGATTTCAGTTGTAATTCCTTAATAAAAATCGTAACATGCAACCCCAAATGAAGCCCTAATTTGTTTACCTTCTTTACACATTATCATCTACTCATTTCAATCATCCATGATTTACAAAGAGGAAGAAAAAAACGGAACCTTTATAATAGGGTTCTAGACCCTTAAGTTGATCCGTTGATTGGAGATCAGCCACTAGAATCCTTTGAATTGGGGATTAGCCACCTAAACTTCTTAATTTTATTAATTTACTACCAAAAACCATTGCAATAACATCCTTATATAATAAAAATAACAGACTTCTACTCTGACTAGAATTCTTAATGAGAATTGAAATAGAACTTTCTACTAACTAGGATTCCTAATACCAATGGCAATTTTGTCATTGTCCACTGACACACCCTCGGCAGAGATTATGTGGCCGAGATACCCAATAGAGCGCTGAGCAAACGAACATTTTGAGGCCTTCACAAATAAATTGTTAGCTCGCAAAATACCAAAAACAATAGATAAATGGTGAACATGAGCAGAGAGGGAAGCACTGTACACCAAAATATCATCAAAGAAAACAAGCACAAATTGGTGTAAATAAGAACGAAAAATATCGTTCATCAAACTCTGAAATGTAGCAGGTGCATTAAAAAGGCCGAACGGCATGACCAAAAATTCATAATGGCCATCGTGAGTGCGAAATGTCGTCTTAGAGATATCCGGTTCATGCACCCGTATTTGGTGATACCCAGAACGAAGATCTAATTTAGAAAAAATGGTTGCACCTTGTAACTCGTCGAGTACTTCATCCACCACCGGAATCGGAAAACGATCCTTGATAGTGACCTTATTGAGAGCTCGATAATCAATACACATTCGCCATGACCCATCCTTTTTGCGGACTAATAAAACTGGAGAGGAATATGGCCCAGAGCTAGGACGAATGAGACCAGCCTCCTGTAATTCGTGAACAATTTTATCGATTTCAGCATTCTGAAAGTGGGGATAGCGGTAAGGATGCACATTCACCGGCGAGGAGCCCGCTACGAGAGGAATATGATGATCATGAGAACGGATGGGTGGGAGGCACTTTGGTTGGCCAAAAATGTCAGAAAATTGTGAAAGAAGAGCTGCAATTTCGGTTGGTACGTTTGGAAGGTTCGTTGAAGGTACTGTAGAATCAATTTCTAACTTGAAAAACACACCATTGCGTTCTTGACGTAAAACACGGTGTACCAATCCACTTTCTAAAAGCTTGATAGTAGGCGAACCATCACCAACCAAAGTAAACTCATGGCCAGCCACCTTAAATTTCATGGCCGGTTTAGCAAAATCCCATTCAATCAAGCCTAAAGAACTTAACTATTATGCACCCAAGACTACATCGCAGCCACTAATAGTCAACAAGAAAAAATCGGTTGAAAAATTGTAGTCTTGCAATTGGAGCTGAACATTAGAACACTTACCTAGACTACTTAAGTAGCCGCCATCAGCCACCATAACTTGAAAAGGTTGGTCCCGTCGAACTAAGTAACCACACTACTTAGCAACAGAAGGATGCAAAAAATTATGGGTAGAGCCAGAATTGATGAGGACCGTGATAGGCCGTTTTTTTATAGTGCCGGTGACACGCATAGTTTCAGGCCGAGTGGAACCCATAAGAGCATATAACGAGATTTCAGAATTCAAAGGCTCAGTTGCAAGAACCACACTAGAATCATGATCAGGATCGTCAATGACAAGGTCCGGTTCACCTTCCAAAAGAGATAATTGCGGCTTTTGACACCGATGACCAGGCTTGTAAACCTCATCACAGTTAAAACACAACCCTTCTCACAATGCTCCTTTTGTTCAGCCCATGTTACGCGTTTAACACCAGGAGGTAAGATAGGAAAGGTGGAAACAAGTTTCGAAGCACTGGATGCGATAGGAGTCCGTGAGGAAGATGAACGAAAAACAAACTTTGTCGCATTATAGGCGGCCGTTGCAATAAGTGTCTCTTCTTGACAAAGTGCTAATTCAAAGGTCTCAGATAAACTCATTGGCCGAAGTAGACGAACAGCCGCCCTGATATCAGGACGAAGTCCCGAGAAAAAAATACTAGTCTGATGACGCTCGAGTAAACCCGGAACCATGTTAATAAGCCACTCAAATTCAGTAATATACTCACGAACGGTGCCAGTTTGAGTCAATTTGGATAAGGAACTACATGGATCAATATGCTGGCAAGAACCAAATCGAGTGCATAAGGTACGAGAAAATTGTTCCCAAGTTAGATTACCTAGAGAATGCTTTATCCAACGATACCAAGGAACAGCATCGCCCTGTAGGTGAACAGCAGCCAACGGAACCATCTGATGTTCAGGACGCCATTAAGCTCTTGATATTGTTCCGCTTGAAACAACCAGCCCTCAGGATCCGAACCTTCAAAGAGGGGAAAGTCGATGCGTAAGGCGCGACCTTGAATAGCCGGGCCAGCAGGCTGGTTATTAGGGACGTCCTGTGGTAAAGGAAGTGGAACAACACCGTCTTGTGGTTGGGGAGGTGGAGCTGGTCGAGGGTCAGCGAGAGCACGAAGGACCTGCAAGATTTCAGTTTGGAGTAGCCGATCTTCCTGACGATCACGCATCAGTGCTTGAATATTAGTTGTCAGGGTAGCAGTTCAGTAGTAAGGGTGGAAACATGGGTTTCAAGATCTTTTACGGTCATGGTAACAAGGAGGAAGGGATGGAAGGAAAAAAATTGGGGCAGAATCGATGCTTTGATACCAGATAATAGGGTTCTAGACCCTTAAGTTGATCCGTTGATTGGAGATCAGCCACCAGAATCCCTTGAATTTGGGATTAGCCACCTTAACTTCTTATTTTATTAATTCACTATCAAAAACCATTGCAATAACATTCTGATATAATAAAAATAACAGACTTCTACTCTGACTAGAATTCTTAACGAGAATTGAAATAGAACTTTCTACTAACTAGGATTCCTAATACCAATAGACATCTAATAGTAGCAGGTTCCTAACACTTTACTGATCTACATAAAAGAAATTCGATTGAAGACCTAATTTACAAAACAAAAAAAAGTCTTAGACGAACAAGAAAAAAGAAGAATGATGGAGTCTAGATCGATAGATTCGATACATATCACAGGGTATGCAGCCGCCGGTTAAAAACGATTTGGTTGATGGGGGAGGAGAGATGGAGTGGAGAGGCATCTGAATTTGCCAGCAATGCTTCTTGTTCTTGAGGTGAGAAGTGAGAACGATAGAGTTGGGGCCGCCGTCGATGTCTAGAGTTTGAGTGTGAGTTTCATTGTTTGAGAGAGTGAGGCTAGAGATAGAGAGAGAAAGAAAAGAATATGAATGGGTTTAGGGCTGGGTATTTTGCTCTTTTAGAGTTTTTAAGGTTGAGTTTTACAAAATTACCCTTAGGACTTGTATAAATTACAGCATATTATATAATATTATAAAAGTAGTCACTTAATAAGATCGGGTTGGTTTATGAACGATTTCATGGAATGCACCAGCCGATCCACTAACGTTGGATTTGGAAAGTTGATAACCGATCCGCCCTGACCAACCGAATTGATTGGTTTCGATCCAATATAAATTGGATTGGTTTGGTCGGTTTGATCGGTTTGGATTATAAATGCACAGCCCTAATATTTATTATCAGATTACATGGGACAAACTTAACGATAATACCAGGACCGAGAAGTTTTGATCTTAATACCTCCCACTACCAAAAATTTTATTGGAGGGATGCACAACTATTGAGCCAAAGGCCCATGTGCAAAATATATAAAATTAAATTTATTAGTTGTAATTATTCTTTGTATTCTTAGTCTTTACCTTTAAATCTAGATGTCCCACCCATGACTTAAATTTTATTATTTTAGTACCTTTAACTATCAAAAATTCGTAAGCACTTTTTATAAAAGTTATTACAAGAAGATGATACAAAGCAAATTAACGATTCATAAGTTTATACATAAATTTTTTTGAAGGAACTTCCACTGGGAAGGAGGAATATCCTACATAAATAGCAATAATTCTGTCTTTTTCTTCCTTTTCTGTTTGAAGGAGATAGAATGTTAGGAGGCAGGTAGGAGATAAAAGTTCACCACTTCACCAATCATTAATTATGGATGAGTGTAGAATTACACTGCATCTGAAGTGCAACTGTCAGCAATGAAATGGCTCTAAAAGATTAGATGACAAACTGAAAAAGCTGAAAACACACACACAAAAAAAAAAGTATAAAGCATTTTTGGTATCCGAATCATACGTACATATTAGCTAAAAATAAAGGATAATGGCCAAAACATCCAATATATAACTTTTTTAATCCATTTGGTACACAAGATTTTTAATAAGACTGAAATACCTTTTTTAATGCTTTTTGAATCCGTTTAGTCCTTTTTAAACTTTTCTAAATCTATTTAGTCCATTCCTTCCTTTTTAATGTTCCTGTTTTACCCTTATTATATTTCTCAGTCACCTTTTTGTCTTTTTCAAACTTGTACAGCTGTATGAGAGAGAAATGTAGTTATCTTTTTCGTTTTAAACTTTAAAATACTATATCTCTTCAACTAAAATTCAGATTTTGACATAATTCATATATTTGGAAAGCACTTTTTGAGATCTTTGAAACTAGACCAGTTACGAATAGTTTTTGAAAAAAAAAATTCACGAAATTTATTCATGCAAAAACGTTTTTGCATAGATCAACAAAATGTTTTTGCATATGCTAAATTATTATGTGAAATATTTTTGCATAGATCTATGCTAAATCATCTGTGAAACATGATTTTGCATAGTTCTTGCGAAAATATTTTTGCATAATTCTATGCAAAAATGTTTTTGCATGAATTTTATGCAAAAACTTCATGCAAAAACATTTTTGCATAGATCTATGCAAAAACTTTTTTGCATAGATCAATGTTGAATTTTTTCTTCTTCTCTCTTTTATTTCTTTCTGTTCTTTTTCCTCTTCTTTCTGTTTCCTTTCTTTTCTCTCTCTCTTTCTCTCTCTCACGTCCCTCTCTTCTCTCTATATCCTCTCTTTTCCTTCTTTTCCTTCTTTTCTTTCTTTTCCCTTTCTCTTTTTTTTCTTAATCAGATCTTTCTCCATTCTCTCTTATTCTCTTCTCTCTATCTCCTATATTTCCCCTCTTCTCTATCCCGATCTCTCTCTCTCTCGATGGTGATGGTAGAAACTATATGTCTCTTTTTCTCTCTCATCATCATCAAGATCTTTTGTTGACTGGTGAGTGATCGATCAATCGAAGCAAAAGAAACAAGCGAAGATCGAAAGCAGCAAAGCTTATTAATGTAGAGAGAGAAACAGAGATTCTTATTCGGTCAAATTTTGATTCCCATAACTAATTAGTTAAAGGGCAGATTTGTCTAAATTTTATTTTTGGACTAAATAGACTCATATAAAATTTGGTGGACTAAACAGATTGAATTAAAGTCATAATGGATGTATTGGACGATCTCCCTAAAAATAATGCGAGACCTAAGTTATATTTGAGGACTTCATTTTCATTTATTTTTTAAACATAAGTATGTTTTGACAAGATCAATAACTCGATGATGTTAACCGAATAACAAGAATGGAAATCGAGTCTAAACTGCCAACAACAAATATAATCAGTTAAGCTAGCTAGCACATGCACTTCATTTTTATCTTGTTGATGTGTCAACCTTAAATTGGAGCACCATTATGATTTAAACTTGGGATTCTTTGTCCCCATTTTTCTTGTCCCCCTAATGAATTTTTTTATGAGGCTCACGTATAGAGGGTCCAACGGCTGATTTTTAATGATACTGTTTTTTTCACCTTGTAGATCGATCATTCTCGCAAAAATAAGATTATTCAAAAACTTCTAACTCTATCAAAATTGGATTGGAAAATCAACAATCTATTATGCAATTTAAGAATGATTTCCTCACCATTGATGTTTCAATCGACCTTTGATAGGGTTCGAAGTTTTAGAATGGTTTACTTTTTTGTGAAATTGTTCTACATGGTGAAGAGAACATTCTCACTTAAAATCAACCTTTGGATAGTCTCAATTTAGGCCCTATAATAAAAAAAAAATTTCTCAGGTACAGAGAAAAGACAGTGAAAATAGAGACTGAGGATTTGAACTCCACTATCTATGCCTATTTTCAACCCATGAATGAGTCACGAAATAACAAGTAAACTTGTACCTAAAATTAGAGCTTAGAAATTTAATGATCGAGCAAAGGTTAATACGCCAAGAAGATGATGCTAGATTATTTTTTAATAGAATGAAAGAGAGGGGGAGAGAAATTACTTACCAATCCATAATCTCCCCAAAAAATGCTATGAACAGTGACCATGGCTAACTCGAGAACCCAAAAATACACTCTACTACTTCCAATAAGTAAATACAACTCACTTGTTCTAAACCATTCTTTATTCTTTTCTAGAGAGAGAAAAACTTATGGAACACAATATGTTACTACTCTTCTATAGAGAGAAACTGATAACGAATACTAATTGCTAATCCATGGGTTAAAATGGAGTGAAAATATGAGGTATATTTATACCCAAAATGGGGAAGGATAGGGATACCATTTAATGCAAACAATTAATTACTGACATGAATTTTCAAGAGATGAGTTGTTTAGCTCTAAAAAGTCTGATGCGGTTGGTGGGAATATTCGTTTGGTGGAAAATTTTGTTTGGATTTGAAGGACGGATATCTCAAGGTTATTGTTTTCCTAATTTTGCTTAATGAAAGAATCTATATCTTTAATTACTTAATTTATATAATTAAGTTAATTAATTAAAATAGATTCATTCAATAATAGGTCGTGAATTAGATCAGTCATTCAACGAATCTGGGTTTCGCTTTATACGAATGGAGATAGTCTTTTCGATCTTCACAGAATTGAAGGAAATTCATCTGTTACTGCTTGTGCTCTTCAATAGATACATTTGAGGGTAAGGCTATGGCTACAAGAAGCATAAACCTAGAATTCTATAAGATGGAAAAGATTTAGAGGATACTTATTCTGGAATGTTGAAAATTTTACACGTTATCTTTTATTTGATTCTTAGTTATTAAATGTTCTTATTTGTCGTGAAATTATCAAATAATTAAGCAAAATCGATTATGCAAGAATCTAGCTAGCTTGAGAATTTTACACGTGGTTATTTTAACTTATGAAACTTAGAAGGTTATGTCGAGTTGAATTAATTGATGAGATTTCGACTGATTACTCTAAATTCACAAGGTATATTATTGTTTGGTCTCAGCTATCTGTAATTCGTCTAAAACATCTTTTATTAGTTGTTTATTGACTGTTTAGTCTAATCTTTGAACTATTTGGTCTCAGCTATCTGTAATTTGTCGAAACCTATGTTATTTTTTCTGTCTTTTTTACTGCATGTTTTGCAATCTTATGTGGTCACATTTTTTACTACATGTCAACAGTTACCTTCGTTGGGTACCTTTAGTTCTTTGTATGTTTAATATGATTTTTTTTCTCTCTTTTTCTTATTTTTTTTCTTAGTTGCTAGTTTCTTTTGTTGAATGTGAGCTGCTTGTGTGATTTTTTCTTTAATAAATGGTGTCATATTTTTCAGTAGTAATTAGTTTAGTATTTGCTAAGAGGAAGTTATTTGTACGAGGGTTATTAAGTAGTGGGCCCATTTCTATTTTGTTAGCTAGTTTTTGGATGTGTAGAATTGTGCTAGAGTGTTCAACTGGAGTAGCGTAGTCGTGGTAGAAGTGTAGTACATGTGAAAATGAGATTTTGCAAATGCAATTTAGAATTTGCATATTTCGTAATATATTTGTTTTATAGAAAAAAAAGATATTAATGACTAGTCTCATTTTAAAGATCTCAATGTAAGATTTACAAAAATAATTTTTTTATGAAAAAATGATTTTTATTTTAAAAGCTGTCATTTTTTATTTTAAAAATAAAAAAAAAAGTTAGTTGGTGCTTACTGCTTGTGTATTTACTATTGGGGCATTCTTGTCCAGCAAAATGCACATGTGCAATTTTTTACCTTTTTGGATTAAACTGGCGTAATACTTTTAACTAGGACTGAGCTGTTATGTTACCCCTCAAATAAGACTAAACTGTTATTTCCCTTAATTGATTATCTTTTTTATTTTCAATTAATACTTTAGAAAAAAAAACATAAAAGAAAATTTATTGTAAGAACATTACTAAGTTCAGAATAGTGGGAAGTTTGTACTATATTTTTTTTAAATGCTACTCGGTTCCTCAAATAAGTACCAAATTGTTGTACTCCTTGCCAAAAAAAGAGAGTAAAACTTCATACTATTCCCAATTTAACCTTTTGTTGGGACAAAAAATTCTTTTATTTTTTTGAAGTATTAATGAATAAAATATGATAACAATTTGAATCGACATTAACCTATTCAATTTGAAATAAAATTACTTTTACCACGTGTTCAAGTTCTTAAGCTATCTACAATAATTAACCTTAGCTATTTGACAATTAACGTAACGATAAATAAGAACAGTTAATAATTATGCATTCAATAATAGTTAACCTGCAAAACTCCCGACATTCGATAACAAATAGCCGCTACCTCCATTCCTTCCGACACGATTTGAGGTTTATGTTTCTAGCGGCAATAAACCCAAATCTTAAACGTATTTATTGAAGCAACACAAGCAGTAACGAATGCAATTCTTTTAGCATAAAGATAGAAGGAACTTTCTCTATCTGTGTAGAGTAAAACCCTAATTTGTAAGAATGAATGAATGACTCATCTAGTTAATGACCCTCTTAAATGCAGTTGATATCTAAATGAATGAAGAGTCTTTACAGTATGAACCCCAAAGTTACAAATATATTACATTTGATACCTTCAACTTGAAAAAACTCTCCAAAAACCTTTTATTTTCAACTTCGTTACAAACACCACCCCATATATTTTTAGTTCCAGATTTGCCCTCCCTCATTCAACCGTTGACCTAGGTTTCTTTCACTTTTTTTCATTCGCGTCTTCCCCAACCTACCTGTTGTTCTCTTCATTTACAGGGGCCATTCTCTTCCACCTCTTGATAACAAGTACGCTTCTCTCTACACATGATCCATCAAATGCCTAGTCTTTCTTTGTTCCATCAAAGACCTTCCACCCCAAATTCTTCCTTAATTGAAAACGGCAATTTAAAACTTCTTGATGTATTTTCTCTCTACGCCATCCATCAAATACTTAGGGTCTCTGTATGTTTCTTCCACTTCTAAGAATTTTCACCTAATGATATTTATTAATTCATTTAATTAAAATTGTAGATTCCAATACGAGGAATTTCAAATTGTTATTAATTTTACAAGATTCTTATAAATATTGGAGAAATGAATTGAAGAAAATTTAAGTATTTTTACCTTTATTATTTTATAATAATGAATCTATATTTTGTTTCAACTATTTATTCCTTGGTATATGAAGTGGGAAATTTCTGTATTGCAAAATGGTCCATGAGAAACCGATTCATGGTAGTATGAGTTCTTTTTAGTTTGGCAAGTAAGAAATTAGTTGATGTTCACATCCTCGCTTGGATTTTGTTTCAAGTTTGGTAGAGAGAGATTAGAGATAAAGAGAGTGCTGTTCTAATAAGTCCAAGTTGAAGATAATGAGGATTGGGGAAGACACTATTATTTGAAAGAGAAAACAAATAAAAGAAACCTCTGATTGAATGGTGAAAAAAGAGAAAAGAAAAAACTAGAAAAGAAAAAGAGAAGAAACTAGCAACCTAATTAATTGGTTAACTATTGATTTGTGGAGGGTAAAAGTAGAATTTAATAGATTTGGGGTAGTGTTTGTAAGGAAGTTAGAAAAACAAGGTATTTAGAGAGTTTTATCAAGTACACGGTAGCAAATGTAATAAATTTAGAACTTTAGGGTCCATAGAGTAAAGACGAATGAATAGATTTGTTTTGATTAATTAACTTAATTCGAATCAAGTAATTAAAGATATAGAATCTTTCATCAGCCAAATCAGGTAAAAAAAATAAAAGGGGTAAGTTTATTAACCTAGAGATAATTGTCTCTTACAAAATCAAAACTAAGATTTGCCATGTACCAAGAGCATCCGACCAATGGCAATTCAGATTTCTTAGAGCTATACAACTCATTTCCTAACATTCAAGTAAGTAATTGTCTGCATAAATTATTTATCTTATTTAATCATTTCCTGACAATTCAAGTAATTAATTGTCTGCATAAATTGTTTGCCTTATATATATATAAGCGTTGTGCACGTGCGTTGCACGTATTTCTTACGCTGAACTTGTTCCTTACGCTAAATTTGTTCATATAATTCGAACTGTTGCTTCGTTTTCTATTTTCTTTGTTCTTCTTGCTCCATCTCTTATTGAAATTATGAATTTAAAATAGGGATCTACTCACCTAAAAGTGCAAAAGAAAAATTAAGAAGCAGAAACTTTAACTTGCTTCAAAATAAAAAGATTTTAGTATAAAAAAAATAAAAATATCAAACTAATTTTTTTTTACCTCTCAATATATGCATGAACAATGATATTACTATTCGAGATAATCCTATAAAAAAAACTTGAAATAAATTGTTATTAAATACATAAAAAGTAATAGAAAAATTAAATATTTTTAGAAGAGTGGAGAATAAAATAGATACAAATGAAAGAACATATGTTTAGGGTTATGTTTGGCGAGGATATTTTTTTTTGTTGAATTATAATTCTGCAATGGTTACATCTTTGATGTCCCCTTCCAATTTACTTGTTCAGACGAATTTGAAAAAGAGAGTGAGTGAGAAAATAATTACAATTGAGAAAATAGAGAAGAATATAGGAGAGATAATTAGGTAAAGAGAAAATCAAGAAGAATATAGGAGAGATAGTTAGAGATAAATAGAAATAGGAAAGTGGGAGTAAATTGTGGTGAAGATATAACTAATTAGGTATGGATAGAGATAGAAAATCGTGTATATAAGAGAGAGAAAATTGTGGAGGATATGGAGATTCAGAAAAAATCGTAGAGAAGATAGGAGAGAAACTAAGTGAAAAGACTAAAATGCCCTCCAAGGTAGATTTTTCTAAGGGCAAATAATGACTACTATGCCCTTGAAAGATCAACTCAAACCTTGACAAAATTAATTTTTTTAAGGACAACATATGTAAAAAAGCCTAAAAAAAAAACAATTGGTTTAATATAATAGTATAGATATATATAATCATTTCCGTGTAATACTTATTCAAAGAGTTTACCAATCTCGAAATAAACATTGCCTAGAGGTTTAGTGAGTACTATTTTATGAATTTTTTTGATGTTGCACTCCTATGTCAAATTTTGAAGTTGCAGTTGTTAAATCGTGTATGATACTTATAACATTTTAAATTCACTTTAGACAAAAAAAAAATAAATAAAAGAAACGAAAAATAAAATAAACAATATGTGCTCCAAATTAATGCTACAATGAAAGGCCTCCGTAGGTTTGAGTGCAGTTACATGATCGGGATAAAGATGCTTCCTACCAATATCTTTAACTTCTTGTGGTTCGCCACCATCTATGCTGGCATTCACGAATTCCCACCTTTTGATATCGATTTGATCGGAGCTAACTAACTTTTTTTCCTGCATACCTACCAGATACACTCGAATGAATACACCTGTTAGCAAAGCTTTATCGTATTCCTACGCTTTTTGAATTATGAATTTTAAAATCATAGCATATAAATGCATACAGTGCCTAGGGTTGTTAACAGTTATTATCGAAATGGATAGTGCAGCATCCGAATCTGCATCAGAAAAAAAATATATTCGATAACCGAATTCAATTCGATATCCAAACGGATATTGCATTTTACAATTCGAATTCATATTCGAAAAATTTATCGAATATCCGATAATATCTGATTCCACCGATAAGTTAATCCAATTTAGAAACATTATTCCAAAATTTAGTACTATCGAACTTAATTTCATACTGTAATCGATTTTTTGTTTTTTTTATTTTATATATACTAATACTTATTATATAATATATTATATAAGTATAAATATTATATACAATTTTTACATATCATATATGATATTTTTTTTATACGTACTAGGTATAACCCCGTGCCTCTGGCACGGGGCAATACCTCTTTGCCTACGCGCGTGTGATTTGAAAAATTAAATAGTGTGTTATTTGGTTAACCACCTTCATAGGTATAAACCCGTGTCTCTGGCATGGGGAAATACCTCTTTTACCTCCTGGGTAGCGCGTGTCAGTTGACAAATTAAGCGGCGCGTTATTTAGTTGTCACCAATAAACTCATGATACCCCACCATTAAAGGTAATTTGACAAATTAAGCCGAGCGGTATTTGGTTAACCTCTTCACAACACATGTAAAGAGTAAAAAAAAATTTGGTAGTTTGACAAATTAAGTTTTGCATGTAACCCACCTACAATAGTTCTGATGTAACCCATATATAAGCTACCAGAAATACATTATCTCCCAAAAAATCTAAATCCTAGTTACATTACCACTTGAATAATCAACACTGTTTCTCTACACCTTTCGACGATTTTGTAAGGTTTTCATTGCTCAAAGTTCGAACGAATTTGAAAAACCTCCATGTGTCCACACGCATCAAGATTGGTGAATCATTTATTTGCACGCCAACCTATTTTTTTTTAAGAAAAAAACAATATTATTAGCACATAAAATGTTAAGCACAACTTTGATATGTAGTGCAATGAATGATACATAACATTACCAACCAATTTTATTTTTACATTTTACATGTGTTGTGAAGAGGTTAACCAAATACCGTTCGGCTTAATTTGTCAAATTACCTTTAATGGTGGGGTATCATGAGTTTATTGGTGACAACTAAATAACGCACCGCTTAATTTGTCAACTGACACGCGCTACCCAGGAGGTAAAAGAGGTATTTCCCCATGCCAGAGGCACGGGTTTATACCTATGAAGGTGGCTAACCAAATAACACGCTATTTAATTTGCCAAATTACACACGCGCATAGCGCATGTGAGGAGGCAAAGAGGTATTGCCCCGTGCCAGAGGCACGAGGTTATACCTAGTGAATGATACATAACATTACCTCATTAATGCATCCCCAATCCATGCCTTGATATAGTGCGATTCTTTTCTCCTTTTCCAATGCATCATTTTTCCTTTTCATATCAACAACAGCTTTGTTCCAAATCTATAAATGGTAAATTAGAGTATTTGTTAGATTAGTTCTTGATATATCCTTGATTTTGTTAAATAAAATAAATGATATTTGTCACGTAATTGTACCTTTATAGTCTACAATAGAACTTCAGGATAAACAATGTTTGTTGTAAAAATTTTTCCATCTTCTGGTAGTAATATATTTATTCTGCTAGTAGCAGTGCACCTGGATAATGCAACATATAACTGCCCATGGCTAAACACCGAAGAGCGCAAGTCAATCCCGACAAATTTCACTGATTGCCCCTGAGCTTTATTTATCGTCATTCCATATGCTAATCGAACTGGAAATTGACGTCTTGTCATTTGGACAGTTATTTCAGAAGATGATGGTGATAAAGATATTCTTGGAATGAAGACCAAGTTACCAGCTTTATCTCCAGTTAAGATTCTAGCTTCGATTATTTATTGTGCACATCTAACAACCATCAATCTTGTTCCATTACAAAGACCATCTTTCGGTGCAAGGTTTCTCAACAACATGATTGGGCAACCCACTTTTAACTCAAGCTTAAATGGTGGTAAGCCTGGTGGATTAAGTGAATTTAGGAACTCGTTCGGATAACGACTCCCCAAGGTATTATCATTCGCTTCACTATCAGCCACTTTGTCTGCTGCAAGATAGGCAAAAATTTCTCTAGGAAAAAGGATCAATGTTTCGATATTGATGGCACATACATCTTCATTACATGCAGAAAGAATTGTTCTTTCAGTTAAGAAGTCTGGAGATATTGTTCCCACCTCATCTAACAGAGGATAAATAGAAAAAATTAGTTCACGTAGATTTTGGCATTTGTGAATTGATGGTGGTAATTGCACAATTTCTTGTGGGTTCGTCCCAACCTACAATAATAATTGAGCCATTCAAGATTCTGACATTTGTAAACTTTATAAATAAACTAAATGTAAAAGAATTTACCTCAATCATGAGTCGTGCGAAATCTTCATTTCCTGGCTCACCGTTACTTAATCTCATGTTCTGCGATAAAATTAGGATGTTAATATGTCTCCAAAGTAGAGATCGTCTTAAGGATGCACCTACAATTTGCTCGCGAACTCCTTTTGGTATTACGGGTAAGATTTGTCGAAAGTCTCCACCAAGAACAACTGTGATACCACCAAACAGTTTATTAATATCTCTAACATCTTGAAGTGTGCGATCAACCGCCTCAACACAATATCTATATTGCATTGGAACTTCATCCCAAATTATTAGTTTTGCTTCTTTAAATAATTCGGCATGCAATGACTATTTATTGAATCCACAAAGTGAATTTTCTAATACATCCAACAGAATACAAAATGTTGAATGTGCAGTTTGTCTTCCAACCAATAGAGGCGATGCAATACCAGAAGAAGCAACTGTAATAACTATATTCCCAAGACTCCGACAACTTGTTGCTATTGTGTTATATAAAAAGGTCTTTCCAGTTCCAGCACCACCATTCAAAAAAAATACCAGACCTTTATTTTCATTTACTGAATCAGTCACTGCAATGTAAGCAGAACGTTATGCATCATTAAGATGCTCAACATTTACAGTTACCTCAGATTCTTGAATGTTATAGTTAAGTTGGTGGTGCTCCCAAATCAACCTATTGCCAACAATTTCACTCCAAGTTCCGATTGGTTGTGGCATAGGTGGAAAGTCTGTTAGATTCTTTCCTGATTCTTGAAGTAATTGATTTAAAAGGTATAAACCAAAATCATTTACTTGTTCCTCAGTTGGATTCATAATACCTCGTGTTGTGCGTAACTTATGTGCAAGATCATCACATATATTTATGGCAAACCAGTTCCAGAACACATTCGGTTCCAAAGGAGAACACTGCAAAAGAATAATACTGAAAAGCCTCCTTAATTGATACCCATTATTCATAACTGCAGCTTCTTCTAAACATTGTATCCATTCTCCATCATCTTCTAAAAGTCCATGGGCAACACATGCTGCTTTAAATGTATCACACGGTACATCATTTACAGTGCGTAGGCATTCAAATGAACGTGGGCCTTTAACAACAGTCAGTAACAATCGTAGGTAAAACCTCTCACCTGCATTGGGGCTAGCAAAATACATTCTTCCTATTGCGAAACCATTTTGTCTTGGTGTCCACACTTTGTTTGTTTTATCCCAGACAAAGTGTTGCGGAAATTCTTGATAATTGTATGCCTGTGTAGCCGGATTAGACTCGTAATATGAAAAAAAATGCCATTAATGTTGACTTTTGTTGCTCAGCTCTTTGTAGAATAATATTGGCAGGTTCAGTAGAATTAAAAACAACGTTATGCATGCCAGGCAAATGTAATGCCAACCGTACAACATTTGGATACTCTTCATGTAATAGATGACCAAAAATTCGCAAAATAGCTTCTGGTGGTCCAATGTATCTTGCATCAAGATATTGTTGTATCTCATCTGCCCCTCCCAATATCATCGTTGTGCGATCATGACCTTTATAGATGTATTTATGAATATATTTCACGCATCTCAAACATGCATACACCTCAACATTGATATGAAAATTAAACATTCTAGAAAGATATGGGTTGTATGGCACAACATCCCTATTATCAACTTTAAGACCTTTTGCAGTAGTAAACACAAGACCATCATCGCGACGGCGATAAATTGGATATCCATGCTCGTCTAGAGTTGTTGTTTCTGCAAACATCCTAGGATATTTTTTTGTGCATCTACCATTTTTCATACACGGTGCTTGAGAATTTCGATCGCCACAGGGACCATGGATCATACAACATTTGATCGCATCGAAGAGCACATGATCATTAATTTCATCAGGAAACTCTGCACACACAACTCAATCAACTTGATCAACTGTATGGATTTTGTCTGAAGCTTGAAGAAAAATAAGGGCATGCATGTGAGGTAACCCGCGCTTTTGGAATTCAATTGTAAAAACATGTGCAACAGGCTTACCAAACACACCATTTTTGTATATTTCGTTCATCAAGCATTTTCTCTTTAACTTAAAGACACAGGCAACCAAATCTGGACGATCTATTGCGTTTTGAAAACGTAGAAGAGCATCAGTAATTTCTGGCCAATTCGGATTTGCTGTCATAGTGAGGAATACATCTGGATGATGGTTGAAACGTGTGATTGCCATTGAGTCTTGATAGATTTCAAACATATGCCTTGCACTACCAGTAAACGACGACGGTAGGATAAATCGTTGACCAACTTGATCAGGTCTCAACCCATCATCTTCCATATCTGTAAGACCGTTATAAAGTTCAGAACGTAATACATTCTGGTTACGCCTGATAAAAGGTAAACGATTTTGCTCAGTCGCTGCCCAAGCATCCACCAAAAACTCTTGGAATAATCTTTTAACTCTTAAAATTGTTGAATATTCAGTGGAACGTTGGAAAAGGCGATAACTATAAAACTGCATTTGTGTTAGGCGGGTCTTTGAAACTCTTAGTTGCGATGTCCCACTGCCTAAGTTTTGGTTCCCATCCAGGTTCACCATATGGAAACATGAAAGGTCCATGTTTTATGTTTGTCGAATTTCGTGTAAAAAATTAACTCAAGATGATCTCTTGTAATTCTGAGTTAGAGTCTAGTGAGTCTCGGTTCACTTCGGTTGAAAGAAAAGAAATCTACAAAGGCTCCGAAAAACTCAACTCACCACCGGAAGACATCCTAGGATGGTAAGTGACTTAGAACACTAAGTACCATAGGTGGTTAGATTGCTAAGAGTGTTTCCCACACTGTTTGTTCTTGATAAAATGTGTTTTAAAAGATAAAAATTTAATCTGGACAGTTTTGGTTTCGAAACCAAGAAGCTTGGTTTCGAAACCAACTGCATTGATGGTGTTATTTTTATATAGGGAAAAGTCTGTTTCGAAATCAACCTCTGTTTGATTTCGAAACCAAACTTTATCTGATGACAGATGAAGTTTGGTTTCGAAACCAAAACTGTTGGTTTCGAAACCAAAACTCATCTGTCTTCAGATGAATTTTGGTTTCGAAACCAAACAGTTTGGTTTCGAAACCAAAACCACATCTATCTTCAGATGAAGTTTGGTTTCGAAACCAACCTGTTGATTTCGAAACCAAAAGACAATAACCATCACAGGTGCTTGTTGGTTTCGAAACCAAATCAGGTCAGTTTCGAAACCACATGTTGGTTTCGAAACCGACTGGCTTGATTTCGAAACCAACGCCCAGATTCGTTTTTTTTTAGTGCGATTTTCTGAGCTGTAAAGTAACTTTTTAACACATTATTGCTCATCTCCCTCTAAGCCTTGTTTCAGGGAGATAATTGAGCGTGGGAAAACATTTCTAAGTGGGATGAGAGGCTCAATGGATTATTCTCTCATCCCCAATAATGGTGTCTACCATTAGACCTAGAACTAATAATTTAGTCTAGGATTGAGCTGGACATCTTCACTATAAATAGGGGTTGAATCTCCAGTATTCAATCAACCATTCACCCCTCACCTCAACAAGCTCTTGAGAGTTTTTCAAACTCGAAATTCTTAGTTCTCAAGCTTGTTGAACTTGGTTCAAATCCTTCCCACTTTAAACCAAAACTCTGTTTTTGTGTGCCGGTGGTATTCCGGTGGTGAAGCTTGAAAGTGTCAAGCAAGTGGTGATACTTGAAGAGTCAAGTATTGGTTCATGGTGCGGGACTTGCGGAGGTCAAGTTGGAGACGCATCATCATCTACTAAGAGGCAAATTCGTGGAGTTCGAATTTGTTGAAGAACTATACACCGTAGCTGTTGGAGCGTAGAGGGAGTCGTAATTCGTGTCCATCGAGTGGTAAATCGGTTTGTAAGTTTTCATTTCTTTTAGTGGATTCTTTTCTGGACTAGGTCCCGGGGTTTTTCCCAGTTTGGGTTTCCTCGTAAACAAAATCTCTTGTGCATATCTTTATATTTATTAAGAGATTGAAATATTCGATTCTTGTTTCCGCATGTTAAAGAATCGAATAAGTCAATACTCTTGATTAGAGATTTTAGTTTCCATCTTTATCACCAATATTATTTTTATTTGGTGATTGTGTAATCCTTAACCTTAGTCACATTGACATACGGTTATTCCAACTAATAACCGTAAGGATTTTAGACTTTCAAAACAATAAAACATAATGTAATGGCAAGTATGCTGGGTGACATTCAGATATCCTCTTAAGTGTTGTATTTGCCCTAAGATGTAAAATAATATCCCATGTTCCTGTTATTTCAGTACCATCTCCAGGTAACACCACAGCAATTTGGTCAGAAGACGGCAAATTATAACGCTTTTTATCTGTAGCTGTATTATAATGTAGATAAACAGGTAAATTTTGGTCTACTGAATTCATCTGCTCTAAAATTGCATAAGCCTGATGGTATTTAGGATAAAATGCATAATGATTGAGCAAAGTATTCTGAATAATCTGAAGAACATCTTTCCTTAGTGTTTGATTTTGTCTACAACGGATGTCTAACGCAGAAGATGGATCATAAATGTAGAGTTGAGAATAAACTGGATCTTTGCCTGGTTCTGGTAAGAGTGCTCCTGTTCTATGGCGTCGTTCTCCATGTATGGTAAATGAAATAGGACCTCTTCCATTTAGTATTCGTTGTTCCATTGTGCATCCAAGACTCGTAAAAGCATTTGATAAATTGTAATCTCGAATGTTTGTTCGAAATGAATTCGATCGCGGGCCCTCTCCATCATATAATTCTTTAAGTGACGAAGGGGGTTCAACCAAGAGAGGAAGACTTATCTTTCCTTGCAGACAACACATTCCAAACATCGGGTTCCTTAGAGATGACCGTGCCAATCTTTCGTCACTCCAATGTAACGCTTTACAATAATGACATGCTACATCCATTCTTCCCAAGAAATGTCGTCCAAGTGTATTAGAATTTAGGTTTCCACTTACAACTGGAGGTGTGGTTCGAATTGCAACATCACTATCGTTAGTTGTCGTACACATAGAAAGTGGATATAATATTTTTCATCATGAATACGTATAATAAATTAGAATTCTAATAAGAAAGTAATATCGTAGTGTAGTTTTACATCTCATGATCATGGGGTGCGTAGGATGTGTTCCCCACTGAATATGTGCTTGGCATTGAAGTGGTGGCTGTAATCTATTGAAACTCCTCTCCCATATTTCTTGTAGGAAGTAAAGAATGCAGGTTAACCCGATTGGGTTGTTGATTCATTCCGTAATCCATTGTGAAAGGGGTTTCCACATAATTCCACACCTCAGGAGCATGGAATTTTGTTTGCTTGGTTGCTCGAAACTGTTTTGAGGATTCAAAATTGATTACCTAGTAAGTGTTAATATTGCAATGGAAAAAGGGTTAAATTATTTAAATTACGTACGATGATCGACCTCTTCACCACCATTAATGTCAACTTGCTCAGAATTTCGTTGAAGTTCAACTAAATTTCTCTTGATTCCACCTTCTGCGATTATCAAAGGTGGTAGAGGTCCACCTTCTAACCTTTCTCTTTCACGGCGCATGCGTTGGGCTAGCGTGCGTTTAGAGATATTTTTCTAGTATTAAGGAAACTATGTATGTATGAGTATAAAAAATGGATCTTTCCAACATGTACTCAATTGAACGTCACTACTATCAAGGTAAATTGAATCATAAAAAGAATAATTAAAAGATCATTGACTATTAATATAAATGAAGTTAATTTAAGCATACATCTGTTTGTATCACTTTTCCTTTTCCCTTTTCCAGTGCTTCCGCCTTTTCTCTCTCGCGACGCATACGTTGAGCTAAGGTGCGTTTCTAGTAATAAAAAAAGTGTATTTAAAAATACTATACTATAAGCTATAAATCTCTATCTATAATAAGAAGGGAACTATACCCAGTGAAAATGGAATACATACATCTGTTTGGTCATTTTCATTGTTTGAAATTCCTTCTATTTCTTTGCAATTATGTGAAGCTGGTGTAGTTCTTTTTCCCTTGGAATTGAAAATAAAAAAAATATTAAGAGCAATAAAAAATTAAAAAATAGTAAATAAAATAATATAAGTTGCAAAATATAAGTACGTGAAAAGAGGAGAGGTGTGAGAGTGTAACGTTCATGCCTTATTTTTCTAAGTTTTTAATCTACATGTAGGAATGCAATTCTAAGGAGTTACATAACAAAAGGGAGAACCCTGCAAAGTTTTTTTTTTTTTAAAAAGACAGAGAAGAGGAAGAAAATGTAAAATACCTGTGCAAAGATTGAGATTCGGGAGCAGTTCTCTTTGGGGGTGTTCTTCTACCTTAACGTTAAAAAGCTGCGAAAGAGATACAAAATAACTCTCAACAAAAGGTAACCTTGCAAAGTTAGAAAAGGTAACGTACACAACAAAAGGGAGAACCCTGGAAAGTTTTTCTTTAAAAAAAAAAGACAGAGAAGAGGAAGAAAATGTAAAATACATGTGCAAAGATTGAGATTCGGGAGCAGTTCTCTTTGGGGGTGTTCTTCTGTCAAAAAAATTAAAAATTAATGAAGAAGAAAACAAACTGAACAAATGATGAAGAAGAAAATGTAGAAAAAAAATCACCTTGTTGGAGTTGTCCATGTTGAATACGATGGTGAGTGGAGAAAGTTGGGGGAGAACAACAAAAAAAAAAAATTAACTACTTTTTTAAGTGGGAGAAAAGGCAAATCTTCTCCGTACATTGGAGAGAGTGGATGAAATGGGTAGTTTTATTCAGATGTAGTGGGTTTTAACAAATTGTGTTTGTCTTGTACATAAAACCTACGACCCAAATTTATCAAATCATAAATCTCAGTTGTTCATTTGCCAAAAACTGAGCTGTTTTATTATATAGATGTGATTTCTTATCGAATCAGATCGATATTAATGGAGCAAATTCGTTAGTATCCGAATCTATATCCAAAATTTCGAATAATATCAGAATATTCGAATACGAATTCGAATGGAATTCACTTTCAACTATCCACTAACATATCTAGCGCCTCAACTTCCTGATTACCCACCTTTTAGTGACGGGTGGGGGTTCCTTCCCTCCTCATGGATATAACTTGCATGGTGGGTGTAAAAAATAGTTCAGGAATGGGGTCTCAGGGTCTTATTCATTTCTTGGGGAATTTTTGCAACACATTGAACGGTACTACAAGATACTACACTGAATCACATATTTAGTGAAAAAAAGAGAATAATGCTAATTCTACATCAACTATTGCTACAGCAAGGGCTATTCCACACCTCTTCGTGATTTGTGCCCATTACAAACTGTTTCACATCCATTAATAGTCTTTGATGTAGCAACTACTATAGTAGTTGTTGTAGATGTAGGACAATCCAAGAATTTTTCAAAAGTTTTATATTTTCGAAAAGTATTCATGACGATCTTCGAAATGAGACCAGTCAGCAATAGTTTTGAAGGTCCAAAACTATGCAATCTTAACGTAGTCAGTTACATAAAGCTTTGCAGAATAGAAAATTAATATGCAATTTTAGATTTTCAAAACTCAAAATATTGCAACTTAAAAGTTGCAAGTAGATTTTCAACACAATCTATTACTAAACAAGGTATGCGAATTTAATTTTGCATAACTTAGAATATTGCAACCTCAAAATTGCAAAGTTATTTTCACGCAGTATTGCATAACTTCAAAATGCAAGTTAGTTTTGTCATTAAAATTTGATATGTAATTTTGATTCTGCATTAATATAAAAATTGCGATTTTAAAATTGCAAAGTCAAGTTGCATGATACATAATATGCAAAAATTGGAACAACGTCAAATCAAAAGTAGTTTTGAATGAGGTGTGTCACATAAAGTTTTGAAGTATTAAAAAAATACAATTGTATGATTTTCAAAACTCAGAACATGGAAATTTCAAAATTGCAAGTAGTTTAAGAATAATTTTTTATAGTATGCGCAAATTGATTTGTATATGTCAGAAAAAGGAATTTAAAATAAAATAATACTACCATAAAATTATTTTAAGAATAACATGGATGTAACTTTTTTAAAAAAAAAAAAAACTTTTACTGCACAACACAACTTTCAATAAAAAAACTTTCAAAACAGTTTTTTTTTTTTTTTACACAAATACATCCATAAGACAATACTACTCTTCAAATTAAGAGTTGTTTTTTAACATTTCATGTAATTTAATTTTTATTATTTTTGTTGATTTTTTTGAAAGATTTGGTGAGGTGTGTAGATTCCTCACGTAGTGGAACTGGACGTTCGATTGATAGTCGGTGTAAAATAATGTTAAATCTCTTAACATGGATGAAAATGCATAAATCATTAATAAATATAATATTTCTTATTAAATAATCCTGTTTAAAACTAAAATAAACGAAAAAATTAGCTAAGCCACGTAAAACTACAGAATTTTCGTACATAATAATGCAGTACCATAACCACTACGAATGCGATCATAATAAATTGTTAAAAGAAATTTTTTAAGAAGTGTAATCTTATCAACACAGCCATATTTATTTCTTAATAGCATTATATATTATTATAAGATATAAGATAAGGAGATTAGTATTTCAACCCACATTTTTATTAATTTAGCCCCACTGCATTTTGTATATCGCTTACTTAGACTCCACATAACAGAATAGCTACAAGTGTAAATTTATTAGCTTAACTGGTAAAGGTTGTTGCTATTGAGAGTACAGGCGGTGTTCAACTCTTGCTTGCATCGAATAAATCAAAAAATGTTAGAAGTCATGCACAATCTAAAAGCATTCATGTATTTCATGTTATCGATGCATGGTTGATTCTTCGGTTCTTGTAAAGTTGGCATGTCCTCTCTTTCTTCTCTCCTCCCGTTAAGGGTCCGTTCCAAGAAACTGCCAACATATTCGCAAAATAAATAGTTTGTTAGGTTTATAAAACCGACAGACTATTTTGCAAAATCTGTATTAATTATCAGGTCTATGGAACAAACTAATTAGTAGGTTGAATTAGTAAAAACATGGGCTGAAAAATCCTTCGCCTAAGATATATTATTAAATGAAATAACACGCTGTATTAGTTTATAAACTAAACGTTAAACAAATACTTTCTTTTGAGATTCAGGATTCCCAATTAAAACAGAAGCTCTCATCTCTTCCAATTAAATTAATAGTCATTGATTAAAGGATGATAATCCAACCACCTCAATATGATTAAACTAATAAATACTGTCGTTATGATGATCGATCATCGAGTAACGTAAATCAGATGATCATCAAGATGAATAATTCATGTTTTAATGGTTCAGATCAACAATCACCTAATCCTATCAATATGATTAAATTAAGTTTAATAGACCCACACACCAAAGTGGGTGTGCACACGTTGGATCCGGTTCGGTTCTTGAACAACCCAAAACCGAAACTAATTAACAAGTCGGTCCTAATTCGTGTAAATTATGGTTCAAATAATACTCAAATAGCTAGGTGGAACAGAACTAAGATTATCGGTTCTAGTTTTGCTCGGCTCCTTAAGGTATTTCTTTTTGTCAATATTTAATTTTTATATGTAGGAAATATTAAAATTACAGAAAGGAAAAAAAATCAATATTTATGGGTCGATCGATTCCAGTTCTAGTCCGTTCAGTTCCAATTCCATCTGATATCAAAGTACTCAGAATGGAAACTTATTAATTATAATACAAACAGATACGGTTCATACTGGTTTTGAATCTAGTACTGGAAATATTTGGAACAGGAAATGGTTTTAAAACCGGTTCCAATTTTGATTGGTTCCGGTACCCATTGACTTAAGATTGGAAATTAAAACATCTTAGAAAAACCCCATAATTAATTGGGTATGATTTCCATTAAAACATGCTTTTGCTTACCTGTATTAGGAATTGTTTTTGTGGGGGTTATTAAATAGCAGCCAAATAATTTTGTCGTAGTGCTCATAATGTTGTATTAAATCAAAGATGGACGGTGGGTCGGCAACCAATCCGACGGTCTCTAGGCATACATGTTTTAATCATTCAATCTTTGTTTTATAAAATGGGTCCCACAGTCGGTGCCGGCTATGGCCCATCTTTGTGACCCCAAAACTTCTCTATATAACCACATCTCCTACAAAGCAATAGTCTTCATCACACAACAACAAGTTCTTCTTTTGATCATCTCTCTTCTTCTTACTTTCTCTCTCATCCATCCATCAGACCAAAAATGGTGAAGTTAGCTATTGGCAGCATTGGCGACTCTCTTAGTGTAGGGTCCCTCAAAGCTTACTTAGCTGAATTCATCTCCACCCTTCTTTTTGTATTTGCTGGTGTTGGATCTGCTATTGCTTACAGTAAGTGGGCCCACCATTTATACGAGGCCAAAAATATAACATTATTTAATTGTGTTCGAATACATACATACATAGTCGTTGGATGTTATGCAGTTAATTCCTTTTATTTTGGATTAATGCTAAAAATAGATTATAATTAACCCGTGCAGGTAAGCTCACATCTGATGCCTCATTGGACCCTGCTGGCCTCGTTGCCATTGCCGTGGCACATGCATTCGCATTGTTCGTCGGTGTCTCCATGGCAGCCAACATCTCCGGTGGTCACTTGAACCCGGCTGTCACCTTCGGATTGGCCATTGGTGGCAACATCACCATAATAACTGGCATCTTCTACTGGGTTGCCCAATTGCTCGGCTCCATCGCCGCCTGCTTCCTCCTTAAGTTCGTCACCAACGGCAAGGTAACATATATTTTTAAAATTTTCAAAGAAAAAAAAAACCTTTTGTTAAAGTATTTTAAAATCATTATTTTCACATTAATTTGTACTTCCTTGATCGGTTTATTAATTTGTATTTTCATATTTTATATAAGAGTTATTACATCGAAATTTTTTAAATATATTATTTTTTTATCAGTGGATATGTGAACCTAGGTCATTGGTACTATCCCAACAGCTATCATTTTTTCAGTGGGAGGGAAACGTAGATTTAAGATTTTTTTTTCTTAAACAAAAAGAAAAAAAGAATTTTAATCCACAAATTCACCTTTTTTAAGGGTAAATATTAAATTTTATTTTAAATAATTTTTAAAATATTAATTTGTATCTATATTTTTCGTTTTTGGAGTACGTATTTCTCTTTGTTTTTTGCCATGAAGTTATTTTTTAGAAAAGAAGTGAAAACAATCCTTACAATATAATGAAGTCAAAGTTCATATTTCATTCGTTCAAGGATAGGATATCCATTAAGATCATTACCCGATCCGATTTTCCTAACCCGGTTTCTCTCTTCCTGTTTTTTTCTTATAGGCCATCCCAACTCACGGTGTCGCCGCCGGTATGACCGACTTCGGGGGAGTTGTGATGGAGATCGTCATCACCTTCGCTCTTGTGTACACTGTGTACGCCACTGCCGCAGATCCCAAGAAAGGATCTCTAGGAACAATTGCCCCAATCGCAATTGGGTTCATTGTTGGTGCTAACATCCTCGCCGCTGGTCCATTCAGTGGTGGATCAATGAACCCAGCCCGCTCATTTGGCCCAGCTGTCGCCAGCGGTGACTTCACCGGAAACTGGATCTACTGGGTGGGCCCACTCATCGGAGGAGGCCTTGCCGGGCTAGTTTACGGTGATGTCTTCATTGGGTCTTACTCTGCTCTCCCAGCTTCTGAAGACTATGCTTAAGAAGATCTTTTTTTATGATGAGTTCGGGTTCGGGTTTGGGTCTGGTTCTCTTGTGGAGAGAAATAATAAGAAGTGTAGATATGTTTGCTTTTGGTTTGTTCATTCAAATTGAAGGAACATTTGTACTTTAGCTTTGTATGCTTTGATGTCTTAGGTTGTTCCTCTTGTTGATGAAATCTAGTGTTTGTAACTTTTTATTTTTGTGTGTACTGTCTCTATTTATTTATTTTTAATGAGAAAGGGTTTATGTATTTGACACTTATCAATATCTCTACTATATAAGGGGTTGGCCCTAAAGACGTTTGGGTGGCTTAAGCCCATAAGCCACCTAAAAGAAGGAGAGGGAAAGGGAGAAAAAAGAAGAGAAAATGAGCCGGCGGTGGAGCTTAGCCAAACGGCCGTCCCCCCCATTTTTTTTTTAAAAAAAATCTTTTCTTTAAAAAAAATACCAGATGTGTCCTCTTTTCCTAAAATTCCTCATTTTTTTTTAACTAACTTCAATTTACAATCCACTTACACTAATTATAAGGCCCACTCATATATGATCTTAAGGCTACTTTTTTGTGAGAATGATCTTACTATTATGTGGTTCCCACATGTTTGTGTCAGAGGTATAAATGCATTATTAACATAAAAACATTAAGAGGTTTGTGTGGGGTAGATTTGTAAAAGCGTTAATCAAATCACGAACTGTATAATTTACCAACTCAATTGCCATAGCACTTACGAGGGGAAAAGTGAATCTGTTGAGTAAAAAGCCAACCTACACGCGTGTAGTGTTTCTATTTTTTAAAGTTTTGCAAATATGATTGTACCGGTCACTTGCAAGTTTTTGCATTGTAAAACTCGTTAATGCATTATTTTTTTTATTCAGGTACTTTTAGAATAGCCACCTACTCCCCTGGGTTATTGTGTCCCTCCCCCTCACAGAGTCGAACACTCGATCTTTAGATTGAGAGAGATCAATCTTTAATTTTACCAACATGCTAACTTCCTTAGGCTTTGGGTGAGGTATGTCGCACACCCAAAATATATATAATTAAATTTATTAGTTGTAATTATTCTTTGTATTCTTAGTCTTTACCTTTTAATCATTTAGATGTCCTATATATGACTTAAAATTTTATTATTCTAGTACCTTTGACAACCAAAAATTCGTAAACACTCTTTATATAAGTTATTACAAGAAGATGATACAAAGCAAATTAACAATTCCTACGTTTATACATAATTTTTTTTTTAAGGAACTTCCACTGTAGGAGGGAGGAATTCTACATAAATAGCAATACTTCTTTCTTTTTCTTCCTTCTTTGTTTGAAGGAGATAGAATGTTGGGAGGCAGAGTAGAAGATAAAAGTCCACCACTTCACCAATCAATTATGGATGCATGTAGAATTACACTGCATCTGAAGTAATTGTCAGCAAAGAGATGGCTCTAAGAGACTGGATCACACCCTGAAAAAGCTGAAAACACGCACAAAGAAAAAGAAAAAGAAAAAAGTGTAAGCAGTTTTAATATCCGAATCATCCGTAGATATTAAAGATAAAAATAATGCGAGACCTACGGAAGATTTGATGACTTCATTTTTATTTATTTTTGAAACATGAGTATGTTTTGACGAGATCAATAACTCGATGTTAACAGAATAACAAGAATGGAAGTCGAGTTTAAACTGCCAACAACAAATATAACCAGTTAAGCTAACTAGCACATGCACTTCATTTTTATCTTGCAGGTGTGTCATCCTTAAATTGGAGCACCACTATGATTTAATCTTGGGATTCTTAGTCTCTATTTTTCTTCTTCCCCTAATAAATTTTTCTTTATGAGGCTCACATAGGGACGATCCAACGACTAATTTATAGTAATATTATTCTTTTTACAGTGTAGATCGATCATTCTCATAAAGATAAGATTATTAAAAAAAACTTCTAACTCCATCAAAAGTAGATTGAAAAATTAATAGTCTATTATGCAATGTAAGAATGATTTCCTCATCGTTGATTTTTCAATCGACATTTGATAGAGTTAGAAGTTTTAGAATGGCCTAGTTTTTAAGAGATTATTCTACACGGTGAAGATAATATTCTCACCTAAAATCAACTATTAGATAGTCTCTATTTAGGTCCTATAAGAAAATATTCGCTTGGGTATAGAAAAGGAATAATCAGAATGGAGATAGAGGATTTGAACTCCCGTATCTATGTCTATTTTCAACCCATTAATGAGTCAAAATGAAAAGTAAGCCGGTACCTAAAATTGGACCTCAGATCTAATACGTCTAGAATTATTCTAAAAGATAAATCTAAAAACATTTCTTCAATTAATAATTAAATTAATCTTTTTGAATGATCAAATAAAAATACATAATTAATAAATAAATAAATTATATCTTATAAATTTAATGATCGAGCAAAGGTTAATACGCGAAGAACATGATGCTCGATTAATATTTTAGCAGAATGTAAGAGAGAGAGAAAGGGAGGGAGAGAAGTTAATTACCGATCCATAGTCTCTTCAAAAAATGCAATGAACAGTGATCATGGCTTACTCGAGAAGCCAAAAAAACCCTTTACTACTTGCAAGTAAATACAACTATCACTCGTTCTACATTCCATTCTTACTTATTTTCTCTAGAGAGAGAAAAACTTATGGAACATAATATTTTACTACTCTTTTAGAGATAAAAACTGATAACTAATTCTATTTGCTGACCCTTCATTTCTGTAACTCTATGAGTACTAAACTAGTGATAATGAGAAAATGGAGTGGAAATATGAGGTATTTATAGCCCAAAATGGGGAATGATACGGATACCATTTAATGCAGACAAATAATTACTGACATGAATTTTCAAGAGATGAGTTGTTTAGCTCTAAAAAGTCTGATGTGGTTGGTGGGAATATTCGTTTGGTGGAAAATTTGTTTGGATTTAAAGGACGGATATCTCAAGGTTATTTTTTACCTAATTTGCTTGATGAAAGAATCTATATCTTTAATTACCTAATTAATGCAATTAAGTTAATTACTTACAAGAAAGAGGGGATTTAGCGGCCAGGTTTTACCGGCGGCCAAGAAAATAGTCGCTAAAGAACACATTTACCGGCCAACTTAGCGGCCGTCGCTAATATAAATTTTTTTACCGGCGGCCAAATAACAAGTTGTCGCTAATTCTTTATTTTTACCGGCGGCTATAAAAAAGGGTCGGTAAAAAAGTGAATTTTTGTGCGGGAAAGTTTCGCACCAAACTTTTACCGACGGATCTAAAAGGGCCGCCACTATATGTTCATATATAGCGGCCAAGTGGTCTGACCGCCACTAAAGGTACTTATACCGACGGTTCTTTTTGGCCGCCACTAAAAATCGAAAGCTTTTACCGGGGGTTTTTGGCCTCCGCTAATTGTCGAGGCCTTTTACCGGCGGCTTTTGTGTCCTCCGCTAATCGTTTAACACTTTTACCAGCCATTTAACTGACCCCCGCTAATTCTTTTGTTTTAATAAAAATGTGTTATGACTTGAATTCCTATGTATTTCAAAATTAAATATAGATCTTACATTTTTCTATTACCATAATTGTTGATGACTTAGGTATATAAGTTGGGAGCGGTTCTAGTATCATCCGTTATATTGCCATCACAATGACATTTTTTGTTACCATAGCTTGTGGGGCCCACATACATATGAACCAAAGGCATATTTTTTGTAAGGATGATCTACATGGTAAGGAGAACTTTCTCACAAAAAATTAGCTTATTATAAAACTAAAAATCTAGTTATCCATTTTTAAAAAAATTAACGATTATTGAATCATTCATTTTTACGGTTAAATTGCATCTACGAATGACGGGGTTACAAGTTTTAGAATTAGCTGATTTTTTGTGAGAACGATAGACATAGTGAGGAGAACATCCTCAAAAAGAATCTACCCTTGATTCATTTGTATGTGGACCCCAAGGCCATAGTAACAGTAATGGCATTATAACAAATTGACAATGGCATTGGATCGACCCTATGCTAGTTTGCAAGTTAAGATTATCAAACCCTAAGCTTGACTAGTTTTATGCGACACTGGTCATTTATATTCATACCATAACCTTACTGTGACGTGGTCCCATATGGGCATCGTTCAGATCACATTTAGTATAAGTCGTCTCCAGGTGGGCTCACCCGACCAGTACCCCACTTTATTATTTTCACAATATACCTACATGGCGCGGGTGCTACATGAAGTTGATTTAAGGGATGAATTATCTTTGTGGGTGACGAAGATCTCCTACCTTTGGATTCCATCAGCTAATGGGTCGCCTCTAAGTGGGCTCACCTAATATTATTTTTATTCTTACACTTCACTTACACATATCTATAAGTCCATATTTAGATGATCTAAGGGTTACATTTCTATGGCGATGATCTCCCCATCATGTAGATCAAAATTAAGGGGTGGCTCAACCGGTACTATTACAAAGGATCGTTGAAGCTCAACGTACTGACTCCGGACTTAAGGACATCCGTGCTAAGATCAATGCTGGCTCTGGAACAGAAGGTTGGACTATACAAGCAGATGGTGGACTTCGTTTCCATGGAAGGTTATGTGTACCCAATATAGGTGAATTGAGGAAAGATGTTATGGATGAAGCTCACAAGTCTAAATATTCAATTCATCCTGGTGAATCAAAAATGTACCAGGATTTACGAAGGCAATTCTGGTGGAGTGGCATGAAAAGGGATGTGGCTTTGTACGTATCAAGATGCTTAACTTGTCAGTAAGTCAAAATAGACCATAGGAAACCCTCAGGGCTGCTGCAACCCTTACCTGTAGCTGAATGGAAGTGGGAACACATCACAATGGATTTCGTATCCGGACTACCACGAACTGCACAAGGGCGTGACACAGTGTGGGTTATCGTCGATCGATTGACGAAATCAGCACATTTCATAGCTATCAAAAAAACTGATACTCTGGGCACCTTAAGTCAGTTGTATGTTCGAGAAGTAGTAAGACACCATGGAGTACCTCTATCTATAGTATCTGACAGAGACCCACACTTTACATCCAAATTCTGGAAGAGTTTCCAAAAAGCCATGGGTACGACTTTATCTTTTAGCACCGCTTTTCACCCACAGACAGACGGCCAATCAGAACGTGTCATACAGATCCTTGAAGATATGTTACGGGCTTGCGCTTTGGACTTTAAAGGAGGATGGAATGATCAACTTCCATTGGCGGAATTCTCGTATAATAATAGTCACCAAGCAAGTATTGGCAAGGCACCTTTCGAGGCACTGTATGGTCGACCCTACAGATCGCCAGTATGTTGGGCTGAGGTTGGAGAACATAGAATGTTGGGTCCAGATTACGTTCAGGAAATAACAGAAAAGATCCAAATTATACGCCAACGACTGTTAGCAGCTCAGAGCAGACAGAAAAGTTATGCAGACGGTCGAAGAAGGCCCTTAACATTTAGTGTGGGCGACCATGTTTTTCTTCAGGTGAACCCCAGGAAGGGTATTTCACGTTTTGGCAGCAAGGGAAAGTTAGCACCCAGATTCGTCGGACCATTTGAGATTCTCAAACGTATCGGTGTAGTTGCCTACCAACTTGCTTTGCCTGTCCAGATGGGGAATGTTCACGATGTCTTTCATGTTTCAATGCTCAGGAAATACGAACCAGACCCTACACATGTACTTGACTGGAAAGACCTAGAGGTCCGCGATGATGCATCTTATGAGGAGACACCACTTCAAATCTTGGACACTAAGGAGCAGGTACTACGTACCAAAACCATAAAATTAGTTAAGGTGTTATGGAGGCACCACAACGTCGAAGAAGCGACTTGGGAACTCGAATCTGAGATTCGAGAGAAGTATCCTGCTATACTCGAAGGTATGTACTGAATTTCGGGACGAAATTCCTTTAAGGGGGGAAGGATGTAACACCCCGAAAAAAAATTAACCCTTAAATTTTTTGTTGACTCAATGACCCATAAGTATTATTTTGTTGCATGTGTGTCAAGAGGTAATTTTACTATTTACTAACCACTTATAGAATTAAGGTATATATATATCTATACATATATGTGTGTGTGTGCATATAAGTATGTATAAATATGTGATGAACTTATCTACATGTATACCTATATATTAGAATATACTTATTAAATACATATCTACAAATACATATGTTTTCTTTTGTTTTTAGAAATTAAGTTAAAGTCACAAAATAATTATCTACATATATATAATAAAATAAAATAAATTGATAAATAAATAATAATAATAAATTTACCACCATTATAATGGCTAGTCCACCATTATAATGGCTAGTCCACCACCACTAAGTAATGGCTAGTCCACCATTATAATGGCTAATCCACCACCATTAATTTTTATTTTCATCCACCACCTTAGATTCCATTTTCACCTATATAAGGAGGTAGTTTGTGAAGAGAAATATGGTGTAAGCTAAGAGAGAATTGAGAAGAGAGAAATAGGAAGAGAGGAAGGAAAATTAAAAGAAGAAGAAGAATTTGAGAAGATCACCACCCTCTTGGATAATTTCTAGCTACCAAAGGTAGGTCTCATTGAACCATTTCTAGTGGGATGTTTTATCGATTACTATGCTTGAAATTTTATAAAAATGTTCATCTCTTAAGATATATGTATGCATGATAAGTTTTTATTATTGGATTACATCATATATTATAAATTGTATATCATATGTATTAATCATAATTTTAAGATTTTAAGCATATAATTATTCTTAATTTAGGTATACATGAAAGGTTAAGTTTTGGACTAATTTTTTGAGTTAGTTTATCCACAACTAATGGAATAATTATTGGACTTATTTTACACAAATAATAGATCTGTTTTAGGTTAGTTTTACTAACAACAATGAACTGATTTTTTTGTATTTTCGATATGAAATTGTAAATTCCCGTTTTTACTGCATAGTCACTACTATATCGACCATAACTTCTTCGTTATAGACCCAAATTGAGTGATTCTAACTCTCATATGTTTTTAACATATATATGTACTTCTTGTAAAAATTTTATAATTTTTGGAGCTCATTTACTATATATTTTTAATTTTGAAAGCTACCTTTGAGTTTTGACAAAATCAATTTTACTGAGAAAGCCCTAAAGATTGGTATTTTTCTTCTAGATTGATTTACTTTCAGGTTTAATTCCATGAATAAGAATTATACATTTATTTGTTATCTTTATAATGCTTTTAGAATCACCAAAATCCGATTTGTAAATAATCCACAGCGACTGTTTTCGTTAAATTNAATACATATCTACAAATACATATGTTTTCTTTTGTTTTTAGAAATTAAGTTAAAGTCACAAAATAATTATCTACATATATATATAATAAAATAAATTGATAAATAAATAATAATAATAATAAATTTACCACCATTATAATGACTAGTCCACCATTATAATGGCTAGTCCACCACCACTAAGTAATGGTTAGTCCACCATTATAATGGCTAATCCGCCACCATTAATTTTTATTTTCATCCACCACCTTTGATTCTATTTTCACCTATATAAGGAGGTAGTTTGTGAAGAGAAATATGGTGTAAGTTAAGAGAGAATTGAGAAGAGAGAAATAGGAAGAGAGGAAGGAAAATTAAAAGAAGAAGAAGAATTTGAGAAGATCACCACCCTCTTGGATAATTTCTAGCTACCAAAGGTAGGTCTCATTGAACCATTTCTAGTGGGATGTTTTATCGATTACTATGCTTGAAATTTTATAAAAATGTTCATCTCTTAAGATATATGTATGCATGATAAGTTTTTATTATTGGATTACATCATATTTTATAAATTGTATATCATATGTATTAATCATAATTTTAAGATTTTAAGCATATAATTATTCTTAATTTAGGTATACATGAAAGGTTAAGTTTTGGACTAATTTTTTGAGTTAGTTTATCCACAACTAATGGAATAATTATTGGACTTATTTTACACAAATAATAGATCTGTTTTAGGTTAGTTTTACTAACAACAATGAACTGATTTTTTTGTATTTTCGATATGAAATTGTAAATTCCCGTTTTTACTGCATAGTCACTACTATATTGACCATAACTTCTTCGTTATAGACCCAAATTGAGTGATTCTAACTCTCATATGTTTTTAACATATATATGTACTTCTTGTAAAAATTTTATAATTTTTGGAGCTCATTTACTATATATTTTTAATTTTGAAAGCTACCTTTGAGTTTTGACAAAATCAATTTTACTGAGAAAGCCCTAAAGATTGGTATTTTTCTTCTAGATTGATTTACTTTCAGGTTTAATTCCATGAATAAGAATTATACATTTATTTGTTATCTTTATAATGCTTTTAGAATCACCAAAATCCGATTTGTAAATAATCCACAGCGACTGTTTTCGTTAAATCGCGCATTTCTAAAATCTGAATTCTCAGTTTTATTGCACAACTGGTACGAAAATGGGTATAACTTCCTATGTATAATTCTGAATTGAGTGATTTCAGTTCCTATACTTTCATGACACATACATCTACCTTTAATATGAATTTGAGCATTTTTAGAGTTTGTTTATTTAGTTTATTAGACCTCTAAATTTGACCTTATGTACAACCCTTATTCTTATATAATACGCCTAAAAAATCGTCTTTTGGTTCTCCTCTTGTTATTTAACTCCTCAACCTGTTTGTGTATGTTAAGGGTAAACTTTTTGTGGCCAATATTTACTAATACAAAGGTGTAATCTTGTAAATTTAATGAACCCTTTTATACTTAACGGTTTCTTTTGAATTTAAGTTGGATTTCGAATTCCATTTATGCTTGTTACTCACAAAACTGTTTTGATGTTTAAACGACGAATTTTAGAATTCCAAGGACATATTTGGTATCAAATTTTCATATTCTTATCGTGATGGTTTATTTCGAGGTTTAAATGAATTATTACGNATTTACTTTCTGGTTTAATGCCATGAATAAGAATTATACATTTATCTATTATCTTTCTAATGCTTTTGGAATCACCAAAATCCGATTTGTAAATATTCCACAGCGACTGTTTTCGTTAAATTGTGCATTTCTGAAATCTGAATTCTCGGTTTTATTGCACAGCTGGTACGAAAATAAGTATAACTTCCTTTGTATAATTCTGAATTAAGTGATTTCAGTTCCTATACTTTCATGACACATATATCTACTTTAGTATAAATTTGGGCATTTTTAGAGTTTGTTTAGTCAGTTTATTAGACCTCTGAAATTGACCTTATGTACAACCCTTATTCTTATCTAATACGCCTAAAAAAATTGTCTTTTGGTTCTCCTCTTGTTATTTAACTCCTCAACCTGTTTGTGTATGTTAAGGGTAAACTTTTTGTGGCCAATATTTACTAACACANTTGAATATTGGGTTCACATTACACAACCTACATGTGCTAAGGTACTAGGTTTCCTGTAAAAAATAAAGCTCAATACCTACCCAGATATCCTTCATCTTCATGGGTACAGTCATGTACATAAAATGGCATCTTTGTGTACTTGCAAATTTTGACTTCTAAAATCGTTTGTGTAACTATTAATGGTCTGTTTGGATAGAAGATTCATATTTTCAAAAGGAAACATGAGTCCTTGGAAACATAAATCCCTAGAAACATGAATCCTTTGGTTTGTTTGACAACCATAAAAGAATCCATAGATTCATGAATCCTTGGAAGCTTGAATCCTTTGATTTGTTTGGCTGCCATTTAAAATCCAAGGAAAATCTCTATTTTCTTATTTTAAAATGACATAGAATGTTATTGATATACAGATGGATAGATGAACATTATAGGTAGCACATAAAAAGCAAAACAAGTAGAATTGCTAGTACTGAATGAATATTGACCCTACATTAGTAGTTAGTCAGGCTCCACTGCAAAAAAGAACAAAAAGAAAGGAAAAAAAAGAAGGGATAGGAAAGTGATAATCAACTAGTCTATCTCCCAATCCAGTCTTAAGGAAATCAACTAGAACAACTAATAAATTTAGAATTTGAGGGACATAATCCAAGAGATCAAAGACAAACACATCCCTTACAATCCATGTGCTTTCATTTTCTATTTCAACCTTCATTAATTACAATCCATGTATGGCCNTGAGTTCTGGGTTATTAAAGAAGATGGCCCGTGATCCAGAATTTGGGATGTTACAGAATGGTTCTTATTATCATTTTTTCCCTATTTTTCCTTCATATGAGGATTTATTCTTATGAGCATTGAAGAGCATAAAATTGCTCTATTTGTTCATTTAGAAAGAAAAAAAAAATGTTACTGCGCAAGCAATACAGGGGCTCACCGTCGCACGGCTTCTTGGGGATTGTTTGTTTACTTACTGCATCATCTTAATGAGAAATGGAGTACCAATTATTATTGGTATTCCTTATTTATTGTTTTCTGTTAGAATGTAGGGGGAAGACATCATTTTACTCAGGGATCATGTATAATAAGCATTGTATTTGAGACTTCTACAAGTAAAATGTCACATTCATTTTTCCTGGAGCTACACCATAGAACTTTTGACTGTACTGTGGGTTTTTTCTATCCACGCTTTGAAAGAGGATTGGTTACGTGGATGCTGGTTCGCATTAGGCGTCGCATGTTAAAATTTAATAAACTAAAAAGGGAAGAATTTTTTTTTTGCTACAATGTCGTGTAAGTATACTGCATCACTTGCCAGTGGCCAAAAGAGCCGGTAGAAATTGATTTTTAGCAGCGGCCAAATATCGTTGGTAAAGAATGCTTTAGTGGGTAAAGATAGACATATCTATTACATTCTTATTGTTCTTATACTCTTTTAGATTCAAACAAGTGATTTTTCTTTGTAATGGCAGGAAAATTTTAATTTCCATGTAGCTCTGTCAAACTCAATTTCGACCTCATATGCTAATGAAATCTCTTTGGTTTTGTAGTAGATTAGTGTAACACTATTTCTATTCATAGCTAATGAGTTGGTGTATTTGTCCCAACTAAGTAACTGTTTAGAAGCTGCTAAAAGTAGCTGCATTTGTTTAATAAGCAAAGGGAACCATGTTCTCTGTGCTTGGCCAGAATCATACTTAAGAGTTTCATTGATTCCCTCTTTGATGGTTTGCAAAGTCACAGCTTGCATACTCCCCCACTAGCTGTAAAATGAGTGGAGCTGGTGTCTTCTCCAAATAATGTTTCATTTATGTTGTTGTACTCAATTTTTATTTATACTGTAGCTGCAAAAGTTTTGTATATTAACCATATCTCCTTTCTTATCCTTCATGCTTGTAATTTCTCGACCAACTAGTGATATTCAAACATATGTTGAAGAAAATATTGTTTGTAACAAATATTTGTTTGTATTTGGCATGATAAATAAGGGACATAAAAGCATCATAGCCTTATTTTCAGGTTTTTGCAGGTTGCATAAGTGATTCTGAGGAACTGATTTCTAAAATTCGCAAGCTGCATCATGTCTTGGGTGGTTCTCTCATCCTGGTAAGCAATTCTAACAT
>MVGT01002613.1:184560-228662 GCA_002174775.1 Macleaya cordata | reverse complement strand
TTTTAGTGGCGGCCACATAAATCGTAGGTAAATATACTTTTAGTGGCGGTCATAGTGTCGGTAAAATAATTAGGTGACCACTATTTTGGTCGTGGTTAAATTTTTGCTAACAACATTTTAAACTTTTAGCGGCGGTTATATTCTCGTCGGTAAAAGTCTTAAGATTTACCGGTGACCACATCTTCGTCGAAAAACTTTTAGCGACGAGGCCTTCAGCGACCAATCCGACGGCCACTATTGGTCGCCGGTAAAACCCTTTACCGACCACATTTTGAGTTTTACCCACGGCCATCGACCCCCGCTAATAGTGATTTTTCTTGTAGAATTAAAAGAAATTCATTCGATAATATCAGTTACTTCTAATACGTCATGAATTAGATCAGAGTCATTCTCAACTAATCCGAGTTTCGCTTTATACGAATGGAGACAATCTTTTCGATCTTTATGGAATTAAAAGAAATGCATTACTAAGTTGGGAAGAGTGTGAAGTTTGTACTACTTTTCTTTTCTTTTTTCTCGAAAAATGCTACTCAGTTCCTCAAATACCAAATTGTTGTGCCCCTGCTAAAAAAAAGAAAGTAAAATTTCATATTATTCCCAACTTAGAGGTCGTTTGGCAACCACTTAAGAAGTTGCTTATATAAGTCAAAAAGCAAAAAAGTTTGTATGGTAACATTTTTTCAAAGTGACTTCTAGAAACAAAAAAGTTACTTCTTTTTGGAGCAAATTTTTTTTGCTTTTCTACTTCTTAGAAGTTGCTTCTCCTCGAGTACCGTGTAACAACTAATAACTAATCATTTTTTTAGACTTATAAGTCAATAGTTTACCATACTAACTTCTCCTTATTTTTTACTTTTCAAAAACACTTTTACTTTTTTTAGAAACGCCCTCTTAATCTTGTTGTGACAAATTTTTATTTTTATTTTTTCGAAGTATTAATTGTGAATAAAACATGATAACAATTTGAATCGACATTAACCTATTAAATTTGAAATAAAACTACTTTGACCACGTGTTAAAGTTCTCAAGCTATCTACAATAATTAACCTTGTTTATTTGACAACGTCACGACAAATAAGAACCATTAATAACTAAGCATTCAATAATACTTAACCTGTAAAACTCCCGACATTCGAGAACAAATAGCCCCTACCTCCATTCCTTCCTACACGATTTGAGGTTTATGTTTCTGGCGGTAACAAACCCAAATCTTAAACATATTCATAATGTTTAAGAATGAATGAATGACTCATCTAGTTAATGGCCCTCTTAAACGCAGCTGATAACTAAATGAATGAATGGATTTGTTTTGATTAGCTAACTTAATTCAAATCAAGTAATTAAAGATATAGATTCTTTCATCGGGCAAATTTGGTAAAAAATAAAATAAAAGGGGTAAGTTTATTAACCTAGAGATATCCGTCTCTTACAAAGTCAAAACTGAGATTTTCCATGTACCAATAGAATCCCACCAACGGTAATTCAGACTTTTTAGAGCTATACAACTCATCTCCTGACAATTAAAGTAATTGTCTGCATAAATTGTTTGCCTTATATATATATAATCATCTCCTGACAATTCAAGTAATTAATTGTCTGGATAAATTGTTTGTCTTATATATATAATCATTTCCTTGTAATAACTTATTCAAAGAGTTTATGAATCTATAAAAAAGAGCATTGCCTAGAAGTTTTGTGAGTGCTATTTGGTGAATTGTTTTGATGTTGCACTCTGGCCTATGTCAAATTTTGAAGAAGCAATTGTCAAAGCGTGTATGATACATATAACATTCCAAATTCACTTTAGACAAAAATAGAAAAGAATAATAAAATAAATAATATGTGCTCCAAATTAATGATGCTATATATACATAGAAACACCTAGGGATGTTAACGGTTACTATCGGAACGGATAGTGCAGTATCCAAATCTGTATCCAAAAAAAATATTCGATATCTGAATTCGATCCGATATCCGAATGGATATTGCATTTTACAATTCAAATTTATATCCAAATTTTTTTCAAATATCCGATTCGATCCGATAAGTTAATCCAATTTAGACACATTATATGAAATTTAGAGGTATCAAACTTAATTTCATTCTATATACGTTTTTTTTATTTTTTATATACTAATACTTATTATATAAGCTTATATATAATATATATAGTTTTTATATATCCTATATGATTTCTTATCGAATTGGATATTAATAGTGCGAATTCTTTAATATTCGATTCCGTATCCGAAAATTTTTATTATCCAAAAAAAAAATATTTGATATCCGAAATTTCAGATAATATCTGAAAATTCGAATACGAATTCGAATCGAATTCGAATTTTTGACTATCCATTGACATCTCTAGCAATGCCTCAACTTTCTGAGTAGCCTTTTAGTGACCAGTGTGGGTTCCTTCCCTCCGTATAGATGTAACATGCATGGTGGGTGCACAAAATAGAGTCAATTTTGTAGCAATGATGCACTAAACATTTACATATGTGAGTTGTAAAGCTTAAGGGCAAGGTTAGGAGTCAAAGAATTCATGGATCCATGAATTTTTACCTTGATAGTGGGATAAAAAAATCCAAAGATCCAAGCAACTTTTCATTAATCAATGAATCCTTAGTGGAACGATCATCTAATGGTCGGATTAAAAAATGATGATCAAATAGTCGTTTCCACCATCAGCTCGTCGCAGGCTTTAAAAAATTAATTAAAAAATAATAAAAAAGATACAAAAGACCATGTGATGGTCGTTTGTGACTTAAAATTTAGATTAAAAAATACAAGAAAGACGCGAATGACCATTTGATGGTTCGTTTGTCTTTTTTACTATTTTTTAATCAAAAAACGACCATTCCTCCCATCCATCCCTCTTCCTCCCATTATTTGATCTTCACCTCTAAATTTATGGAACCTTAGATTAGATTTTTAGATTCCTACTACCTTTGTCCTAAGAACTTGCAAGATACAAAAGAATGATAAAAGAGTTGGGAAAAGAATAATGCTAAATTTACACCAAGTGTTATAAGGCAATTTATACAATAAGGTGAATTCGACGATGAATGTTGTACTATACACTTTATTGTAGCTTTATCATGGCCTTGGGAAAAAAGATTAAGAAATAAAATGTATAATCCTAATGAGCCTTTCTTGTTTATTTCTTGGAGAATGGAGCAATGGCTAAGATATTTCCCCCAGCTATAAACCCTATTACGATCGCTCAGATTATACCATCAGATGACCCCCTTTGTGGGTCCCTTGATGCAAAAACTGTGTATACTAGGGTAAATGTCGCAGTGCTCTCCATTAAAGCACCTCCTAAACCAGTCATCCTATCATCCAATACGTGTGTAGGCATTGCCTTGAAAACAACAAACAACGTTACTATATGCAATATTAGTGGGCCCCAGTTTGATGGTGAAGGTGTACATAATATTTAGAAGGATAATGCCATGCTTACCGCAAATTCTACGTAATTTTCTATCGAAGGTTAATCCGATGGTGGAACTATTTTCACATAACCTCGCGATTCACGTCCATCTTAAAGTGATATGCATTCACTGTAGATTTTACCTTCGGTAAGAAATTTTGTAAGATTTTCGATAAGCTATCACCATTTTTAGAAAGTATAATAGTCTGTTTGAACAAGGGATTTTAGGGAGGGATTTTGTAGGGACCAGGAATTTTGAGAAAAAATATAACATGATTTTTCCACCAAATCCCTGGTCCCCACAAAATCCCTCCCCCAAATCCCTTGTCCAAACAGGCTATAAGTGAAAATTAAGTTTATGATCTATACTTTAAGTATAAATACCCCATCGTGGTGAACCTCTCCTTGTGATTGGGATGAGGTAGATGCCTCCCAGCGGGGCGATTGAATTGGAGTTTCCTTAGGTAGCTAGAGTTGATTTTGAAAACATAAGCACTAAAATGAGCATTTAGATCATTTGCATGTAGGCCCCGCAAAAATAGTGGTCCAATAAGCCATGATTTCTATCATATGTTATTAAAAACATAAAGTTTTGAAAAAATGATTAATGTTGTTTTTATTGTTTTCTTTTCTTTTTTTTATTTTTATGTCAAAATGATCAATTTTGTGGAAGGACATATATCTACATGTATCTAGTATAGAATCTATATATTTATGTATTTTAGTTATGATAAATAAGAAATTAATTTGATACACAATTGTTGAATTCCTGGTCTTTCATGTTTGACTCAGTGACTTATCTGTCCAGCTGTGACCAACATGAGAACTAGATATGCTAGGGTGGAGCCTAGCAACTGAGCAACCAAATAGCAAATGCCAGTTAAGATGCTGATGTGGCCTCCAATAACGATTGCAAATGTTACAGCTGGATTTACATGGCCACCCCGTGGTGCCACGTAAACAGCTACAGTAAAGGCAAAGGTGTGGGCTACGACAACTGCCAAAAAATCGGTCTCAACTGTTTGGGCATCCGATATCAACAACTTACCTGCACACGAGGCATAAATAAAACATTGCTTATTAGCTCTGAAATTACTTTGTAAAATGCAAATACTCACCGTTCATTATATTTTGTAATAAATGCTAATAAAAAAATTAACACATTGAAAATAAAAATAAATAAAAAAAAATTCCTAAATTTTTTATTGTAGACCAACCATAATTCCTAACAAATATTTACAATTAGATGCCCTCACCAAACACTACCTACAAAACATAATAAGACGTGAATATTTGCATGTGTTCTAGTTCGATTGGCCATTGTAGAAGTGTTAACATTGAAAAAAAAAAAAAAAGAACAAAAAAAAAAGGAGAAAGAAAAAGATTGTATGAAACTAGAGTTTTTCATACAAAACTAACATTTCATATGTTTGTTGTATGCAGGGCCGTATCTGAGATTTTGGGGGCCCAAAGCGAAATCTTAAAATGGAGCCCCATAGATAAACTAAAAAAATAACTTCCCGATTCTTTTTTAAAATTGTGATAATAAGAAATCGTTACAAATTTAAACTTAAAAAATATAAAATTTAGTCTTTATTTATTTATTTAAATGTGTGGCACCCATGTTACTTTAGAGCTGCCTACATAGCATAATTAAAAAAAATACGTGAAGTTAGTATAGTTCAGATTCTCATAAAATTTTTATAAATAAAAGTACAAAATAATAAAATATCTAAGGTTAAAAAATCCTAATAGAACCTTGAAAAATAAAAAAGAAAAAAGTGATGCATAACAAAGAATATAATTTGTTGAATTGTTATTATAATATATTTAAGAGTTTCTATATATTCTAAATAAATAATTAGGAGTTTCTATTCTAAATAAACAAAGAAATAGAAATGGGTACGATTTCCATACAACTAAGAGTATGATAATAAAATAATAAATTAACTCATGTAGGTCCCACATGAAATGCATCAAGGCGTTGATTTTTGGAGAGGATGATCTACATGGTGAGAGAACATACTCACCTAAAATCATCTGGTTCTAAAACTTCTAACCTCATAAATCTGCCCCTGTAAATCAACGGTCAAAATAAAAGTTTAAAACTTACCAAATTTTTGAGGGCTAATTTGAGGGGGTTAGAAGTTTTAGAACGAGCTGAGTTTTTAATATGATAATATACATAGTGATGAGAACATCCTCTCCAAAAATCAGCCCCTGAATGCATTGTATGTGGGCTCCACATACGGGGGGAGGGGGGGTTGGGGTTGTTATATAAGAGGTGCTATATAAGGGGGCTATATAACCTCACTCTCTATATATATAAGTAACATGTAATTTTGGGGGCCCTCAAAATTTGGGGGCCCTATGCGGTTGCTTATGCCGCATATGTTCAGATACGGCCCTGGTTGTATGATGCAAATTCTATTGGAATCCTTCAATCCATCAAATTTAAAAATATTTTAACATAAGAAATATATATATTCTTTCTAAATTTTCAACTTAAAAATGGTGAAATAAGAAAACATTTTTTTTCTTAAAATTTTTTGTAGATAGAACCAAAAAGATATTAATTTCATATTGAGGGAAAAAAAATTCTTATAGGGCTACAAGTATTGAAAAACAAGATTAATTTCATTTTAAGACACATTCATACATGAGTGGTCGAGTGGGATTGCCCAAACCAACACTTCAAAAACAGGAAATTTTTAGCGACGGTTTATTGAAAGTATTGCTAATAATTGAAGATCACAACCATTAACACCCGCCACACCAGGAGTGTAGGATCCCACATTTACCATCACGAGACCTTGATATACTCTTTCTTACATAGGAATCCAAATCATTGGATGTGAGCCGTATATCATGTTACAAAGTTTTTTTCTTTTTTTGCGAAGAATCTGGACAACATGGGACTGAATCTCATGTTGCAAAGTTAATAAGCGATAAATCAATGAACCAGTCTAGAGAGAAAGAGAGAGGGATCTAGAGAGAGAAAGAGAGTATATACCCGTAGAGATGGCGGAGCCGACACCAATGAAGATGAAGATGAAGGAGGAAATGAACTCAAACAAATAAGATCTAAGAGATGATGGACCAAAAAGCTGCTCATGAGATCAAGTGTCTTGGACCCAACTCTTAAGAACGATGATACTTGTTAGGTTTATGCCCTAAAATAATTAAATGACATTTTATGATTTAATAAATTAGTTTATTAATTTTGCATGCATGGTAATAATGATGAGTTTACGTAAATGAACTAGTTGCATGCAAGGGTTGCATGTTGGAGATGTAGTTCATTAATACCTTGTTCGTAGTTTATTAGATCACGGTTCTGTTGACGATAAACTATAATGCATTGGTTAATTGTGTGATATATCTCCATCAACAGAGTGTTGTCTCCTGAGTCCAATGCATTGATGTAACAAGTTTACATCGAACTGATCAGCATGGAATTTTGTTATTTCATGTCACCGAAAAACTAAAATTCCATAGAGACTGTTGTTGCATTAAACCTCAATTCTGAGAATTAATATATACCTTGCATGTATATTATGTTCATTTTATTTTGTCAATTAGTGAGGTAAAAAACGTAAACGTGATCCAATATTCTGGACAAGATGGATGGACATAATTACAGAGTGAGAATATTTTAGTTCAATATGAAATCCAGATTCAGTTTGATATTCCCTTGTTCATCTGTGGGAATTATTATTCTAAACTGGCCAGTGATCTCTTCTGAGATTATTAGAATAATAATTAATCTGCACATATTGAGGTACAAGGATCAAGAAATAATAATCCTTAAGGATATGACTGGTACTAAAATACTAACCTAAGGATTATTGTGAATATCGGTTAACAGTGGAAGGTTTGAATGCAGGTACAATGGAGGAAGGGTTTATTTATAATTACTGCAACTATCAGAGTATTCAATCACAAAAGTGTGGTAGACTAATTTGTGATTATTTTATTTTATATTTAATTATGTGAGACATAAGAGCTAAATACTAAATAAAATATTAGCTGAAAGTTGTGAGACCCTAAGACCTAATTAGACTAGAATTTAGAAAGAGGTAGAGACCTCCATATATATACATATAGGGAGGGGCGGCACAAAAAAGAGCTCACCCCTATTTGTGCCGCCACTCTCTCTTCTTTCTCCATCTCTCTCTATTCCTAGTTCTAGTTAGTGAAAGGTGGTAAAAATCCTAGCCTCTCTTCTAGTTCTAGGTTTTCTACTTTTCAGGTTGCAAGAAAAAGGAGAAAACTAGGAGATCTAAAGTGGTGGATTGGAACAATTAGTTGAAGCCTTCTACTAATCAAGTTTATTTGGATTAAGCATTGAAGGTGAGCAACTAAACTATTATTAAAAGATCCCTATTAACTGTTAAGAGATTCTGCATGAATCAGAGATTAAATTTTAAAACCTATTATGTTTTTCGGCTGCGTAAAATAAAATCTCTAGTTTATGGGTAACCTTCATTGGTATCAGAGCCCAGGTCTCAATTTGTTGATAGGGTCTTTTATTTGATGAAGATCAATATGATTACTAAGTTGAAGAAGAAAATATGTGGGATGCTTATGGTCTCTTGAACCATAATTTTATTTAATTAGATTGAATAAAAATAAGTACCCACAAGTTTTTTTGTTAGTTTATTGTATTAATTTGATTAATTGGGTTAAGTTTGATTGATGTTAGTATGCACCAAAATTAGTCTCATAAGTTTTCAATTGCATGAATTAAATTGATAGGCACCTTTTTGGGTACTACTAAAAGGTTTCAAATTTAATTATTTGGGTTATAATCTTCAAAGTTTCTAATTTGTTGGAGCAAGCAAGTAATAGTAACTTTTTGTTTAGAATTATTATTTAGAAAATTTTTAATTAAATTTTTCATCAAAATTTTTCATACGATTTCTAAAACTTGGTATACTATTACTGTTTCAACTTTAGAATTGAAAAACTAAGGTTAGGGTGTTAATTTAGTCGGTTAGGGTTAGGTTTAAATAGTTGGGCTAGTTTAGGTTTAAATAACAAAGGGTTGTTAGAGTTTTAAGGGATAATGGGCTCCGAAAAGAGGCCCATATATTAAAACTTAAAACAATCACTTATTTAAACCTCATGGGCCAGTATGCATAGGCCCAACAGTAGCCCAACCTGTTAGGGTTAAAGGGAGATGGGTTGGTCAGCCCTGCTGACTTGACCCATCAGCCCATACCCAGACTGTGGGTTGGACCGCGGGCCAGCCCACCAATCCGACCCGTGACTCGACCCGAATCGGAGGAGTCAGACCGAGTCAGACTGTCTGACTCAGCTGATTCATCTGACTCGAGTCAGCGGTCTGACTCGGTTCAGACCAGACCGGTTCGGTCTGACTTGAACCGAATTAGACCGGTCAAGGACTGAACCTGAATAATTTTATTCTTTAAAAACTTTCTGAAAATTCTGTTTTAGTCCCTGGTTTATAATTTGTTATAACAGAAGGGTAAGAATGCAATTTTAAGCTTTTGGAAGGATTTTAAGCTTAAAAAATGAGATTTTTCTTGTCTTAATTTGTGTGCATACAACATTAGTTTATTCTTTAGTGTCCTAATTGATCAAATGGAGTACAAGCTTAATAGTATTCTTGTGCATTTGATGTATGAAAGTTAAAAACACATATTTAAATGAAACCCCTTGTCATAAATATTAAGTGGGAGAGGGATTTAATCAAATCCCTAGCCTTCCATCATCAATCCATGTGATAATAATGGATCAATGACTCTCCAAGAAGCATGAGTCTATTAGTATCTGTTTGGATTGCTTAGAGCTAAAGGTTAGACTAGAACCATTGGTTTGAACCTCCCCAAGGAGGGCATTCTAATTTTTAGCATTCTAACCCCGAGATGATGGGTCACACTTAACTGAAAGTGAGTGTCATGATTCCCCAAGGAACAAGCGATACTCATGAATAAGAGGCTGAAGATCGGACATCGAATTAACTTGGACATGAGATGTCTGAAAAGTAATTCGATTGAGATGATCACCTATTTGGGTGTACATCTTCATATCCCCAAGGATAGTCGAATGTGTATGCCGATTACGATCCGGGATTTATGGTAACAAAGGGGTGTTACAATAAATAAAAGTTCTTGTTAAAAATCTATTATGATATCTCATTATTATTATGTTTTATTGCATGCTTAGATGTCTACATTCAACCCATTGCATATTATCTTGAAAGAAAATCAGTTGAGCGGAACAAACTATGTTAACTGGAAAAGGATTGGATATTGTGCTGACTACCCAAGAGTACAAATTTGTCCTTGAAGGGGATAGTCCTTCACTCCCTAGTCCTAATGACCCTCAGGATGTGCAAGATTATTATCATAAGTGGGTCAAAGCGAATGACATGGCCAAGTGCTATATCTTAGCTTCCCTATCAGATGTTCTGCAACATCAGTTCGCGGAGCATGCTCATGCTTCAAATATTATCAACGAACTGAAAGAGATGTTTACTGTTCACAGTCACCCTGCTAAGCAGGATGCGATCAAAAAGCTCATTAATACTAACATGTCCGAAGAGACTTCAGTACGTGATCATATTCTCATTATGATAGGATTACTCAACATATTGGATACCTTTGGATCCAAGATGGACGATGAGTTCAAAGAAGATGTGATCCTTGCTTCTCTCCTACCATCGTTTTTCTAGTTCATAATGACCTTCAATATGAACAAGATGAAAACGACTCTTCTCGAGTTGATAAATCAACTTACAGTGGTGGAAGGGATCATCAAGAGACACAAATCTGAAAGTATTAACGTGGTTGAAGGTTCTTCTAGATCTAAACCGAAAGGTCGAAATTCTAAGAAGAAAGGAAAGAAAACATCTGGAATGCAGAACAACCTGAGTGTCAATAAAAATAAGGGAGTTACAAAGCCAAAAGGGAAGTGTTTCCACTGTGGCAAAACAAGACACTGGAAACGGAACTGCCAGGACTACCTTGCAAAGAAAAAAATCTGCAGGTATGCTTGAATCTTTAGTTGTCGAGGCAAATGTTGCCAATAATACACCAAACACATGGTGTGTTGATTTCGGAGCCACTAATCATATTTGCAATTCGTTACAGGGGTTCCAGATGGTAAGACAGCTAAATAATGGAGAGATTTACCTGAGCCTAGGATCGGAGGCAAGAGTTGATGTCGTGGCCATATGAGTTATTCGTCTTCTTTCTAGTAGTGGTAGTAGGAGAAATGAGAGTTTAGTTTTAAACAATTGTCTTTATGTGCCGGGTATTAGGCGAAACTTAATTTCAGTTTCTTGTCTTATTAAAGATGGTTACAATGTTGAGTTTAACTCATTTAATGTTTTAATTAAAAAGAAATAGTTTTACTATTATATCTGGCATGTTAATGGATGGTTTATATCTTATCTCTTCTCCTTGTAATGTTGCTTTGTATACATCATGTACTTCAAGTAAGAGAAAAGAGCCTTGAATAAATTCAATATATTTATGGCATTTAAGGCTTAGATATATTAACCTAAACAGGATTCAAAGATTGGTTCAAGATGGGCCCTTGGGAACATTGGATATTGAACCATGGTCTTTATGTGAATCATGTTTAGAAGGTAAAATGACCAAGAGACCCTTTTCATCAAAAGGGAGAAGACCCAATGATGTGTTGGAACTTGTTCATACTGATGTATGTGGTCCCTTTAATATTAAGGCAAGAGGTGGCTATGAGCATTTCATCACTTTCACCGATGATTACTCAAGATATGGTTATATCTACCTTATGCACTACAAATCGGATTCTTTTCAAAAGTTTAAAGAATACAGAGCTGAGGTGGAAAACCAATTAGGAAAAAAATTGAAAGCCATTCGATCTAATCGAGGCGATGAGTATCTTTCTAATCTTTTTGGCTCATTTTTAGTGGAGCATGGGATTATATCCCAATTGACTGCATCAGGTACTCCCCAGCAAAATGGTGTGACAAAGAGCAGGAACAGAACCTTACTAGAAATGGTTAGATCTATGATGAGTTATACATCGCTACCGATCTCCTTTTGGGGGTATGCACTAGAAACAACAGCATATCTTCTAAATTTGGCACCAAACAAGGCAGTTCCTATGACACCCAGGGAACTGTGGACATGCTGCAAACTTAGTCTGCAGCATTTACACATTTGAGGTTGTCCAGCACATATGCTGAAAGGAAAGTTAAGCAAATTGGAATCAAAATCAGAAGTATGCATGTTTGTAGAATACCCGAAAGGAACGAAAGGATATCTATTCTATAATCCGAAAGAACAAAAGGTGTTTGTTAGCACAAATGCAGTTTTCTTGAGGAAGATTATTGATAGATTATAAGCCTTCCAGCAAAGTTGTGCTTGAGGAGATAACGGATGCCTCTTCAGTGGGAGTAGAACGTGCGATGGATTCACTTCTAGTGGAAGGTTCATCGTATAGTCTGCCCATGATGATTCATCCAGGTGTTCCAGTAGTAATTCCTTGTCAAGAAGGGCAAACCAGTAGGCACGCGGCAAAGGCACAAAGATTATCCAATAATTCACATACGGTAACACAGGGTGCTGAAGACCAAGTACCAATACAGGATGAGAAAGGTCCAATGGTTCAGGAGGACCACCAGGTCCAGGAAGAACCACTGGAGAAACATGATCAGCAAGGACCCCTGGTTCAAGCTAAACTGTTGGCTCAACCAGAACAACTTGGACAACCAAATGCACTGGTTGAACCAGTTGCACCACCACCATTTCGTCGTAGCCAAAGAGATAAGAAATTCTCTAAGAAGTATAAGAATTTCGCTTTACTTCGAGAAGAAGAATCTTACTAGATAATTTCGGATGAATCAGAGAATGATCCTATAAGCTATGATGAAGAAGTAAGAGACACAGATTCGAAATTATGGTTGAACGCAATGAAAGCTGAAATGGAATCTATGTATTCCAATCAGGTCTGGGAATTGGTGGATCCACCACCTGGTATTAAACCTATTGGGTGTAAATGGATCTACAAGAGAAAAAGGGATCCAGATGGAAGGGTGGAAACCTACAAAGCAAGACTGGTGGCGAAAGGGTATACTCAGAAAGAGGGAATCAATTATGAGGAGACATTTTCGCCAGTAGCTATACTCAAATCCATTAGGATACTCTTATTCATTGCGGCTCATTATGATTATGAGATATGGCAAATAGATGTTAAGACTGCTTTTCTCAATGGCAATCTTGAGGAGGACATTTATATGGTCCAACCAGATGGTTTCATACAAAAGAGCCAAGAGCATTTGGTATGCAAGCTGCACAAATCCATTTATGGGTTAAAGCAGGCCTCTCAAAGTTGGAACATTAGATTTGATCAAGAAATCAAGACCATTGATTTGATCAACATCCTGATAAACCTTGTATGTACAAAAGGTGCAAAAGATGCAGTAATATTCTTGGTATTGTATGTGGATGACATCCTACTAATTGGGAATGATGTAGGAGATCTTTCATCAGTTAAGTTGTGGCTTTCCAACCATTTCAGTATGAAGGACTTAGGAGAAGCCAATTATATTCTAGAGATCAAACTTCTGAGAAATCAAAAGTCTAGGATGATAGGCCTATCCCAAGCAACCTATATTGAAAGTATGTTGAAAAGATTCTCCATTCAATATTCTAAAAAAGGATTCTTGCCATTTAGACATGGCATTTATCTATCCAAGGATCAGTGTCCCAAGACACCTGAGGAGATAGAGGGCATGGAAAGAGTTCCTTATGCATCTGTAGTAGGAAGTCTTTTGTATGCTATGTTGTGTGCACGACCAGATATCTGTTATGCAGTACGTATAGTTAGTCGGTACCAATCTAATCCTGGTAGAAAATACTAGGAAGCTGTAAAGCATATATTGAAGTATCTACGGAGAACCAATGATTATATACTTATAAACGGCGGTGGAGATCTTCTTCCAATTGGTTACGCGGATTCTAATTTTAGGCAGATGTCGATGAAAGAAAATCGACTTCAGGATATGTGTTCACTTTAGGAGGAAGGGCCATTATGTGGAGGAGTATTAAATAGAAATGCGTCGCAGACTCTACAACAGAAGCTGAATATGTAGCAGCTTGTGAAGTGGCAAAGGAAGCAGCGTGGCTAAAGAAATTCTTGGTGGATCTTATAGTTGTCCCAGCAGCTACTCCACCTATTGTTCTTTATTGTGACAATAGTGGAGCAGTAGCCAACTGTAAAGAACTAAGAAAACATAAAGTAAATAAGCATATTGAAAAGAAGTACAATGTCGTCAGAGACATCACTCAGAGAGGTGACATTGTTGTTGCTAAGATTGCATCAGCAGATAACTTAGCGGATCCCTTTATCAAAGTCTTGACATAGAAGGTTTTTGATTCACATGTGAATGCGATGGGGTTAAGGGTTACTTTTAATTATTTATAGTGCAAGTGAGAAATTGTTGAGTTTTTGCCCAAAAACAATTAAATGATATTTTATGATTTAATAAATTAGTTTATTAATTTTGCATGCATGGTAATAATGATGAGTTTACGTAGATGAACTAGTTGCATGCAAGGGTTGCATGTAGGAGATGTAGTTCATTAATACCTTGTTCGTAGTTTATTAGATCACGATTCTGTTGACGATAAATTATAATGCATTGGTTAATTGTGTGATATATCTCCATCACTGGAGTGTTGACTCCTGAGTCCAATGCATTGATGTCAGTGGCGGATCCAAGAATTTTGTTTGGGGTGGGCGAGTCAATGTTGACTGGGTCAGTGTTGACCAGATCAATTGAGCGAGTTGATCCACTTTCCGTCGAAGTTCGAACTATACGTCCATCGCACACGCACACCTCCAGCCACGACCCTACGATTTAAATATTTTTTTTCCTTCTACATTCTACATTTTTTAAAAGTACAAGTAAAGAATAAAAATTGGCCAAACTTCGTTGCACCCCTCTTTCTTAAAACTCCTCCACTTAATTATTGTTATCATTTATTTACACATGTCAATTGGGCCCAAATAAAATGATCGAAGGACTATTTTTTATGAGGATAGTCTCTTCACGTCCTAAATTATCCTCACAATAATTCACACCATTTAAATAGTTTTGAACCCACTAAAGATAATCTAGATTTTAATCTAAATTACCTATTTTATCGTTAGATTTAACCCAACTTTAGTAGTGTTACAAAATTTATAATGATTTGACTTGTTATGAAGATGATCTACATTATGAAGACATCATCGTCACATAAAATCAGCTTTTAGATCATTTCCATGAGAGCCCAGAAACTAATGTAAAAAGAGTGTAAAAATAAGTAGGATGTTAATAAAAAAAAGGTGGAAGGCGTTTTGAGAGATAAATATATAGTGCAATGAGGTTTGGTGTAACAATTCTATTATATACACTGGGGCAGCAACATTGATGTAAAACAATTATACTTAATTTAATTTTCTCAATAGGGTGGTCAACATGTATTGTCTTAGGGTGGTCAAACAAGTGTGGTCCATGATGTTATATTAAAAACTACGTGGATCCGCAACTGATTGATGTAACAAGTTTACATTGAACTAGTTAGCATGGAATTTTGTTATTTCATGTCACTGAACAACTAAAATTCCATGGAGGATGTTGTTGCATTAAACCTCAATTCTGAAAATTAATATATACCTTGCATGTATATTATGTCCATTTTCTTTTGTCAATCAGTGAGGTCAAAAACGTAAATGTGATCCAATATTCTAGACAAGATGGATGGACATAGTTACAGAGTGAGAATATTTTAGTTCAATATGAAATCCGCATTCAATTTGATATTTCCTTGTTCATCTGTGGGAATTATTATTCTAAACTGGTCAGTGATCTCTTCTGAGATTATTAGAATAATAATTAGTCTGCACAGATTGAGGTACAAAGATCAAGAAATAATAATCCTTAAGGATGTGACTGATACTAAAATACTAACCTAAGGATTATTGTGAATATCGATTCACAGTAGAGGGTTTGAATGCAGGTACAATGGAGGAAGGGTTTATTTCTAATTACTGCAACTATCAGAGTATTCAATCACAAAAGTGTGGTGGACTAATTTGTGATTATTTTATTTTGTATTTAATTACGTGAGACATAAGGACTAAATACTAAATAAAATATTAGCTGAAAGTTGTGGGACCCCAAGACCTAATTAGACTAGAATTTAGAAAGAGGTGGAGACCTCCCTATATATACATATAGGGAGGGCGGCACAAAAAAGAGCTCACCCCTATTTGTGCTGCCACTCTCTCTCCTCTCTTCATATCTCTCTATTCCTAGTTCTAGTTAGTGAAAGATGGTGAAAACTCTGGCCTCTCTTTTAGTTCTAGGTTTTTTACTTTTCAGGTTGCAAGAAAAAGGAGAAAACTAGGAGATCTAAAGTGGTGGATTGGAGCAGCTAGTTGAAGCCTTTTACTAATCAAGTTTGTTTGGATTAAGCGTTGAAGGTAAGCAACTAAACTATTATTAAAAGATCTCTATTAAATGTTGAGAGATTCTGCATGAATCAGAGATTAAATTTTAAACCCTATTATGTTTTTCCGCTGCGTAAAATGAAATCTCTGGTTTATGGGTAACCTTCAATACTCTCATCGCGTGCATCCTGTTCGATCATTTCTGCAATTCTCTTCTCTTTTAGTATTCTTGAATTTTGATCACCACCAAGAACGTATTTATAGACAGAGAGCACAGTAAAATTAATATAGTTATTTTTCTTAAGTACTTTCGGTTAAGAACTGTATGCAACGGTTATTAACCACCCACTATCTCTTGTAGCTTTCGTGTTTGGATACTTTTTTTGTCTTTCATTTATTTTAATTTTTTTTGGCTAGAAAGTATTATTTGGATACTGTCTCTTGATAGTTCATCATCCAAGAACTAATTAGATTGTTCAAGGTAGAGTCCGATATTTTCAAAATTTTCAAGCTAGTTAATTTTGGGTTTCCTACACATAGTCCATATACCTCCTACTTTAATTAATATTATGGGCACCAAAAGTAAAAAGCCTTAAAAAAGGCCATTCTCTTAATTAATAGTATAGATGTTTAGTAATTCGTGACCTCAGCATCCAACTATATTTATATTTATACTACTATTATACTCGAGGAAAGTTTATTTTGTCGAAACTTTCTAAAATACTTTTATTTGTGTTTTTCTCTCGTAAATTGTATATATATAGTTGTAAATGTATACTATTAATTAAACAACGCCACACTTAAGTGGCTTTTTACATATTTACCATTTAAAAAAATATTTTTTTGTCAAATTTTAATCTCAACTTGAAGGGGTATAAATGTCACTTTTTACCCTTAGAAAATCAATGAAATAGGGCATTTCAATCCTTTCTTTAATATCTAACTATTTAATTACTTCTCTCTCTTTTATACCCCTGTTGTAATAGAGAATGACATCAAAATTTAATTTTTTAACTAATTTAGTTAGGGTTATTAATATCATTTGACTATGTAGGAAGTTACAATCCACAAAATTAAGAATTTATTTTCCAATATCCAATGATTTGGGCAACAAACACCTTAGGATTCCTATATTGTAAAAGAAGGAAATCACAAAGAAAAACATAAAGAAATCTATTCCTCTCACACACGCATAACCTTTAAAATCTATCCTCCTATCTCACAACATGATCTCTCCTATATCATAATCCTCAAAATCTCTCAAATTTGAGAAACCACGCATTCACCTTTCTATAAAAGCTATAAAAGCATCATCTTCCTTACACTTATCCGTATATCTTACTCTCATTAAATGGTTATTTTCTATTCCCTCTATCAAATCCATGCATATACCGATACATATTAGAAAAAGAAGAAGGAAAATAGTCTCAAGAGATAGAGGATGATAATGAAGAAATAATAGAAATGATAGATAGAATTATTTTTTTGTAATTTGGCAATTTTATATTTTCTTTTTGCATCTTTTTGAGAGTTTTTTTTAAGGAATAAAGGTATAATCTTATTGAGACTTTTTAGTATACTTATTCAATTTTTTGGGTTGTCTTTTGTGAATGTGGATGCAAAGGCAATATGGAATGACATAATTTATTTGATTGTAAGTTTTTTTCTAGGGTTTTCTTTTATTTTTTATTTTTTATTTTACTCTATTTTTTTATTTTCTTTAACAATAACAAAAAATTTCACTAATTCTCTATTTAATTTTGTCATCTAATATTTTTAGTTACTTAAAGGGAATCTTTAATAATAATTTAAGTTGTTAATTGATAACCCTAAAAATTAATTTAAGAAGTTTTATTTTTTTTTTCATGGTGCAGTAAATTAGCAGTGAGTATTAACATAATAGGTTGCCGCAGATCATGGTGGTAGATCTTCGTTGCTTTATATATTTGATTGTAATAATAGCTACTTTACCAATTTTAAGTATTTTTTTTTAAGAAAAATAAAAAATTGTTCGTCTCCATTGATTTTTTGTTTCAATTTTTGAGAGTTTCTCTTTTTTAATTAATTATTTATTTTTAGTAAATAGTATTTTTCTGTTTTGATATAAAATTGTTATCCTCTTTTTATATTTGATCATGTTGATATAAAATATATATGTTTATATTATTCACAAGATCTTCAAGGTGGTTCCATTCTAACTAAAACTTTGAAAGATATCGTGTATATGATTAGGTGCAAGTTTTTTTTTTGAAAGAGTTTTAATCAGATCCAGAATAAGGAATACGTGCAACACACGTACATAACGCTTGCTATTTATTAAATGGAAGGCATAGTTGGTACTAAATAAAACTCTAATATTAAATAACTCTATTATAATAACATTAAATTAGCAACATGACACATTAATAAATAACAACTATAATTAAATAATAAGCCCAACGTAAATACTTGCAACGCAAATGCACGAAACTTCTAACAAAAAAAAGTAAAAATTAAAACCTCGTGTGTTTGGCATGGTCAATAATTTGTCTCATGTTTTTATTTTCTACCGTTTTAGTTTTCAATCTAACAATTATATATACAATTTATTCGACCGTTTTAATATCAGAGTAAGCCAACACATGATAGGCCCAATTGCCACATGTGTTACACGTTACCTATAAATAGAGTTCCACGTGTTATGCTTCTATAACACCACACATGAGGGGGCGTGTTGAGAATAGTTCTACATGAGAAATGACAACCTTGCAAACCTAATATATAAAACTCTTGTGGGCCACTCTACTCATTGCCAATTGATTTTGAGTTTGATGCCCATAAAGTTAATAAAAGATTCCGTGCTATTACTACTCTTCCTCATATTTGGCACCCAATTAAATTATAAAATAAGATGTACATATCATCAAAACTTTAGATAAAGGTAATTACCGAAATAGAAAATCTAAAAAAAGTCCTTATGTTTGGGGTGACACATGATTTTAATCCTTCACCAAAATATTTTTATAAATTTAGTCCTCCATTATTTAGACTTTATGATTTTCACCCTTAAAAATTATAGTTTTATAATTTTAGTCCCTAGAAATAAAAAATATGTAAACTATTTTTTAAAAAAATACCGAAGTTACCCTGACGTTAACTGAATTTGCTATTGCAAGTCTAACCTTACAATAACAAGATTTTTTTTAAGCTGGACTTACATTTGCAGATCTGAACTTAAAATATAAAAAAATTGCAAGTTCAATCGCAATTAAGGTGAGAAAAAATTTAAAAAAAAGAGAAACAAAAGAGAAAAATAGATAACAAACTTGCAATAAATTGAAGATCTAAACTTACAATTTTGAGAAATTGCAAATCTGAACTTGCAATTTTAAAAAATGCAAGTCTAAACTTGCAATTTCAGAAATTGTAGATCTGAACTTGAGATTGCAATTAAGATGAGAAAATTAAGAGAGAGAAATTAGAGAGAAAATAGATCAAACTTGCAAGTTGAGAATTTATAAGTATGAACTTGCAATTTTAGAAAATCTAGATCTAAACAAGTTCATCGGAGAAGAAGTTAAAAAATTTCAGATCTAAGTTTGAAACAAGTTGAAGAACTTACCCCTAATGAAAGATCCATCGAAGAAGGATAAGTTCGTCGGAAAAAAAAAGATGAGATCGGAGATTTGAAAGATAAAATGAATCGGAGAAGTACGAGACGAGAAAAGTTATAAAAGAGTTCGCTGGTTGCCGGAGAATAGAAGAAATTAGAGGAGGAATGATGTGGAGTTCGCCAGCCACCGGAGGGAGGATGACGCGCACCCACCATTCTTTCTTTCTTCACAAACTCGTTAGGATTTTGTGATAGATTATATTTTTATATAGATTTGAAATATATTTGGAATACAATATTTTTAAAGGTTAGAATTATCTTTTTAAAAACTAGGGACTAAATTCACAAATATTTTTATCCCTTAGATGAAAAACATAAGGTTTATGTAAATCAGGACTATAATTCTAAAACTCGTTAACCAACACAATTAAAATAGAGGCTGGTATTGACATCTGAAAATGGGATAAGGGCAACTGAGTGATAAGGGCATTGTATTTGGATGAGAGAGCATGTTAAAAAATTATTGGGGCTATCTTTGGTTGGTCAAAACCCATTGACCACATCTAAAACTTAACCTAAAATCTTCAAAACTGTTTGGTCTTAACACCTTCAAATCTAAAACTTAACCCATGACCTAAAATTAATTGATTAGGTAAATCAAGTTTTTCGTCAATTTTTATTTATATTTTTTATTTTTTAGACTTAAAACCATCTTGAATCCATTTTTTGTTTAAGTTTTAACTGAGATTTAAAAACAAAAAAAATTCTGGGATGATGATATATTCATACTGTAAAGTGTGAACATTTTCTATTGGTCACACCCTTGTATGCTGACTTTCTGAATTGTTCATACTTTACACCCTTATATGCGAACTTTTTGAATTATTCACACCTTTGTAATCGAACATTCTAAATTGTTCATACCTTTGTATGCGAACATTCTGAATTGTTCACACTATTAAGAGCGATTACATGTTGCAAATCTGAGTTATATTTTCTTCGATCGAAAACTCATAAAATTTTGAAAAAAAAGTTCAAAGATTGATCCAATTACCAAAAAAAAAATATATTTGAGTTTTTTAGGAGTAGTGGAATTAATACCCTCTCCAAAAGTACTTTTGAGCACAACTCCCCCATTTATGGGTTTATCTCGAAATACTCATCATCTTCTATGCTCACGACCTCCAATGATCGGAAAATGATGTTCGACGAGAGAGAACCGAACAAAATTTTAACTTTTTCATTAGAGGTGTTAAGGTTTCAAGGTGAGGAACATAAGGTCAAATAATAATTTGTTTAAAGCTTGACCAAATTTGATAGCTCTTATATATTTGTTATTTTTATAAAATCAACTTAAAAAACTAACTTTTACCATGTTTGACAGTTGCCCTTGTCCCCCATTTTTAGATGTCAATAGCACCCTCCATTAAAATGTGATCAAGGTAGGGTGGATTTAAAATAAAAAATTATGAAACTAAACATCATTATTTTATATTCCCGATATATATCTTTTTGTAAGATAATCTTTATCTTTTCTTTTGAAGGCATATAATCTTCATCTTAGGATTATTCATACATCTATTAAGAATTTAGACCTGACAAAACCTGACTCTACCTCACACATCAACCTAATTAATTAATTGATTTTAAGTCGATTCTAACTCGACCCGTGGTTAAAATACAGATCAGGATCAGAATTGGGGTTCTTCCTGATCTTGAAAAATGTACATAGACCCTAACTTAACCTGTGATGACCTAATGATTCGTCAATCTATGTAGCTTTTTTGAATTTTTTATAGGCTTAATAAAGTTGCTATAGGTTTTATTTGGTTATTTTTTTATCTTTTGACTGTAGGCATAATCTATGCCTTTGATGTACTAGTTTTTACGATTATATTTTAAGGCTGGTGATATCTATCGCATGGGCAACCGATAAGGCCCCCTAAGTTAAGGACTATTTGATGATATTAGGGCATTTATAGTGGGAAATCCAAAAATGGATCCCTAAAAATAGAAAATCCATGATGAAAAGGTGCTTTGCTCTATTGGGGAATCCCTAAAAATGGGCAAAGAAACAAAAAAAATAGAGAAAAAAGAAGAGAGAAGGAAAAAAATCAGTTGAGATATGTTGTGTTCCTTTGTTTAAGGAGAAAAAATAGAAAAAGTGGGAGTGAGAAATAACTTTCTTATTATTTAGAAATTAAATATTGAGCGTGTAATTCATTGGATGAACGTGTCGCTCATCCGATGATACCCTCCACTAAAGATCCCTAAAATGGTGGATTGGGATCCATTTTTAGGGGTTAAGGGTTCCCACTAGATCAAGCAGTTTTCATGCTCCCACTAGAAATGCCCTTAATGATTAATGTTAAGAGCTACCACAATTAAGTGAGATGTCTTTGACTTGTTTTAAAAAACCAAATCACATTTTTTACTCTAGCCAACAACCAAATAGATGCCTTTCTATAAAAATAAAAAATGTATTGTCTGGATTCATAGAGCCAGACATGCAAAACTAATTTTTTTGCATTTTTGGTTTTTTCCACAATGTTTTGATTTCTTTTGTTCTAATTTTTTTGGATGTTTGATGACCCAATGCCTTCACCAAATACATTTTGTGAAAAAAAAACTCATTAATGGTGGAGTTCATTTTATACCATATAAGATCCCCAAATATGAGATTCGATGTTCGTAATGTTGGAGTCGAATGAGATTGAATATGCTCAGTGTTGTGATATTGAATAAGGTGGTGGGAAGGGAAAGAAAGTGTCTAAACAATACAATACTTAAAATTTTTTTATTGTTTGACCAAAAAATGATAGCTCTTATTAAAACACACACTAAATTTAGTCAACTATTACTAAACCTAAAATTAGGTGGCCATTATTGATTGTCTAAGTGGTAGATATCATCACAAGCCTATTTTAAAGTTGTAGGAATTAATCGTAAAATCCTTCTACTAATCGTTATTCATTATGCTTAATTACATTTTTTTTCCTCTTTCCATTTTTGGGTTCCTAATATGTTCTCTTATTGATTTTTTATCGTAGTTTTTAGGATCTTTGTATGTAAATCGTGGTTAGGGACAACCCCGTAGGGTTAAGACTGGGAAAGCTGACTAGCTTAGAGTTAGGGCTTGGGCCGTGAGCATTCTTTAAACTAATTAGGGTTAGTGTTTGATAATCTTGACTTGCCAACCCACTAACCCATCTAAAATCAACCTTAACCTAGCCCGTTGTGAAATTTAATCAAAACGCTACTACAGTTTCCATCTTTAGGATATGTCTAGTGGGATATGAAAAAATAGATCCCTTAAGTCCTTGGGGGGATTAAGGGATTCATCTCTCCGAGTGGATAATCCCTTAACAAGAATTGAGGAGAGATAAAAAGTAACCATGTGAGAGAGAAAAAGCAAGAAAGGAAAACTTTGTTAGCTGTTTTAAAAGAAATAAATTAGAAAAAATAAGAGAGAGAAATAGATTCCCTAAAATATAGGAATTAAAAAAAACATAAAATTAGTTAAAAGCCCCATGGGGTGAGAATAATTAGTGTTTATTATTTGATATTTTTAAAATACATAAAAGATCTTGTAATCATTTCAAAAATAGTTGTTAGTCTTTTAAACTTTTTAAAATACAGATTTAGTCCACTTTCAATAACCATGAACCATTTTCTAAAAATTAAATTTCATTTATTACCTTTTTAAAATTGCTCATTTAAAAACAAAGGGAATGTTAAACCTATTGCAATTTTTACAACAAGTGCATTCTACGATTACAAATTTATTCTTTATCCCTCGAGATTTGCGCCCATTCTAAAATTGCCCAAAATAAAAATTTAGGATCTAAAGAAAAATGCTAAACCTATCGAAAAAATTTAAGATTTTTATCTCGGTTTACACGTGTATAACTATTATCTCACATCATATGAATCTCAATCTCTATTTTAATATTTTCTAAACTTTGATACCATATATCCGAGCCATACAACAAATATCAAATTTTTGTTAAGTAGATATAGTAGGAATTAAAATAGTTAGTTGTAATAACTAAAAACTCTTTAATTTTTAGAACTAAGGAAGTGGTATGAGATTTTAAAATTCCAGAATATGTTGTACAGTTACATATTGAGGACATTATTGTCAACTAAAATAGTAATGTTTGACTAACTACTTTTTAGGATTAAACACATATTTTAAAAATAACAAAGACTAAAAATAAACTAATTTTTATATAATCTTCTAAACCCCAATTTTCTAAAAAAAAAAACCCTCAATAAAAGGATGACCGTCACGCTCACCTAGTCAGCGTGGTAAATGGCCCCACTAATTCAATGAGTGTCTCGCTAATCTGATCTCCTCTCTACTAAGAATCCCTATTCTAATCGAGAGAGGTCCATGTTAAGAGATTAAGGGGTTCCACTAGAGACCCAAAATTGCTTGGTCAAGGAGTTACACTCTTTCCACTAGAGTTACCATTAAACTCTCATATTTGATGTTTTAGAGAAAGAATTTGAGGGTTATATACTATTAGACTTGCTCTATAAAGTAAATACTTGCCCCCTTTAATAAGCGAAAAGAATCGTGCTACCTACATAACTATATGGGTTTTTTAGTTACTTTTAATAAAAAACTATATAGGATTGTTATTGTGGCCACAAAATCATAATGTCAAGGAAGAATTGATAGTTATTGGGTTCAAGTCTTTTTGGATACGAGTTTACAACCCATTTTTGTACACTAAAAAGTGTGAAACACAATAAAATTTATTTATCTCGGAAGTTGCGCAGAGTGTATGATAATTGACCTCAAAATCATCTTTGGAGTGTGAAGCCTACCTAGGAACAGAATTAAGAAAGATAAATCCTAAAGCAACTTGAATCTAATTTTAAGTAAGCATAGGTGATAGAGAATTGGCATACGTAAAAGTAGCAATTTGAATCACCCAAATAGTAAGTCTAGAGCCCAAGATATAGCCAAAATGGTAAAATGACTTAAATTGGGCTCAAAAGTCCATTACATGGCATATTGCAAGTTGGCTGATAATTACTATAAATTTGTAATTATTATTGTTATTTTTTATGCATTATTATATTTTTCTACTAATATTTTAATTTTTAGACATAAAGAACATGTTGTTTTCTATATCTATTGTGCAATACACATTGATAAATTATTCTTTGTTGTGCATGTGTAGGTGGAAACTCTTATCAAAAGTAATAAAAGATGCAATTTAATTAAGCTGCATGTGTTTTACTGAATCAAAAGGATTTTGGATGTTAAAGCTAAAACTTAAAAAAGAAAAAAGGAAAACCTTTAGAAATCACCTAAAGCTACGTCAATTTATTTATAATTTTAAATCATGTGGATCCCACCACATGTTTATATTTTTAACATACAAGATTCAACCTTTCTCAATTTCTTTACTAATAATTCTTTCGAGCCCATCCAACCCACAACTTTTATTTCTATAAACTTCTTGTTTCTTCCACAAACTTCTTGTTTCTTCTACAGACTTCTTGTTGGCAAAATTATAATGCAGTGATAAAAAAGTAATGATGGAAAATTAAAAAGCAAGTTGGAGAAGTTTTAAATAAGACGATGGATTCTCTCTACAAAAAGATAGCAGCACATCAGAAGAAGGGAGTTCAGAATATAAATTATTATTAAGGAGAGGAGGATAGATAAATTGTAGAAAATAAAATAGCTGAGAAAGAGTGGAGAAATAAAGAGGAGTGTGTACGTGCAGCTTGGAGTTAAAGCTTTTGGAATTTAATCGTGCTCAATTCTCGAGACATAAAACACTTGGTACTGCAACTATTTTTCTTTGTTATTATTATTATTTTAAATAGAATTAATGGAATCCACGAGGTTCTAATCTCATTGTTTGGGTGAAGAGATGAATTTGTAAGATATTATTTTGCTTATGTTCTTGAACAAAATATTTGGATCATTAATTTAATTGAAGTTTGTTTTTCTCTTTATTGAATTATATTCTAATTATTTCTTTCATATTATATGTCATGCATATTTCATAGTTAGAATATTATTTGATAATTACAATGACCTATTTTAATTGATTGAAGTATTATTCTTTGACTATATATGTCATGCATATAAAGTGCTTAGAAAATCTATCTTGTGCCGAGAGCAAATTTATGTTTGTGAGATTATTATTCTAGAGCTTTTATTGTAAAATTATCGAGAAAGTAGTAGTCAAAAGTACTATCGTACTACCTGCAAAAATCAAATATTTTGTAATAGAACATAAGTAGAATTATTTTTACAAGGGATTCCTGGATCCTTAACACTTTAATTAATTGGTTATTTCCCATACTTTCAATTTATTTTCATTATCTTTAAAATATCCTTTCAAAAATCAATTATTACTTGATTAGTTAATTCGTAGTATTAATTAGTGTGTTTTCATTTCACTCCTCGTGGGATCGACTTGTATTTACTGTTATCTATACCTTAGATACTGTGCACTTGCAGTTTTTAATTAAATAGAATTTAAAAAAAAAACTATCATTGGCCTCTTTACCTAGCCATTTTCTCTCTAAAAACTCTAAACAAAACCCTAGTTTTACTTAGTATATACAAGTTAGGTTAGTTGTTTTACTTGGTAATCAAGTTAAGTTAACTCCTAAGGTTTATTTTGAGCCATTGATCAATTTCTTAGGATTATTAATTCTATGGCTATGGTTTTCCTAGAAAATTATAAATATGGTCTCCATTTCTCATTCCAACATACAATTAATTATATAAAGGAATACACAAACAATTAGAGAGAATGAATTAGAGACACACAAAGAATTAGAGAGATAATGAATGAGAGAGATACAATGAATTGGAGAGAAGACACTATCAACTAAAGAGGAGAAATATTGTAAGAAGAATTTTATGAAGGATTTTGGAAAAGAAAGAAGCAAGGTCATTTATCTACACAATTTTTGGAGAAATCGAGGATTTTCATATTGGTTTTCTTTATTCAAAATTTTAAATCCTTTAGGAGTGGAAAACAGGTAAGTCTCCTCTCTAACTTTAGAAAAGACTTTTCTTTTTTAGCATGATTGATGATGTAAAATGGTTAAGGAGTGCTATGGTGATTATGTTCTTGAGATAAAATCAATAAAAATAAAATTTTCTTAATTTATTAGGATTGTTTTCTATTTTTAAAATTATTTTATTTCAAATACACTTGTTTTCATTTGGAAAAATGCTAAAATTCTAACCACAAAGTAGATATCGATCGTTTTTATGAAGTTGGGCGCCTCACACCTTCCCAATCCGTAACTTAATTCTCGAATTGATTTTGACCATTTTTAAAAAATAGAAAATCGCCAATTTAGTTTTTGATTTAAAAAAGGGACCCAATTCCTTAAATTAGTTGGTGACTCCAAATAAACTAAGATTCTCACGTGACTAACCATTTATGAAACATGAATTTCGATTGGCTCCGATTCTTTAATTTTCACTGTTTATACAATGTGGCTTGCCATTAGGTTTGACTCATGTAATATGTTGGAACCCTCTATTCATTATTGCTGACGATGTCTATTCGTGTACAGTGGCGACCTTCGTATGCTCGTAAATGTTTTTTTTTTTATTCATGGTGGTGACTCCTTTATATGATCTTACTGGTATCTCTACGCTTCTCACACACCTATAGCTAGCAGTCAATGGTGTATCTTCACCTTATTATTATAATTTGGCAATAATCCCTTCTATCAAAATAAATAAAAATAAAAAGTTAAGATGATTAGTTACATTTTTTTTAACCCAAAGAGTTTTGGAACAAAAATAATTGAATCTAAAGTATTTCTACTGCTCAAGACTCTAATCCTACGACCTACAATATTTTTGCATTATAGGTATACCACATAACTGTATAGGTTAGCACGATTCTACGTGAGAGGTATTTAATTAGAACTTTTGTGGACATTTGAAGATCTTGGACTTCGAGAGATTCTGACAGAGTCCATAGACGTCTACGAATTTTAGAAGAGTTGTATTTACAAATTCCACGAACATTTATGAACTCTTAAGGACTTGTACTAACAAAGTTCACAGATATCTACGAATTCTTGTAGACTTGTAAAATCAAATAAAGTAATCAATTTTTAATAAAAGAAATATCGAACAAAATGATATATCAAAATTAAGAACTATTATATCAATTTTACTAATTATAATTATTTTAATAAATATTATAATAAATATTAACTATAATTAAATTATAATTATTCATTAATTATTATTAACTATAACTATTAATAATAAGTATTATTATTATTATTTTATAACTTTTATAGTAAGTATAAATTATTATTATTATTAATATTATAATTATAATATTTATTAATTAAAAAAATTAATTAGTGATGGTGGAGATAAAGAAATTTTATATATATATGGAGAATTAATACTTTTTAATCATAATTAATTAGTGATGGTGTTGGAGAGAGAAATTATTTATAATTTTAATTTTAATTATTAATTATTAATTATTTATTAGTATAATTGCTAATATCATTATTACTATTAAAGTATAAATTATTATTATTATTGTGATAATTAATAATTTAAGATTTTTAATTATTAGTGGTGGAACAGAGAGATGAGAGAGAATGTCCGCACAAGGCCCATATATATTGGATGGATTTAGCATCTTCAAAACTCACAAAATGTCAGTAAATGTTTATAAACCTCAAGATCCACCATTTTGATGTCTATAATCACACACATGGGTATTCCATGGACATTTGTAATGTCTACAACCACCGACATAGGACTTCTTTGGACATTTTCAATATCTACAACTACACATTGGCATTCTATAGACATTTCTAATTTCTACAACCACATATCTCTGGATTTCACATGTCTGTGATATAAATGTCCACCAATGTCTTATTTGATTACTCGTTTAAACAAAAATATTAAAAGCACGCATCGTGTATAATATTAGAAATAATCATCCGCAAGTACATATAAACATGTATCATGTATGTTAAAGTGTTAAACAAAAATTTATCAATAACACGAAAAACTATCAAATAAATGTCTGGCCAAACATCGTTATATTTCATTTTTCTTAAAACATCCTCAACTTAAAAGGGTATCAAAAAAAGAAGAGAAATTTTAATCCCACCTCATTTTTTCTTTTTGAATATTCCACAAACTTGTTGCGCTCTAGTTACACCGGTTTATGGGGTCACAAAAATAATCTAATTATTTTGTAAGGACGATCTCCTCAGAAGATCATTCTAACGATAATTCAAATCGCTCGAGCACATGGGTCTTTGACTCAGTAGTTGTGTACCCCTCCTATAACTTGGGATGTCTTGGGATCAAAACTCTTGTCATGTGGTTTGTCATTAGTTTGTCAAATGTAATATTTAGTGGTATAGTAAAACCTCTATAAATTAATAAGGTCGGGATCAGCCAAATTTATTAATTAATCGAGATTTTAATTAATCGATAAATTAATAAATTAATAATTTATTGAAATATTTTATTTTCAAATTTTGTTGTTGGCCTTCCCTAAATTTATATTCCTCGAAAGCTAAATAATGCTAAAAATCATCATTTAATTTTCTAGCAAAACAAGTGATTACTCTTCATAGATACTATATTTTTTTCTTCACTTTATTTCTTTTCTTTTAATTTTTTTATTTTTTTTCTTACTCTAAAAGATTCTTTATTATAGTTATCTAGTTTAGTAGTTTCTTATCGTAATCAAATGGACGTTGATTACCTCTTTAACTATTTGAATAAAAACGACTCAAGTTCGTAGATTTTAACTAACGAGAAAATCATTAATTGAAAGTGTTACAAGACAATGTCAAGATAACGAAATTGAGGATGATAGTTGTAATACCCTGAAATTTTAATATGTGAAGTTTAAATTTGAACCAAGTTTTAAATATGCCTATTTGGGTAAAGTAATTCAAAATAAAAATAAAATTTATCACATGTATTGTAAATTGCATGGAAATATATAGTATACTTTACTAGAGTTTTCTTTAAAAAGAAAAAAAAAAGAAGAAAAAATAAAATTAATTAATTAATTAAATATTAATAATAATATTTTATTAGTTAAAAACGTGAGCTGCTAGAGAAAACATGGGCTGCCATGTTAGTCAAAAAAACAGGTAAAAGAAATAATATTTTATTCTATTATTAAATATTAATATTAATAAAATAATATTATAAAATCCTATATAAACCCCATTCCTCCCTCATTTCAATTCACTCTTCTTTTTCTCCATCTCTAACAAATCTCTCTAAACTTCTTATATTCTCTCATTTCTTTCTCTACCCATTTCATTTAATTATTTTTTTTGTTAATTAGTTATAATTTTATTCAAATATCTAAGGAAGAGAATTTTCTACAACAAGGTTATGAAAATTCAATGATCTACACCATTGGATTTGGAGATAACGAATAAGGTAGGTGGGATCCCTACTATAAACAAAATCTTATTTTATATTTTTGTTATGAAAATGCATATGATATGTATTTATCTTGTATGGTTACATTTATTTACTTATTGCAAGGGTTGATGTTCTATTCATAAGAAAAATGAATTAAAGGAAGTTTATTAATAACTTGTTATCTAGATTAAAAATAAATCTAGATGGTATCGGTAATGGGAGACCTCCATAACACCTGCAGGTACCGTTGAGTTCCGACTTTAGGAGACGGTGGAAATCGATGTAATGGACCTAAAATGATGGTTAATATTTAAAAAGAAAAATCTCTTTTTATGCATTAATATAGTGATAATTGTATGTTTTGAATCTAATATTTTTGGATAGTTTGCACCTACTGAGTTATACTCACCCCTAAATTCCCCCCACAGGTTACGTTGAGGTGAAGCATTCAAAGATGTACAGATTAAGAAGCAGATAGCTTGTGTTATCAAATTTGTATAAATATAGCTGACGAATTAAACTACTATTCTATCACTTGGGAAAAGGGTTATTTGTATGAATTTTATTTTTTTAACATTCATATGAACTTAGATGTTAAGTGTTAAATTGTATAATTAATGTATTAATTTACATTTAATTTTTGTCATTGAATTAATTAGGTTTTATACGAAATTGTATAATTCCCATAATTCATACTGTCAGATTTACAAAACGGTATTTTTGGACATGTTCCGGTCAAAGTTGAGCCGAGTCTAGTTCTGACAAAATTATAGATCTCAATTTTTCCTTTCAAAAATGTATTATACCATGTATTTCTAATTTCGGGTTAGAGAGTAATTTCTCTTTAAAGTTACTGATTTTATAAATATTTTTAAAAAACTAAAATTATATTTTCTGAGTTTTTACACATCCGTATCAGTATTTTAGATGCATATTTGGGCCCTTTGTGGTCAGAATTGGACTCAGGCCATTTCTGATGATATTGTAGATATGTGAATCTAATTTCCAGAATAGATTTATTTGTAAAATTCAGATTTATGGTTAAGTAGATACGCCTATTTAACTCGACTGTATGTAGTTGACACGAAAATTATATTTTAAACATTACATTTTTATTTTTCTTTGACTTGGACCTGACCTTAAGGTAACCAAGGTTGACTAAAGTAGATCATTATCTAAATGTATTAAATTTATTGTATTTTAAAAGTAAAGTAAATAAGTTTTATTTATTATTTTTACTTACACTTCTATTACACTAATCACGCCTTGGTTTTCGGACTCGGCGAATTGGGTCGAATTTAGAGTACCGAAAATCGGGGTGTGACTATAGTTATTTTATGTAACCAAATTCTCGTAAAGAAGCAATCAATGCAATAATGACGTGTGAGAAAAGCACACTGAAACTTCTTAGGGCCTTACAAAATGTCAGAGATGAGATTTTGTCGAATATAAATTTTAACAAATAGCAAACAACATTGTACTAATGTTTTGATAAGCACCATAGTCGGTCTAAAAACTGTGATTTATTAATTTATGTAGCAGTTGGGCCTAAGTGGAACTCATAAAAAGTATTATCTTATAAATTTAGCGAAAATATTAATTTATCTCTTGAGCTCAAGTCGGGATCGGCAAAATTTATAAATTTAACGAGATTATTATTTTATCAGGTATTATTTTATCGAGGTTCTACTGTAGTTAGGATAGCCCTTTGATGGCAGTTTCCATAGCACTTTGGTAGAGGTTTCATTGGTAGATCTGATGCACTTTGGTAGAGGTTTCATTAAAAAAATGCAAATCACTCTAGAACTTTTATCCCCATCTAAATTTAATTCAAATTTTAATCCAAATCATTTATTTAAACTGTTAAGTTTAACAATCTTGTAGTCAGGGACGGAACTAGGAATTTATATCGCAGGGGGCTAATTTGAAGTTTTAACATATTTTTGAAGAATTATGTTTCAGAATACGATAAAAATACATGAATTTTTTGACGTAAACTTCACGTTTTATACACGAATTATTTGAATTAATTCAAAATGATGTAATTTTTTGTGAAGATGATCTAATATCTTCACAAAAAATCAGCTCTTAGTTTATATCCATATAGATCTGATGTCCAATGTAAACAAAGTGTGAGAATAAATAACAAATAGGTGATGTAAAGTTGTAAACGACATAATTCATAGGACGATTTAAGTGGTGAGGACTAGGGGTGCCAACGGGACGGTTCCGGATCCTTTCGGTTCTGATACCGGAACCTCAATTGGTGGTTCCAGATCCGGTAACGCTAGGATCCGTGGGTACCCGCGGGTACCCGATACCCGTTTTTATTTTTTTATTTTTTTCACATAAAACCTATTTGTATTTTGTATTTTCGTATTTTATTTAGTTATAAAATTTATTTTATTATGAAATTTGTTATATAATAGTCATTGGTTTCTTTTTTTTAATTAAAAAAAGTTAAAAAATTTAAAAAATTATTATATAACAGTAAATTAAACTATAAAATTATAAAATTTATACGGAACCGGGTACCCGTTGGGTGGATCTGAAATGGATCCAAAATTAAACGGATCCAAAATGGGTAGGTCCGAAATGGATCCGAAATTTATCGGATCCACAAAATGAGATCCCGGAACCGCAAAAAATGGTTCCGGTACTGGTTCGGTTCTGGGTACTTTGGTACCCATTGATACCCCTAGTGAGGACATCATCTCACAAAAATCCATCTCTTGAATGTTCAGCATGTGGGTATAATAAGGTGGTGTAAACAAGGTGTATTACTTGGTGGGCTAATAGAGAAAAGATATGTTAGAAATATACCAGTTTTAATAGTCTTATAGGGGGTGAAGATAGCGAGTAGCCGAGTAGAAAGATTAACACATGTTTATACAAGATTTATGGTGACCACGTATACATGACAGAAGTGGGTCCTACACTTATTGAGTCTTGACTCAATATAGCGGAACTTCTTGTATATACAACAAAATTTAACCCGGGCTTAGCCTAGCTAAATTAGCATTAACTCTAGTATAAGTGTATAACAGAGCTACCTAAATTTCTATTTCTGAAATTTGACCCCGGGCTGAAGCCCCCCTCAGCCTGGCTGTAGTTTCGTCCCTGCTTGTAGTACGGTAAAAAAATGTATAATAATGTTATTTGTTGTGAAGAGATCATGCTCATAAAAATTAATTTTTGGATCATTTCTTTGTGAGGTTCACTGATGAAAATGAAGCATAAAAATAAATGAGATTAATTAAGAAGGTGGAATGAAATTAAAATGTGTAAAATTTTTTTACCCCTTTTAAATGGGGACATTTTGAGAAAGAGAGTGTGCAAAGACCCCTAAATGATTTTTATATGACCAGACCAATTCATATGTGTATAGGCCTAAAAGGCTTGACTACAGGGACACCAGATTTTGACACCAAAGACTACATCTGCTTACTTTGTTTCTAATCGTAACAGTTACTGAAAAAATATTAATTCCATTTCAGCCCCTCATACCACTTTTAAAAAGCAGATGTAATATTCTGGTATCAAATTCTGGTGTTATTCTAGCAAAACTCAAGCTTAGATCATCTCCAATGCAAATGTCTTAAAATGTCTTGACTTCCTATGTGGCATGTTGCCCAAGACAATGTCTTCCTTATTATCAGAAAAAATTTCACAATACACATTCAAAACTAGAAGTCATCTCTAATGCAAAAGTCTCGATATACTTTTTTTTTGTTATGGGGCATTTAATTTTTTTTTAAGCAAACAAGCAAACTTCATTGATAAGGTGTCTGGTCTCCTCCAAGAATCGGGAGGAGCCAGATAGGGAGATGTTCCCAGAACATATCAGTAGCATTGGTTTTGCCCCATTGGGCTAAAGCATGAGCAACAATATTACAATTTCTATGAATTTAAAAGAAAGTTTTCCAAAAAAAGGAAGTCCAGTCTTCAATATCTCTTAAGTAGGCATCAGTATTCCAGCTACCCTTGAAATTCTTCTTCTTAAGTTGTTCCACGACCACCTCAGCATCACTCTCTATCTCCAGAGCTTTGATCTTCATCTCCTTGGCTTTTTTCATTGCCCACCATATTGCTCTGATTTCAGGTTCTTCTGCTGAAGAGAAATTAGCATTCAAAGCAGCAGCAAACAGAAAAGTACCATTACTATCAGTTATAACAAAGCCCATACCACCCTCCAAAGCATCTGAGTTCCACGCCCCATCAGTGTTGATTTTCATCCAACCTGACTTTGGGGGGCTCCAAGGTAAGGTAAGATTATGGTTGTGAGGTCTGGAATGGTTTAAAACTACTCGATGATCGTATTTTGAGGGTATCATACGGGCAGCACGGTTAAGGATAGAGCTAGCAGGTTCAGAAAAGTTGTTATGGATCAAAGAATTTTTGCTATTCCAAATAGCCCACATCAAACAAACAACATAGGGAAAATTCTCACTAATGTTTGCATTCGTCAAATGGGGGTTAATTCCTAACCAGTATCTCAACCAATCATCAATAGTTTTATCTCTAAACTGGTCAGTCCTGACATTCAGTCTAGATGAAAACCAAATTTTACTAACATGGGGCCATGTAACTATAGCATGAATAATAGTTTCAGATTCCCTGTTGCATCTAGGACACAAAATATCTCCAGAATTAATTCTCTGGCTGAGGATCTGTCGAACCAGAATGGCATTCTTGGCACACTTCCAAGCAAAGATTTGAACTCGGTGAGGAACTTTCGTTCGCCAGATTTCCTTCCATATAGCATTAGCATGTAATTCTCTGTTGCCTCTCAACCCTATGTAGGCTGATTTTATGGTGAAGATACCATCACAGGTAAGATCCCAAGCTCTTCTATCTCTAGAATTGACTGAGCTCAAGGGGATTTGGACAATCCTCTCTATAGAGGATTGGTCAAAATGTAAATGAAGTTTTGTCTATTCCAAGACCTAGTATCTTGATCAATAAAGTCGGCCACTTTAAGATTCAGGTCAGGGTTGGTATTAGGATTCGGTTGGGCTGAACCAATTTCAGGGATCCAACGATCACACCATGGGTTTATGAACTCTCCATCACCTACAATTCAAGATATAAAAGGTTTAATCTTTTCTTTAATAAAATGGAGACATCTCCAGGCCCAAGACGCATTGTTAGAACATTTAGAATGGATGAAGTCAGTATTCCTAAAATACTTGGCCTTTAGAGATCGACCCCAAAGGGATTCAGGCTCTTCCACTAATCTCCAAGCATTTCTAGCAATCATTGCTAGATTGTTGATCTCACTCTTTCTAAACCCCAGACCTCCCTCAACTTTTGGTTTACACAGATTATCCCACGCAATCAGATGAAGCTTCCTGTCATTTGGGTCAAGAGATTCTCCCCACCAGAATTTACAGAGGTGGGAATCAATTTTTCGGCACAAGTTCTTTGGGATAAGGCTGCCATCTGGTACAAAGGTATAGCTTGACCAACTGACTTGACAAGGGTGGTACGACTAGCTTGGGAAAGGAATCTATTCAACCACAAATTAATTCTGTTGTCTATAGCTTTTACCATGCCGTGATGAGTTTGAGTCTTGGATTTAAGGAGATTGATAGGTGCACCAAGATATTTTTCTCCTAGACTTTGGTTTTTTATACCTAGAATTCTGCAAAGCATTTTCCTGTGTCTGTGATGAGTATTACTGCTGAAAAGAATCCCAGACTTGTCGAAATTTATCTCCTGACCAGATGCTTTGCAATATTTGTGAAGGTACTCCTTAATAACTAAGAAATCATGAGGTGTAGCCTTGGTGAAGATAAAGCTGTCATCAACGAATAATAGGTGAGAAATTGGAGGTGCTGATCTAGCTATTTTGACTCCATGAATCTGGTTTTGGCTTTAAAGGTGAGTGAGGTAGCTTGACAAGGCTTTTGAGGCTAAGATGTATAGGTACGGGGAGAGGGGGGTCCCTTTGTCGGAGGCCTCTCTTAGGATTTAGAAGGCCGTGAGGGGATCCATTAAGTAGAATCGAGTAGGTTACAGTTGAAAGGTAGTTATGGATCATGTTGCACCACTTGTTGTTCATGCCTAATTTAGTTAGCACTTTTATCACAAAATTCCACTCAAGCTTGTCATAAGCTTTGGACATATCCAACTTGATAGCAGCCAGGCAGTCAACTCTTTTTCTTTTCCTCTTGATCGTATGAATCAGTTCATGGGCCATGAGAATGTTGTCGGATATGTGTCTTTTGGGGACAAAGGTACTTTGGAAGGGTGAGATCAACTTCCCCATGAGGGGTTTTAGACGATTAGCAAGAGTTTTAGATATGATCTTATAGGGCAAAATTGCACAAGCTAATCGGTCTAAATTGTGTAGCCGATTCAGCCATAGGAATCTTAGGGATGAGAGCTATATTGGTATGATTGAGTTGAGTTAAGAGATGCTCATTTTCAAAAAAGTCCTTGACCATAGCAGTGACATCAGAACCAACTACATCCCAATATTCTTGAAAGAACAACCCTGTGAAGTCATCTGGGCCTGGAGATTTCTTTACCAAATGCAAAAAAATAATTTTTGAGGATAAAGAAAAGAAAATCTAGGTTTTCTGTTTCCTACTCAACGAAGCTAGAAGGCAAGAGTATTTCCATCAGAATGCATGCTCTTAGGTAGATTGACTACCGCATGTTTTGAAAGTTTATGTTTCTAATTTTTTGTTACCTTCACACCTTTTTAATTTGTTCTTTAGTGGGTATTTAGTAGAACCTGAAATTCATTAAGGGTTTCTGATCTTCAACCTCTATTAAAGTAATAGAACCTTCTAATTGCTGGTTTCCATAAAAAACCATATAAAAAATTATTTCCTAGATTGACTTTTTCATGAGATTTTAGATTCTTGCATGTTAAAAATCTGATCACATATAAACTCTCTTAATCAATTTCTCTCATATTTTGAAGTTTATTAACAGGTGTTTTATAGAGCTTTATGGATGATGTAGAGAGAGAAAGGAAGTTTCGGTTTTGCAGAAGACTGAAATTTTTATTTTGTAAATCGATGGAGGAGGAAGAAGATGAACATAACTATTTTTCTTAGGGCATAAAAATAAAACGACTTTTATTTCCATATTATTTTTTTTTTTCAAAATATATTTTATTCATAATTAGTGAGGTGGATACGAATACATTGTGAAGTTGGTTGTCTAGAACTAGACATTGGCTTTCACAATGTCTTCCATTCTCAGTGCCACGTCAGCTTCCACTTTTGTATTCACAATCGGTAGTGCTAGGGCTACCGAAATCCCTACCGAATTTGCTACAGCAGGCACATTTCACGGTGAGATTCATAACACTTTAGGATGGGATGCGAAACACGAGGAGATGCAAATCACTTTGACCGTTGGATGCTTGAGTGGTAGCAAATTCTGTAGGAATTTGCTGTAACTCAAGCATTACCGATTCACAATTGCATTGGAGAAGACTTTTTGGTGCAAAACTCTTTTTTTTCCTACGAGGCACCTACTTTTTATAACATTCACAGCTGCATTGGAGATGCTATTAAATAGGCAACCAAAAAAAATGTGGGTTTCAACTTTTATCAAAAAAAAAAAAACACACCCAGTCACCCACTCCACATACGGCTGACGGTGTGGTTGCTCCGTTGCCGGAGGACTGAGAGTTTTGTACACCCACTGTACGCCCCAAAGCAATTAAACCAACCAGCAAATGCTTCAGCTCTCGAGTTGAGCAATCAGAATTTATTTAACTGAAAGAAGAAATGCATAGCTTCAAAGCCTTACTCCTACGGAGACGTTCTCTAATCCCCAATCCCTTTCTCTCTCATCTCAGAAATCTCTCTTCTTTCCATCCCAACAACAACTCCAATACCGATGATCTCGAAAGCCAAGTAAGTTTCAATCTTAAACAACTCATTTTTATCTTAAATTACAATCTCAACATCCCCTTTTTATCTCTCTCTCTCTCTCTCTCTCTCTCTCTCACACATCAGGTTCTAGTTCAAGGAAATGCTAGCTGTCGAACGGCGATTCTCAACAGACCCTCTGCTCTAAATGCTCTCAATACTAATGTGGTATAATTTCTTTCTTACTCTGTGTATATGTTTTGTTTTTCCTATCTGGGTAATTAAGTTTTGGAATTTGGTTTAAACCCATTTTGAGTAAATTATAATTTGAAGTTATTTTGTGGGTTTTTTTTTTTCAGTCGGTTCGATTGAAAAAACTGTATGAATCATGGGAAGAAAATCCTGATATTGGATTCGTTGTATTGAAGGTGAATATGGATTTTCTTTTCTGTTTTTGGATGTTGCTGTAAATTTTTTCTTATTTTGATTACTTGGAAGTCACATTATGTCAAAGGAATGCTTAAGAACAACCATTTTGGATTTGTGAAGGGCAGTGGCAGGGCATTTTGTGCAGGTGGAGATATTGTTTCCCTATATCTGTTAATGAAGCAAGGTATAGATACTCTTGGTTTTGCTAGTAGGATCTTTTAAAACCTAATGGTTGGTTATGAACTCATATAGATATTGATTGATTGTTCGAATTATAATTTTATGTGGATCGAATGAATCAATACAAATTGGAAATTTATGGGTTTAATTATTTGTTGTTTAGTTTTAACTTGAAACTTGTAGTTATCTTATTTTTTGATAACTGAATTGTTAGTGATTGAACCATGAGAGGAGGTCTAATGGTTGTAATAATTTTGATGTTTAGTGTGTTCAGATTGCTATATTTCTTTCCTCACCAAAATGACTACAATTTCTTTTAGTTCAATGTTATTTTTGAATAAAGTTGAATCTAAATTTGGAGGCACGGAGATGCTTCTTAAATATAGTTGAAGTCTCCCCCAAGTGTGCAAGGAGTTAAAGCAGAAATTTCCCCAGTTTTGAACAATTCTTGGATTCAGTCCATTTTCCTAGGGCTTTCCACTGAATAGAGATGTACACACCATTTCTGAAGGTCCAAAAAAGTAACTACAAAACCACTTTCCCGAGGTGATCCTAGCAAGGTTTGATGATGACAGGAAACAATAGTTTTTTTTTTTTCTTTTTTCAAATGGGAAAGTAGTGCTACTGTATAAACTATAAGTTTTGTTCTAGATTTAGGGTCTTATAGTTCTTAGCTGTCAATCAGCTTTGTTAGTTTGATTGACATTTGTTGCTGGACAATCTCATAAGCTAAAACTTACTCTATGCAGGAAACATAGAAGCCTGTAAGGAGTTTTTCAGGGCAGCATATAGTTTCATGTACCTTGTTGGCACATATTTGAAGGCACATGTGAGTGTTTGAGATTTCTCTGGTATTCAGTATTAATATGTGAAGTTAGTTCTGGAGTGTGATGTCCTTCCCTTAAGGGATAACCTTATACTGTAGATTCTTAATGTTTGAAGAATTAGACTAGAACATTAATAACTTAACTTCTGTGATGATGCCCATGTAGGTTGCTCTTTTGGATGGTGTTACCATGGGAGGAGGAGCAGGGATTTCGATTCCTGGGACTTTCCGCGTTGCGACTGATAAAACTGTATGTAGTACCATACTACCATTACATTAGTATCTTATTTTCTAAACCTATTAATAGTTGATCTTGAATATGAAAGAGGAAACATTTTCTTATTTAGCTTTTGGTTGTCCTTTTAATTTATGTGAGCAAGTGATCAACAACTTCATTCCACATACCACATGATCTCAAGTAAAACCTTGAGCTCCCTCATCACTTTGCTTTTCAATTTTAAGGCTGTGAAGTTGCTACAGGCTTTATTTACAACCTTGTATGGATGTTGAATATTGTATTCTATGGATTGGTGGTGTTACAGTTTGTCTTCATCTGCATGAGTGGTGCTGATTTTTGTAATATAACTATGTAGTGACTAAGTGACATAAGATATGCAAATTACTGTTATGTGGTGCCAAATTTTTGTAAATTAGCCCATATTCATTGTTTGTGATAATCATGCATTGAGCAATACTGCAGTGTAGACAGCGAGTGGTAGCATTCCCCTACTTGAACTCACGGAGATATTCGAGCAACTTATGTATTTGATGCTTAGAAGGGTATCAAAGTCAAGGTGGACTCAAGGGAATCAAGTGGGAGGTGGACTTTGATACTGACCCCTCCACACTCACAATGCTCCTACAAGGATACGATGACCATGATGGTTATGATTTGTTTATTGTATGTCTATCGTGACAACGTTGTCAAGAAGAGTGAGAACAAAACCATGCATCTCCAGATTGATGTGGTAGGAGTATGATGAGATGCATTATATGTTGGAATTGAGGTTAGCCTTTAGGATGAAATCATGGGTTTGATGAGGAGCAATTTATATGAGCCTTAGAGAGAAGTAAGTGACTTTTTCATTAAACTCTGACAAGTATTCGAATATAGAGAGATGGAGGACTCAAGATGAGTCAATGTGGTGGCCATAGAACCTCTTATGGTATGCCTTGATCTGGTGGGATGAGGTGCATGTTTACTGGGCTTGTAAGAAATTGAGAAAAATCGATTGTTGTGTATAAGTGTGACCCTTATTGAGGAAAAAATTGTTCCACTCCATTATTAACGAGATTTGTGTTTGCTATGTCACAACATTGGACAAAATGTTCAAGCGTCATAGAAAAAGTAATTTCTCTCATTAACTACAAAGTCAGATTGCATTCACAAAGTATGTGGTTGGTCTAAAGTTTTTCATTTAATAGGATTTGGCATTCATAGCATGGAAACCACCACTCATTATGCCTCAAAGTTTAAGGAGATTTAGGCTCAATTTTCTTCTTTGGAAATGTATAGGTTGAGTTCACAATCCACTCTATCACCCAATATGAAAAATTGGGGATGTCAAAAAAAAAAAAAAAAAAAAACCAAAAATCTAATCTGGTAAAAAAAATGCGACGGTCAACCACATCTAATTTGGGCAAAAACAAGCAACAATAACAAAAGAAGAAAAAGGAGATGATAATGAAAATGCAATTGTGATGGTGTCCTAATGAGGGAGACCACGGTCACATGATGAAGGTTTGGGGATTGATAGAGTCTGTACCCTTATTATTCGAGGAACACTATTATCTGCTCTATAAATGATGGATGATGGCCATGACATAATATTTTTCAAACAAACTGCATCTCACGAGAAATGTATGTACATTTATCTTCAATGGCGGTTCTTGGGAAATAAATCTTGTCAAAGGAGATGTAGAGAAACGAAGCTTATGGCATCCAACGCTTTAAAAAGGATGGGGAGGTAGCAATAGCTAAAACTTTGCCTTATTTCTTTTTCATTTAGAAAGTTTAAAAGGATATGTGTCATATGATTTTGACCTAATGGATTGGATGCATGTCTTATTTTATTGGAAAGGCTTTGGTAATTTGATAGGAATATTTTTCTTAAGGAGGAACATGATACTTCATTTAATTTGAGGGAAGGAAGATGAAGTTGTTTCATTCTCTAATGCTCCATGTACGAAACATAAAACAGTCTTTGAGAAGTGAATTTTTTATGGAAACTTTTAGAGACACAAGAGTCAAGAAGGGGACGGCCTATTCTTCAGTAAAAAGATAATCCCTAGGAGAAAATTATTCCACCTAATACTTGGAGAAGTATGTTGTGGTTGTGCTACGAAATTTGCATCATTTTTTCCTCCACATAACATTTATGCATAAGACTAATCATGAAGCCTTGGAGTTTGTTAACTCCGTAAAGAAGGTCAGTGCTTGACACTAGCTATTTGAGAAATTAGAAGTAGTCATTGCATCTCACTCAGGAAGCATGAAGAATAATAGAGTAGCTGATGCATTGAATCAACAAAATCTTCTTTTTGAGACACCAAACATAAGGATTTTTGGATTTGTGGCACTGGAACCCTACTATGAGGACCTTGCATCATGAAGATTTTATGCCCTATATTTAAAGCATTGTAGAGATTTTGATATCATATGATATATGATGGTTATCTTTTTCCTGCTAACAAGTTATGTCTACCAGATTATCCTTTGCTTGTTCAAAATATTACAATGTTAGAGTGAACTATTTCTGGACATTTTTGGGATTATTTTATCTCACTTTGTCGAGTTGAATCTCCCTTCTCTTTATCTTGCATATGGATTCCAACTTACATTATTCAGGCATGTGCAGGTTTTTGCCACTCCAGAAACTCTAATTGGTTTCCATCCTGATGCTGGGGCTTCCTTTTACCTTTCACATCTTCCTGGTTACCTTGGTTAGTCCTTCAATTTTCGTAACCTGCGCAAGTCTTGTGTTACTTGATGTATTCCCCATGTACAATTCATTTGATTCCAAGTTGGTGACTAAGTTTTGTAGTGAAAAGGTACTAGTAGATCTAAACTTCTTTTATCTAGAATCTCCAATTTCTTTCTGATGTAAACTGTAGCGCGGAAGCAAAACTATGATAGTTTACTCATAGATAAAATAGGGTTTATCCTTCACCCAAAAGGTTATAAGAGTTTCTACTCTTAAAACTTTCGCAAAAACTAAATAAGAGTTTCTACTCTTAAAACTTTCACAAAAACTAAAACTGGTGGCCATCGGCCCTATTTTATCTATTGAGTAAACTATTGTAGTTTTGCTTCTGCGGAATCTGCACGACACTTTAGTCTTGAATTCTCATAACTTCCATAACTTTCAAGATCCCCGCATGTAGGATCCACAGCCATGTCATCATCATCACCCTACGCCACATCACTTTCATAATTATAATTAGTACTTCTAAGCAAATATAGCACTCAATATTACTTTTAGGGTGGGTTTGGTTCTTGTTACTTATAAGTGGTGGTATGCCAACTGATCTCCATCGCAAATAAATAAATAATAGTTGTCCGAACCATCATCCTTTAACTGTTCAATTGATGTGAGATCTTGTTTTTGGTGTCTGGTTGGTCTGATTTAGTTGGTGTATATTAAATATTATATACTATTTCATAATGGATGTAAGAAAATAATGGACCCAAAGCAGTACAGTTTTTAGTGGATCTAACAAGTCACAACACAATCGTTAAATCGGTCCCTTGAGTAGGTCTCAGACATGGGTTCCACATGTACAGATTCCTTAAGTGGGTCACATCTACAAAGGGTCTAGTAGTAATTGAAAAATATATTTATATATTATACAATACTTTTTAATAGGTCCCACAACAAAGTTGTTAAGTGGGACTCATATATGGGTCCCACATTCCCACATTTCTTATGTGGGTTTCGCGTTTTAATCCCATGAACGGGTCCCACAACAAAATGGTTTTCAGGAGTTGGGTGGAAAACTCACAGACATGGATTGTAAGAATGGGTCCAGCATGTGGTCCCATAAATGGATCTCACCTCTGGGCGTAAGAAGAACTTATTGGAGAGGATGTTTGAGACTTGCGTTGTATGCAATGTCCTTAAGACAAATCCTTCCTGCAACATTGCCTACGTTCCTGATAATTTGTTTCCCAGGATACAACAATCTCTTATTACAGAAGGCAAGCAAGTCTGTACATCTAGTGAACCGACAATTACTATGTTCTCACACACAAGACTCAATAAGAAAAGTCTAAGCAAAAATTATTTGTAGAAGAAAGAAGGGTTTACATAGTCCATGGTGAATCTACACACACCACAAGGTGTCTCTTGAAAACCACAAAGTGGCTCCCTGTATTAAATGGTTTCTCCACCAATACAAGTATCTCACCATACAGTCCATAGACAACAAGTGTCATATGGTGACGAAAAGGCACCCAAACAAAGCCAGTTCTAGAAAATAAAAAATACACTTTTAAACTCAAAGTATCATTAGAATACTCAAATAATTCCAACAGGTTGGAGTGGGGCCCCAACAAGATATCAACAACTGCTAACGCTTGGATTTAAGAAAAGGTCGCGTGGATCTATCCATGGTTTATTTCTTATCTCTAAAATCCTATTTCTAAATTCGAATTCATTTGGTGGCACTTGTGGTCCTGTGGATGTTAAATGCAATATCTGCGTCCCAAACGACTCAAATTGCTGAATCCACTCTACCTTCACGGAAGCCCAAGCAATAAATTATACTGGACAAGCATTTCTTGATTCCACCACAGGAGAGAAACTAAGAAACTGTTTGAAATATATTTAGGTCTTTTCGTAATGCTGGGTATGCATCATTTGAATCTCTCTCTCTCTCTCTCTCTCTCTCTCTCTCTCTCTCTCTCTCTC